>VDFB02058242.1:371050090-371650090 GCA_007258455.2 Sequoia sempervirens | reverse complement strand
TCCTTGAACAAGCACTAACGTAGAAGATTTCCAGTAGTGATTGACCACTTGCAAAAGCCAAAATTGTGTAGTTGATTAGTTTTAGTTTTGATACTCTATTCAAAGAGGGGATAATAAAAAATGTATAACTTTGAGAGAGTGTGTAATTAATTGTACATACCTAAGAATGTTGTTGTGAGAGCAAGTGCAAGCGAGATTCTTCTTTCTTCCTGATAATGTTGTATGGGTTTTTTTTCATTTTGGAGTAGCGATCAAAAGAGAATGCAGGCTCTATGCAAAGGCCACTTATGGCTTTAACTCTGGAGATTGTTGTAAATGTAAGGCCTTGTCTTTCAGTTGTACCAATATTGATTGTGGCTTTATTTAGTGTAAGGCCTTGTGATTTGTGTATAGTGATAGCCCATGCCATGGTTAGCGGTATTTGTCTACGGTTGCCACTTGTTACTGGATGTATTGGTATAGTTTTTGGGTCTGTTTCATCCCACGGTGGACCAGTGTAGTTATCGAATGTGACCGTAACATATGCAGGCAATGCAGGTGGTTTTGATCCAGCAAGATATACAATATCTTTGACTTGACCAAGCGATCCATTTACTAGTCCAGCTTGGATCCATAGGTTTGTTGTCAGCATGACACGTTGACACTTGCTTAGTAATACCTCTTGGGGAAGTTGCTCGTCACTATGATCGGCACCTAGTTTAGATTGTGTATTTTCCACACGACTTAGTGCAACAGGCACATTTAGTAGTTTCAACATTTTTTTGTTGTGCAATGTTACTAGCTCATTTGTAGCAAATAAGTGTATTGATTGGTCAAAATCTTCTTGTTCAGTATTTGTTAGTTGCTTGTTGGTGCGAGTCATCAATAAGTCCCAATCTTGTTTTGTCGATTTTGCATTGCGAATGTTTTGTAATGTTTTACGAAATTGTATTTGAATTGGATCATCACCTTCTTGTCTAAACATTGTTTGTAATGTAACAACTGTATTAAATTTGTGCCATAGGTTTCTTGCAGTTGTGTGTGATGCATAGATAGGTTTATCCATAACAGGGGGGAGTTGTGCAAGGTCTCCTACAAGAATTATAGACATGCCACCAAAGCAAGTTTGTTGTTGATGGGGGAATGCTTCATGTAACCTACTATCAATTTTCAATAGAATTTTGGCCCAATGAAGCTCATCTCATCAATAAGAATGTATTGTGTATTCTTCATGTCTTCCTGGAATGTTGTCAATGCTTGTCCTTGTAATGGTTTCATTTCTCTAATTGGAATCTTGAGGGCTGCATGTATAGTTGAGGCATGTATATTAAATGCTGCAATTCCTGTTGGAGCAAGAACAAGGAGGGGGTTTACTCTTGTTGGTATGGAAGTTTGTAGTGCATTTCTTATGCAATGAATTAGATAGGATTTGCCAGTGCCAGCAATTCCTTGTATGACCATATGTAACGGTTGGTTAGAGCATTTCTCCATTGAGTGGTTTGTTATTATAGTTAGTGCTAGTTGTTGTTGGGGTGATAATGTATAGTTGTGGTGGCTCATATTTGAAGGGGAATGCAAATCTTGTTGAGACATCTTTTTTGTGTGCAGAAATTGAACAGCAACATCATGTAGATTTGTAGGGACATTATGATTTTCCCAATTGTGATTGTTATCAAAATCACGTCGACCTAGCATATCAAGTTCATTCAAGTTTAGATTATTAGTGAGGCCCAATTGAGATAATAACTCCCATTCGTTCATTTCTACATTTTCTTGTTGATCCATATCATCATCAGAAGAATTTTTGTCTTCAAGAACATTTTCAGTATGTTCAGTGCGATTAACATGCCATGGATTATATTTTTGTGTATTCATTTGCTTCCAATTGTTGATGATTTCTTCTTTGGTAAGGCCTATATCTTCATTTATTTTTTGGAAAGGTTTATACAAAAGCAACTCACTCCAACAGAAGGTTTCAAAGTTTTCAGAGTCTTCTTTTGGAATGATATGGAAACGCGGAAACACCTGCACAATTGCTTGTTCTTTTCTATTCAGCCATTTGCATCCTTTTCGAGAAGCGACAAATGTGAAGGATCTGGTTGATTCAATTAGTGATACATTTTCTATGTGACATGGCCGGTTCATGTAGGATTGTATATAGTTAGACAATATCTGGCCACCATCGCTTGTTTTTTTTAGGCGGTGGAATACTTTCTGGCCTACATTCAATGACACAAAATTGTGATTGCAAACAACAAGGGGTAATTTTTGTAGCATATGGCACGTTTCTTGGGCTCCAATATCTCGTTCAGCAACAATCTCGGCCATGAACTTTTGATATGCTTTCAATGCTTGATCTTCCAATCTTTCATTTGAAGCTATTCTTTCCAACATAGCAACACAACTTTCTGATTTTCTTTCAGCTTTAGATGCATACTTGGCAATATATTTGAGTACAAAAAGGTGTGAGATGATGGGCTGGCAATCTATATTAGCTCTCCATATAGAGAGCATCTCTGCATTATGAATGTTTAGCCTGTCATCATTTCTCGATGGTTCATAAGATTTGTTTCCAGATCCATCATATGATAAAGTGGATTCCTTGCATTCTTTCCATGGAGCTTTGTATCTGCATTCTACATGATGCCCTTTTTTGCGCAGGCATGTGCACTCTGTGCATTTAGTGTGCCTTTGCACATGATTAACTAACTCTTCATAATCGATGGATGGATCGATAGAGAATATCTCAGATGTGTTTAACAAGCATGGATCATCCATTGGGGTTCTATGTATGATATTACTCATTTCAGATTTAGAGCGGGGGTTCCAAGCAGTGACATAGTTATCAAAGAATTCTTTTGCTTTACCCACTTGCGAACTGTCTCCCCAGTTGAGGGTATCCATGTTTGGTGCATTTTCTAGCCAAAGGAACCCATGCACGTGTGCAGAGCCTCGATGTTGCCATTCATACCTATACCAATAATTTGTTGCATGCAAGAGTTTCTCAATGACCTCTTCACGAAAGATTGTGAAGCAGTGATGTAGATAAAGGGATGTGGTGTGGGGGTTTCTAATCACATTGTCTATACGATGCTTGTTGGAGGAAATAGTGGAAGTATTGTCAGTTGGGAAAAGCTTATGCAATGTAGGCCACTTAATGTCTACTGCACTTAGTGTGAATAACAAAGTCAGGGAACCTATTTGGTTGATCATATTTGTTAGATCTGCACGACACTTGTTCCAATAAGCTTGTGTCCCACGCAAGGCCGAGCCAAAATGCATCAATTCTTCAGCCAATTGTTTATCCAGGAGGTTTTGTAGGTGGGCACGAAGATGTTCAATAGTTGTAGGAATATTGTCTTCGACTTTTCTTTTGATGAATATTGAAGCAGTTGCTTGGCTACGATGCCTCATCATAAGATTTAGTAGGAAGTATCTAAAGCGTGGATGTTGCCCAAATCTATTATCATGATATCGCATAAGATGCAAGGCATACTCATGCAGTTGCACTTCCCTGGCTCGAGGTTGCATAGGTAGTGCATTTCCATTTGGAAAAAGTGTGGGAAATGCCATGTCAAAAAGCCCCTCGGTAGTGTACTCATTTATGGGATTTGAGCTTATCTCAGGCCAATTAACGATGGTATCATTCTCATTTTCTATCTGTAAAGATTCCTTAATGATTTGTAACTCACGACGTTTATTTGGTAGGCTTACCATAAATGATGTTGAATATTCCGTTCCACTTTCTACATCATCTTCACTATTAGCAGCTTCATTGTCTTTTGTTATGGGTTCTTCATTGTCGCTTTGAATTGTATGAAGCATTTCTGAAATGTTTGTAGTACAATCAGGGAGTAGGGACAATGCATCAGCATTGATCTCAACATCTTGGTAGTATGGGTCATAGTGTATTTTGTAGGCCAATGCATTGTGAACGCGACTTCTACTAACATAGCAATCGTAATGCCTCCCATGTGTATGAGTTCTTCAAACAATTAATAAGTCCAAGTCTTTGATTTTATGTGGCAAAGACTTTGTTATTGTTGTGATATCTTGAGGGAAGCTAATTGTGTGGCCACTATATTTGTATTGTCCACCATGAGCATGAGTAACTTGCAATATTGGATTGACACGTGCAATTAACATCTCTTCAACCTGAGTGAGAATGCGCAAAACATGTGGTTGTTCACCTGGGTCCATATTATTACTCGAAGAGAATCGATGTATGCCTTTCTCTGAGCCACATCTTCTACATGTATGATTGTTGTTTGATGAACAAAGATGCATACCAGGATACCATTCCCTACATATAGAACATGTGTGTAGGTTTGACAATGCATCTATTCTTTGGCGGAATTTTTTAGATGCCTCCATAAAGTTAGCAGACCACCTCATTCCCTTGTTGTTATTTGAACTCATGTTTTGAGGCATTTGTGTTTCATTTTGTTTTTTGTTTCAATGTTCTAGATTTGAACTAATTGATCCAGTGGGAATACATGTATTTGTAGAATCTTGTGTGTGGTAAGGTATTGGTTGATCTAGTGTTTCTAGCAAGTGGTGGGTTCGTTGCATGCTATGACGAACACTTATTTCTTCTCTATGACGAGCATAATACAAGCGACTTCTCTTACGAGATTCTAGGGCTTTGGTTTTAGTCTTGGATGTTTGGCTTTCTAATTCTTCCATAGTGGATTCCATTATCTGGAATATAAATGAGAGATAAAATAAATATAAACGAAGCAAATGTGTATATTGCAACACCACTAAAATGTGAAAATTACAAAATCCATTTTGCTTGACTTATATGTTAGATGAATATGATAAAAAATGAAAACATGTGTACATATGAAAGAAATATGTTGAAGTGTACATGTGCACTCTACTTTGTATTTACAATAAACTTATAAAACAAGTTTTGAAGGGATCCTGAAACCCTGTACAAGGAAAATTCTCAATCGTATAGCAATTGGGACAAAAAAGAACACAAGTAGGCAGGGGAAAACAAACAAGAGTGGATAATTACAACCTTATGTAGTCTACTTTTCATAAACATTGCACATGTCAGCAATTTGATTTAACAAAAGATTGCTTTCATTTGCAAAATCAAGTGTGCCAACTTCTACGACTGTTGATTTCACTCGTGATTCATTATTGTAGGTTTCATATCTACTTGTAAGGGTGAAGAGAAATTGTTTGCATAGTAAATTGTGAATGACCTCTTCACTATTTTCTATAGCATCTTGCTTGAACTGCATCATGTATAGTTCCTTTGCAGGCATGCCAATGAGTTTAGTTGCTTCTTCTTCAAAAGCAATTGCCCATAGAGTGCTTGTGTGATCTTGAAGTTTAATTTGAAGAACATATCGATAATCACAATCTTCAAAGGTAACTTCACACTTTGAACAATACCATTTTCCGTCATCACTTTGTAGAGCTCTTTTCTTACATTGTTTCCCTTCAATCTTAATGGGGCAAGCTGGATAACAGAATGAATTCGATTTGATAAATACTATTGTTGCTTTTACAATGCACTGGAGGCATCTTGTTGTATCCAAAGACTCTTCTAGGACATTGGAAATGGTCTTCCGTTCAAGAAGTGGGGGCGCATCTAGAAGGTTTGTTGTGGATGTGAGAAGACCATTCCCATCTTGCACAAACCAAGCCTGTAGCTGTGTTGTTTCTTCGATTTCAGGGTTAATAAACAACTGGGTGGTAACTAAAGTGCTCACAACCTTACCATTATATTATGTAACACGACCATTTTTAACAGCAAGCACAGGCGACTTTTGTGCATGGTACAGTTCGTGGAGCTGTGCACCTTCCTTTTGAGCCACTCGTCCCCACAAAGTCACATTTATAGTGGAGGTAGACATGTCTAGCAACTTGAGGCTCCTCCTACAAACCTCTGTGCCATCTCTTCTTCTTATTGTAGAGGTAGGGTCCACACATATAACAACTCCTACTACATCAATCAAAGAATTGTTATTTGTATTCAGGATCTCATTAATGGGTGTGAAAGAGAACTGATGCAGTGGAATTAAGTGGTCATCATCAATAAGAGTGACCTTTGAATCATCCATCAAAGTGATTTCCATTTGACTATTCAACTTATTGTAAAACTTATTAGCAGCTTTGATGGTCCCACCAGAGATTGTATATACAGAGCCAATATGAACATTTCTGTAATGGAGGTCTGCAACTTCATTAAAGCAAGTGACACGCACTTCAGTGTTCTCACTATCTACAATATCAAAGCTGAAAAGTTGCCCGGTCCCTTTCTTTGTGTCAAACTGGTGAATCTCTTTTTTCATAGTTACACGACCTTTTATTGTCCACCTTGTCTGAAATGGATTCAAACTTTTAATAGGAGTGATAGTTGAGGTATCACTTTTCTTGCGCAACGATGCATGTATCCCAAACATCACTTTTTTTGGGGTTGGCTGCATGGGTGTGACACTCTCACCAACATTTGTGCATGAGTTAGATGAAATCCCTACTCTTTCATGTATAGATTGCTCTGGTTCTTTGAAGAGGAAGGTGGGATCCCCAATGACATCATGTTGTGTGCATGCAATCTCCAATTTAGAAATTACAATAAACCTATAAGTAAATAAAACAAAATGCACTTTTAGTAATGCAAGTAACAAATAGAGATGGACATGTTCAATTTGAGAGCAACATTGGAGTGGTTGGCTCACCTTGAGTTACAAATAGTAGGGCATGTGTATTCTGTGAGCTGTATGATAGAACCCTTTTGAATTAGCTCTGAAGTTAAAAAATGGTTATACTTTCTTGGCAAGATTGTTGTTTGAAGATGCACTCCATCAGACAAATCTAATTTGTATCTAATGGTTGATTCGTCGCCATGGCCAAATGTTGAAATATTGAAGACTTGGAGATGTGGATATATGTCTTTGGTGCCAGTGTTTATCAATGTGATTGCATTTTGTGTCAAAGAGATAGACATAGCTAAAGGGAGGTGAAGTAGCCCTATAAAGCCCAATGAGTTGATAAGTATGGTATGGTTTGTAAGTAAAAATATACAAATTGAAAGTTGGATTCCTTTGTAAAAGCGCGAAGTAAATCAGAGCATGCAATTTTCCTTATATATAAAATGGATAAACTATTAAAAAAAGGAGATGTGTGCACCATAAAGGTTTCTTGGTTTTATTATCCTTGCCAGAAAGAATGCTTAAATACATGCAAAAGCGTCACATACAATTTATAGAGTGAAGGTGATTGAGGATAATCGAGAGAAGGTAAACAGACCTGTAGGTAATGACTGTATTGTAGTTTGTACACAGATTTATTTGGCTGAAACAAATTTGATCCTGTGGATGAAAGGAAGCACAAAAAAGTTAGTGAGCACACATCATCGACAAAACAAACAGATGAACCATTGAAAACTTATACATGTAAGGGTGTCAAATATTGATTAACAAATTAGATGTATACATTTTAATAGAGAACTCCAACATGTTTTATTTGTGCGTATGTATTAAGAGAGGAAAAAAAAACACATGCATACCTACAATAAAAGAAAGTAGTTGTTTGTTTTGTTCCAACTTGTATTAGAAATAATGAGAATGTGTAAATAGAGGACTAAGATTTTTTTGGAGAACTAGTTGTAGAAATGAAACATTGTTGGCACTCGACGACATTAAGTGTAAAAATGAAGAATGGAAGGAAAGTAACAATAATTTCCAACTAAAAAAGTTACAAGTGCAAATCAAACGTAATGATAGTTAATAAAGGCCATAATTCTATTAGAAAATCACATACAATTTACATAGATATGGATTAGATACAAAATACATAGTAGAGAAGGACTTTTGCAATGCAGCTCTAGTGCAAGGCAAACAGTCGTGTTTGTACAAGGAAATAGATATGGATTAGATACAAAATACATTGTAGCGAAGGACTTTTGCAATGCAACTCTAGTGCAAGGCAAACAGTCATGTTTGTACAAGGAAAAGATCATTTATCATAGGAACTTCCACCAAAAAAGTACAAGATATACATAGTTGGTAGTACTCGTATACACAAAACAAAACTTGATGACATATGACATATGTGAAACAAAATTATTTCCAAACATTGTTCAAATAGTTCAGAAATGCAAGCTGGATGTATGGAGCGCCGCCCTGTCTGTAGTGAGCATCAGTGCACATTTCACGTAGAAAAGTGCAAAATGAAGCCAATGTGTCACAAGTCCTATGGAAGTCTTCAAGTGTTGTTTCCATTGAATATATCTCATCGGCTTGCACATTATGTATATATGGAACAAGCTTGTTGCATTTTCTGCACAATATCAAAGCAATTGGTGGTGATTTCACATGCAAATCTTTGAATGGCCCTTGGAGGAGGCCCACCCAATTCGTAGAGGGAGGTGAGCCAAGTGGAGTGTAGGATGAGCTGTCACTACTGGATATGTCAATGATGTCATCAGGTTGTCCAAGGTTTGCCATTCCTAAATTAAAAAAAAATTGAGATTGTACCTAGTGTTAACTAATAGCAATACGTACAAAAAAACATTCCAAAGAAACATATAATAAAGCGTATCTTACATTTAATTAATTCCATATTAACACCTATAAGATATGGAAAAAATGTATAAGAATCTAAGAATTTCTTTATGAAGATTTATTGGAATATTTGACAGTATTAGAGACTAAGGGAATTTTGCATCATAAA
Organism: Sequoia sempervirens; assembly: GCA_007258455.2. Lineage (NCBI taxonomy): Eukaryota > Viridiplantae > Streptophyta > Pinopsida > Cupressales > Cupressaceae > Sequoia > Sequoia sempervirens. The sequence continues at coordinate 371,641,417 of VDFB02058242.1, read as the reverse complement.
GTTGTCTCCTAGATGTAACATACTTCCATGAACTTCAAATAGCTTTCTCCTAGATATAGGTAACGTTAGTTTCAAATTTCAAAAACTAAAATTTATTTTCATATTCATCAAAGGAAGATTTATGAGTTAAATATATGCTCACTCTTAATGTTATTTCCAAAATATAAAGATTAAAGATTATTTCCTTATTAATGGTGATTTAGTCAAAAATCAATTTATAATTTTAGATGTATGTTCCTTTATAATGTTATGATCCACTATATAAAGACAAACATGTCCATCATTGAGGACAACTTACCTAAATTTTAAACATATACTCCATACTATTATAATTAACTATAATTTTAAAACAAAGATTATATATCTATCTAATCCAAAAAAAATCTTTGAAAATTTTCTTATAATTTAAATATATAATTTTTCATGAGATCAGTCATATCAGATTTGCAAAGAAATGCTTAAAACGTGCATATCTCCTTTACCAAAAGAAGCTAATTCTTTGAACTGTTGATGTGCATTAATATAATTCGATTCATTCTTTCTTTTCAGATACAAAGAAAAAACAAAAGAAGAGGAATGCTCGAGTTGTAATGATCAAACATTTGACTATCTGGCAGAGTTGTTTAAAAGGAAACGATACAGCTGTAGAGGCCTTGGATAATGAATCCATGTTTCAATTGGAAGAAAAACGAGCTATTATTGTCTGGACAAAAGCTACAACATGATATGTAGTTCTTTTTTACATAAAAAATATAGAACAATCATAAAAAAAAATTACAATTTACACTTATTATTTTCTATATAATAACTAGAGAAACATTGAGATAGTATGTAAAATATGTATTCAACCGAAGACAGATAAGGGTTGGAATTATACATTCATTTCTAGCCAAATCAGCAAACTGAGAGGTGAACAACTGCGTTCTCTTCTTTTGTATTTATATGTTCTTGCTGAGTGTCTGTACATGGCATACACTGTGAGCTGAAAATTTGCCAGAAGGCATCAAATGGACTTACAATTTTTTTTTAAAACAATGAAAATTAAACATAAAAAAATGGAAGTCCTTATACCAAGGAACATGTCCTTTATGGCCAAAGAGAATGAAGCTCAAACAATTGCATACATAGAGGAGGAAAGACATGTACTCAACACTCTTACTTTTAATCATAAGTGCAAAGTCCAGTTTTATGCTTACTACAACTAAGCAAAAAAAAAAGTTCATACTTAACAAATATTTGACATGAAAACTATTCAAATTAAAAGTAAAAAAAACAAAATCTTTTGTTCAAAAATGTAGGCAGTGCAAAATCCAGCTCAACGAAGAGTAAAATGAAGAAAAAAAATAAAAAATCATACTTTAAATACACAAAGAACATTTCAAAATGACAAATAAAGAGATAAATAAATGAATTTAAAATGGCACTGGGAACAGGAAAAGACACTGAGTGTAGTCAACAAATTATTCAATGAAGCATGGGCTACGATATGAGCATGTTTCGCAGGCATTAAATGAAGAGGACAAGAGGAATGGCGAGAACATGGCAAATTTGTCCTCCCCCACATTTTCATCTAATATTTCAAGTGAAAGGGTAGTGTGGGCAGGTCATGAAAAGAGGGGAGAGTAGATTTTAAAAGATTCCCCCCCACGACCCCTCATTCTACGAATTGAAGATTGACGTTTGGAAGAAAACGCAGAAGAAGAATGCAGAGGATGGGTGTGTGGGAATGAGTAGACCAAGGGTAGATGAGAATGCGTGAGAGAAGGAATGCAGATAGTTTAGACAAAAAACCATAGAGAGGAGGAGGCAGTCTCAAGAAAATGTAATTATAATACCAATATTTCCACAAACGTGCCAGTATCCTCTCTGCCTACACTGAAAGGGGAGTGAAAAGAGCATTTAATCACGCAAGCAGAAGAAAAGGCAGAGAGAATGGAAAAAATGGTAGGGGAAAGAGAAGACAAAGGGGGAATAGATTATTGTTCAGGCTATATGCTCCTACAATCTGTCCAAAGCAGCACGCTAAAACTATATTCTCCTACAATCTATCAAGAGCAGCACACTGTGCTCCTACAATCTGTCCAATTCAGCACACTATAAGTCTACAACAGTTCATGTCGACAATATGCCCACATCGGCAAACTAAAACTACTTACTCCTACAATCTGATTGCTTGTCAGCACACTATAAATATTTCTCCCTGCTAATGAAAAATTAACTAATTCATCGCAACATAGCTCTGAAAAACACACTAAGCTATATGCTGCTACAATCTATCCAAGCCAGCAACCTAGAATCTGACAATGCCGTGAGAAAATTACCTAATTCATGGAAACATGAACTCTGAAAAATAAAATATTGTTATTTGCTCCAACAATCTGTGCAAGCCAGCATGCTAAAACCATACGCTCCTACAATCTATCTAAGGCAGCACACTATAACTAACTATCTGCTTCACCACATTAACTTTTTTTAAAATCGAAGCATTTAGCACAAATTTTCAAGTAGTCAAAAATATCTGAATGATAATAATGTGGATCAATGCAAAAAGAAACAAACTGAAAGATAAAATTTAAGCTGTTCAATTACATCAAATAGTGCTTGCAAAAAGAAACAAACTGAAAGATAAAACTTTTCAATGGACCAGAATTTATAACTTTCCTTGACATGGTTAACCATATTTCTGTAAAATTGAAATGCAAAAAGAAACAAACTGAAAGATCAAGTGCTATTATCTCTGGATTGAATGTAAAAATTCACACAGTTTCAATCCAGAAATAATAGCACTTGATTATCATGAGCTGTGGAAACTTGATGCTGTTAAAGTGAATGACACCACATATTAATTTAACAATCATGAAAAATACCGGAATTTACAAGTTACTTTACAATCCATAACACAAATCAGAACTATATTCCAAGCATATACATTGAACTTCTTGAACAGACAATACAGATATATGTCCGTAAGTTATACAACAGGCAGTCGACACTATTGGGTTATAACATCCCTAGGATTCTATGATTTTCAAAACACTGAAATCCTGCCTTTGCATCTCACAAAATAAGGTATGCCCCTCTTTGAGAACATATGGTGTGTTAATAATTTGAATCACTAAGACATAGTCAAAACTTGCACAATACATATACAACAGTCAGTTGACACTATTGGGTTATAACATCCCTGGGATTCTATGATTATCAAAACACAGAAATCCCTCTTTGAGAACATATGGAATGTTAATAATTTGAATCACTAAGACATAGTCAAAACTTGCACATTACAGGGTAGTTAGTTTTCTCTAATAAAAATCATGTTGCACACATATATGTTGAGCTTCTTAATGCATGGTATTTACATGTGTCTACAACTCCTACCATGGGCACTCAATTCTATTGTCACTTCCAGCAAACTTCATATAGAGCTGAACAGATTCCAGCTTAATGAATAGCAAAATTAATATAAAAGAAAAAATTCTTACTTCAAATACAAATATTTGACACAGATCTGAAATGTTATTCAAATTAAAAGGAAAAAAATTGCTAATTTTCTGTTGAAAAATGTAGGCAGTCTCCAAGAATTAGTTATTGGGTATGCAAAATATGGAAGCATAGAAAAAGCTCATCAACAAAATTCACAAAATGCAAAATGTATGCAAAATGTAGACATGTATGCGAAATGTGGGAACATAGACAGAGCACGTGAACTGTTTGACAAAATGCATCAAAGAAATGTGGTCTCATGGACTGCAATGATTGCAGTGCAGGATACACACAAATTGAACTTTTTGAGAAGACTTTAGAAACTTTCAAGCAAATGCAATTGGCAGGTGCAAAGCCAGACTCCACAACCTTTGCCAGCATCCTCCCTGTCTGTGCCAAAATGGGAGCTTTGGAACAGGGTATGGACATCCACCAAAGCATGAAGGATAGAGGGCTTTTTTCAGATGTTGTGGTTGCAGCTGGTACTTAAGAGACAAAATAAACAAGGAACCTAAGTAACAGGCAGCACCGCAATTATATATTCACATATTCAAATCGCAGAGACTAATACGACAAAGGCTACTTTACTAGGTAATATATGAAAATCCAATAAACTTTGCAATATAAAAAGTCGGAACACTCAATGAAGATCCTCTTAATTTGTAGATATTTAATACAAGCCTGAATTGACATGAACAACGATCCCTATATGTCTTCAGAATTCAAGCAAAATGAAATATACTTAGACAAATCTAGATTTTTTCATTAAAAGAATTATCTTATTTTGAAATAATTGCATATAGATTTAAAACATAAAAGCAATGTAAATGAAAAAAAAAAGGTTGCCATCAAATTGACAAAAAACATTTCAAATGAAAATAGGATGTTCCCATTTAGTTGGAAAATCATTTTTTATCTGATTTTTAAATGATAAGTGAGATTTTGGAGGCTTTTACCATTAAATGGCAGCTGGTTTATCATTAAAGGACAGCTAAAACTTATTTTTCAACAACAGGCTTAAATCTCACACTATATGTAGTCTATTTGCAAAATATTTTAGTAACTATTTGAAAAGTAAACTGAGACAAAAAGTTACAATGGCAACTAAAATCAGATGTGATGTAATAGAAGAATGTGGATGTTCAATGTGGACGAACATCTTATTAATAACTACCTGGGCTGGTAATTGGTCTAGTATGATACTTAAACTTGTATAAGAACTTCAGAATAATTTTCTAGAGAATTATGGAAGAACCCAATAGACATGGGCACCCAGCCATCAATCCCCAATAGGTCTAGAATCGAGTGAAAGTATATTTTGTACTGAAGGCAATATGGAAACCAGGTCTAGACCATGTCATGGGTATTTGGGTGGGATTTTTCTACCCGAAGATGGCCAATTAAACTTGTCTTGGTACAAAGAATTTCTTAAAAAAAGATGCTTGAAATGAACTAAACCATCAATTTAGTTCTTTCTGGTAACTGTCCTGCTCTAACCATTGTATTTTCAATAACATACTTCCTCCAAATTAATAATGACAGAAAATAACAAATATTGATCAGCTAGCCCTCCACATGACCCCATAACTGCCCCCCTGGGTTTAAAAAAAACAACCTTATCACATCAAATGCATGAAATGTTGCTCTTTTCAGATCAAAAAATAGCAATCATCCACATAAAACTTTAGTTCTTGCATTTTAGAAGCTAGCAAAAAGATGGTGAAGAGAAATAATACTAACAAACCAGTACAGGAGAAACAATGCTAACAGAATCACAATACAATAGGAAACCACTATGCAGTATTACAATACAATGGCCATAGAACCATGGACCGAAAAAAGACCTGTATGAAGTCTAAAACATATAAAGTATACAAAACATATCCAACAGATGGAATGCCATATTTAAAGTGCAGAGACAATTAAACAACATTAAATCAAAGGATTTCCACTAAGCAGATTATTTCAGTATATGAGCAGATTACCAATAAATTAAGTGACTTTGAGAAACTACAGCAGCTTAGACACTTCTTTCCTATACTCAGAATCATAAAATATGCAACAATATAATGCTATAGTTAATCAAGACACTATGAAGCTGAAACTCTACAGGATCTATACAATAAACTCACGCTACGCCAACATAGAAGCCGAAATCCAGATGATTCGTACAATAAACTCAAGCCATACCCTTCAAAGTAACCCTAATCAGTTCCATTTCAAATAAAATCTTTTGTCCAACATGCCACATGACAAAACCAATGCAAATTGACTCCATTTCACATAATAACTCTTATCACAAACCCTAACAGCGTCGCAAAGCATAACAAAATTGAAAGAAAATTAATTTGCATTGGTAATATAAGATGAACCTTGCTTCAATTCTGCCCAGGAAGCTGCATAAACGTCACGCCTCAGTCCAAAGCACTATATCTCTGTAACACAACAGCACAGTCTATTTATAAGCGGAGGTTAGATTGAGAAATTAATTCGCATGGAAGTGTTTGGACGGTGGCGTATTTGCAGTGTTCTTGCATTTAATGAGGGCATGATGATAAGCTAGAAACCTCTACTTCAACATCGACAGCCAGGCTCCCTACCATCTGTGTTCGTGTTAGTTGCTTAGCCTGGCCTTGGCTCCTACTGGGCATTATACCTATTCACTAAAAGCAGAACCACACCGTGAGCTCACAGAAGGAAAGCACACTTTCTGTACTTGTAGCGCACAAAAGCTAAAGCAGCAGAGGCCACCAAATCGCCTCAAGAATCGACAGCTGGAAGAGGTACAGATTTCTTCATAGCCTCTAAGCATAGCGCAGTGTCATGAGCTTTCTTCAAAATATTTGCAGAATCATATCCCGTAATCAATTCACAGCAAGGCGTGCATTGATGAGAAATTATTCGGAAGGGGCAAACCAAATCTGTAAACATGAAAACATTGATGAGAAAATATTCTGAGGGCAAATCAAATCTGTAAACATCAGTAATTTAGGTAAATCATTAATTGAGTGAATCATTCTCAATCTCCCATCGGCGGTGACCCTGGAAAAACTCAAAAACAGAGTATGAAAGACTGGTTTGTCATCGGCCTCAGATGGTTTACAGGTACAGGTAAATGGTTTTCCAGGTTCAGCTATGCCGGGCTCTTGTGGACTGGCGAGTCCACAATATGAAGCCTATCGGCTAAATTAATAAATAAATTGCACCTGTTGGATGGTTAGACAGTAGTAACAGGTGCACCTGTACAGGGGTTCCCCTATATCTTGGATATTACTCGGACATTATGGCTTTTGAAAACTTGCCAATATTGGCCATTTTCCTTAAGATCATTGAAACACCTTTCACCACAGCCGATCACTTGTAGATCTTGAAGGCTATTGAGTCGCTCCAAGCCCTCAGGTATTCCTTGCAGCTGGCTGCAATTCACCAGGCGAAGATACTGTAGCATTGGCATTGCGTTATCTCCCAGGGATGGAAAACTTTGCAGCTGGCCAAATTCTTCTATAATCAATTTCTCCAGTTTGGGAAATGACACGGAATTCCCAGACTCGGGAGCGAAATCGATGCACTGGTTGTTCTGTATTAAGATTAGTCTCCTTAAGTTGGGAATTGTTTGAAGGGCTTGATAATTTGCAGAATGATTTCCCTTCAACAGAAGAAGCGTGAGGTTGTAGAGGTGAGAGATCCATGTGGGCAGTACGCAGTTGTGAAGGTGAAGAATTTCCAGCCGTCTCATGACGGCCATGTCCTCTGGAAGCTCAAAAACTGAATTGTGATCACGACTCTCAAAGACCAACTTTCGCATGTCTTTCATCCCTCCAAAGATATTGTTTGGAAGCTCAACAGGGGAGGCGATTTTAACTGAGAGTTGTTGGAGCAGAGTCAAGCCTTTGAGATCTATGAACTGCAATGAATTTTCTTTGTTTTCCCTCAAATCAAATACAACTTGTCTTAATATTCGTAAAGAGACAAGCTTGGATATTCCCACTGGTAACTGTACCAAGCTGCTACAGCCTGCCATATTCAGAAGGAACAAAGATTGATGGTTGCTTATCCCTGAATGCAGAGTTGTCAATTTTTCGCACCAACTAACATCGAGCAACTGGAGCCTTGAGAGACCACTCAAGCATCTGGGCAGCTTCTTGATCTCTGTTCTCGATAAATTGAGGGCTTTTAGATGTGTTAATTTGGCAATAGACTTGGGTAACGATTTGATGGAAGTCTGGCTTAGGTCTAAGACACATAAATGCTTCAGTTCATTGAAAAACTGTTCACATATTGATTTGAGAGGAGGATTGTTCCATAGAAGTAAGGTGAGGAGCCTTGGAGAGCGGATGGGTTTGTCAAGAGCAGCTATTTTGTTTTTAATCAATGAAATCCTGCGTAGGCCTTGGCAATTCTCAACGGGGAACTTTTCCAAATTTGTTCCAGTCTGAAATAAACATCTTTGATTCTGAGATTCTGAAAGAGCCAACTCATGTAGAAGATCATGCATTTTGCAGTATTTGATGATACTACCGTGCCCGTCATGTGGAACAAATTCAATCATACAACGATCAATGAGTAAGTTTAGATAGGAAAATCCTAGGTCGTATTGGTCTTGTGTTTCTTCAGCATTAACAAACCCTTGAGCAACCCATACTTGTACCAGGTACTCACAATTCATTCTAGTACCTTCAGGATAAGCAGAACAGAAAAGAAAACAAGGTTTTAGATAATCAGGCAGAGAGTCGTAACTTGACCTCAAGATTGGCAGAATGTCCTCCTTCATTGTGCTGACTTCACTCAACCTGCTCAGCATGGATTCCCATATATTGGGAAGCCGCTGGACGCTTGCCATAGATGCTGCTACTGTCTTCACGGCTAGGGGTAACCTGGAGCATTTTCTTTCAATGGCACGGGCCACTTCCTCCAACTCCGGTGGCGGATTGTGATTGTGGTTGTCAGGGAACGCATGAATGTAGAACAACCTCCAACTGTTCTCTTCAGACAAATAGTCCATGTGATGGATGCGGTGAGCTCCCATGGATTCTATAACTTTCCTGTCACGCGTTGAAAGCATTACTTTATTCCTGCCCTCCAACGGAGAGCTGTTCATTATTTCAGCCAATACATGCTTGACCCACACATCATCCAGAACAAGTAAAAATCGACTTCCTTGCAGGTGTTTATAGATGTTATCTCTGATCTCGTCCACGGTTAGCTGACTTCTTTTTTCTTCTTCAGGCAACTTTATTTGCCTGGCTATGTGTAGAAGAAGCTGAATATCCACATACCTTTGGGATACTGCCACCCAAATGAAATGATCGAAAGATTTTCTGATCATTTGGTTATTGAAGACGTGTTGAAGGAGAAGAGTTTTACCTAGCCCTCCCATCCCTGCTACAGCAAAGGTGGGAGGGCCATCTGTGAGAAGCCAATCAGCAATCTCATTAATATCTTTATCCATTCCCACCGTTGTAGCTTCCACAATCAGCGCAGTTGCTTTTGCTCTATTCAGTAACGAATTTTCACTTAGTAACATGGAAGGGGGCGTCGCATCCATGTCTCTGAGATATTTGAGATACTTTGAACTTTTATGGATGTTACTGATTCTCTCCTTGAACACCCGAATCTTACAACCCTATTTGTAGCGGGAAATATAATTAGAAGGCTGAGCCTGAGATGTGTCCTCCAACACGTAGAGAGCCTCGTAAAGGAAGTCTTCAAGTTTCTGCAGCCATTTCCTCCTTGAACTGCAGTTTGCCCTTCCGGCCCCACCGGTGTCTTTGAGCAGGCATTTGATAGACTCGAGCTCATCGCAGATGATTTCCAAATCCTCTCTCAGTCTACTGTTATCTCTTGGAAAATCTTCGCAATCAGCACGGAAGTGAGATGTTCTACAAGGTACGTAACCTCTGCCGGAAGTGGCTATCCAGCCTACAAAAGGCATGGAGGAAGCCATGCGCATGGCATACTGCATCCGGCAAAGGGCCCGTGCATTCCTGCAGCAGTCGTCAGACGCGATACTTTATGTCAGGTAAATATTCACGTTACTTTATGTCAGGTAAATATCTTCGTGCAATGTGAATTATTTTTTTTTAAACCTTCCAATATTTTCGTGCTGGCAGCCCATCTCTTAAACCCCAATATTTTACTTCTACTTTTTATTTTCGTGCTGGCAGCCCATCTCTTAAACCCCATTATTTTACTTCTACTTTTTAAAAGCCCATCTCTTAAACCCCAATATTTTACTTCTACTTTTTAAGTTTAAAAAGTAGACTTAAAAAGTAGAAGTATTGGGGTTTAAGAGATGGGCTGCCAGCACGAAAATATTGGAAGGTTAAAAAAAAAAATTCACGTTGCACGAGGATATTTACCGGATGTAGTATGCCATGCACATGGCTTCCTCCATGCCTTTTGTAGGCTGGATAGCCACTGCCACCTTTGCCATTGTTTCCTAACTCAACAATGTCTTCTGTGGTTTTAACGTGTTAGCGCACCACTTGACAACAAAATGCCACTGTCAAGGCGACTGTCAGCCTTGTTATCATTGGCCATGGTCAAGGTCTTTCGAATTTATTACGAATTAACTAGCCGGGTAACTTAATCAGATGAATTTCGATGAAAGCTGATTGCTATTTATTATTACACTGAAGGCATGCAAACTGCGGCCATCGACGGTTGACGTTGCAAGACGATAGAAATGCTGGCCGCCATTACGTCATTCGCGTGCAGGCGATAGAAATGTTGGCCTTTCGTCGTTGTTATTTTCTGTGGCTGATTGATTGCAAGGATTTTCAAAATCTCATCTGTCTGACATTCGGCGATTTTTCTCAGCTGAGACCCCATCTACCATTCGCATACTTATGTCCGGTTTTATTTGCAGCTCTCTATGGGTTACTTCAGCATTTAATATAGTTTCTTTGTTGCATTTTTTTTTATTAGCTTGTTCCTATCATTGTCCCTATGACTATATGACTAGACAGTTGTACTATTACTTTGTTTCTAATTATTATTATTTTTTGGCTGATTGAATGTAAGGATTTTCAAAATCTCATCAGTCCACATCTTTTTGTAACATTCGCCAATTTTTCTTAGCGAAGACCCTAGCTACCATTCACATACTTTTGTTCGGTTTTATTATCTGCAACTCTCTATGGATTTTGCACTATTAGTTTGTTTCTTGTTATTATTTTTTTAGCTCATTGAATGCAAGGATTTTCAAAATCTCATTTGTCTGCATCTTTTTTGTGACATTCGCTATTTTTTCTTAGCTAAGACCCTAGCTACCATTCTCATACTTTTGTTCGGTTTTATCTGCAGCTCTCTATGGGTTACTTCAACATTTAATATATTGTCTTGTTGCATTCTATTTTTCATTAGCTCATCGTAGGGACTGTTGTTCTTTGCTAGACAGTTGCACTATTAGTTTGTTTCTAGTTTTATTTGTAAGGTTTGTGTCAATACTATCCAAAGCACCTATTTTAGTATAGGAAAGGAGGATGCTAACAAAGGGTATGAAATTGGCTTTACACCTACCAATTACATAATACTGTATTTATATAACATATTACCACTACTTAGTTTACTTTGTTTATTCAACATATTGTCACTACTTTTCACAAATGAAAATTAGTATAATAAAAATATATAAGTTTCTAATATGACATATTTTTTATGAAGTTTTAAAAACAAATATCAAAATAGTCTAGAAAGAAGTATTTAAAAAATAGCATGTAGGCTAGTATTAGAGAGCACACCCTAAGATTTGACCACTTAGGTGGCCCATGTGAGGACCTCCTAACCTGTCCCTTTTCCCATGCCCATTTCTATTTTCAATATGTCCATTTTCATTCCCAAAAAAATATCATTTCTATTTCCCATAAAATGTTTGATCACATAAAACGTAACCCCATTTGGTGGATGTTAGTAACATGTTTGGTCAATAAAAGTCCTATCTAGACTCTATTCCCACATAGCCAAATTACCTTTCCAAGTCACTCTCTCATGGTCCCTCCATCACTAACAGCAACATTATCCATTCCAAAGTCTTATTTTTCTAGGTGGGTTGTAGAAATTTATGTGTCTCATCAATATTTCAGTTTGAGTTAGGAGGAGTGGAGTATAGATAAGGTAATTGTTTCTTGATGCTTCCCCCTTATTTCCATGTTCTTGTCTATGCTTCAACATTTTGCACACATCTACAAAAAGAATTCCAACTACAACATCTAAGAAAATTCATATATCCTTTATCATTTGATGGATGTTCACCCTATTCCAAAGGCCCATGTTGGTATAGAAAAGATAGGGAGTATGTTTCCAAAGGTTGCAAAGTCTTGCTTTACACTTTCCAATTGCATTTTCTTGAAACTTATCATGATAAAGTGATAATGGAAGGCCATACCATGTGTAGACAAGATAGTTGAACAATGTAGTATCATATAAAATGCTCAAGTATTCCTTTGTTAATCCCCTCTTTACCACAAAGATGAATGCAATCTTGCATAAACCTCCTTCTCATTCTAATAATATGTCATTTATATGATCCATTAAAAATCAACTAAAGAAAACATGTCTAAACTATAAATAAACCATGATGCACATAACCATTAGCCATTATCCTTCGATGGATGCCTATATCCTATTCCAAAGCCCCATTTTGACTTAGAAACTTGATAGGGAGGATGTTGTCAAAGGTTATGGTGTCTCACTTTAACCTACCTCTTGATTATTTTCTAAAACCTTTTCAACAAGCCCATTTTCAATAATATCATAGTAGTCACATCCACAAAGGATGCATAGGTCTACAAACTAGTCCATAGTAAGTTTTAGTTCCTCACCAACATTTTTCTTTCATATTTTTTTTATACATTTCTACCAAGGTAGTTACAACTACAAAATCTAAAAATATCCTCTATCCTTCAAACTCTTATGGATATCCATATTATATTTGAAACCTCCTATTTATGTATAGGTAGGGATTGCAGGAGCTAAGATATAGCTCTTAGAACATTTTAGAGTCACTCAAGGACTCAAGCCTTCAGGATCATCTACAAAAGCCAACAAAAACCTTCCACAAAAGAGAAAATCAAGAACAATAAATTGCAACAATGGATGCAAGATGTGGCCAATATGTAATACTCAAGATTACAATGATATATTGGACTTACACAATTGAAATGAGATTGATTATTGATGTACATATGAAGCCTTGCTTATATAGGCAAGGGTGATGATATACCTACATTAAATGACTGTCATAATTAATGACATGAGTCGGTATTAAATAACCTAGGACACAAGCATTAAATAAAATCCAACTAGATAAGATAAGTGACAACTAATTCTTAACTAGAAAGATTCCCCCCTAATTAATTCTAACTAGAAAGATATCCTCCTAGGACCTAAGTGGACTAAACAATGTAAATAAGAGCTAGATAAGACTAGATAGGAAAGCTACCTATTTACACGAATACCCCCCTTTAAGTACAATTTAGGGAGTCGATTATTATGCAAATGACACAAAGATGGGTCCTAGTTACGAGGCCATGTTAGGTACCCATGTACAAATGCAAATGAAATTTCTCGTAAATGGAGAAAAGGAGAAAAACTAGTGGGAAAAAACTCCTCCCCAAAAGAGAGATGAAATACAAAATACTCTCAATGATGCATGAGAGGGACAAAACCCCATCTAAGGAAAAGTACCCCCCCCCCATAAGAGAGAAGAAGAGAGACCATGCATCCCCCTCGCAATGGTAGAAGCTCCACATTAAATGTTGAATATGATCCAATATCATCGAACAACATTCCTCCCCTTAGGAAGAAACATATAACTAAGATGATATGCAAGATGTCTTCCCATTCCAAAAAGGAATATGGGGGAAGAAGAATGATATGTGATGTATTTGAAAAATGCTCAAGTATCTCTATGTTGATGCTGAAAGCTGACAAACTCCAAATAGGCGTTCTAGGCCACACAATTAAAGATGTCAATCCAAAACCTCCTAGAGACGAATATATAACATACTCTAAAGACAAAAAACCACCTCCTTTGAAGAAGCCTCCTCCAAATGCTATCAAAAAGTACCCACACTCATATCAAACTGCAAAGAGTGATCATGTAGAGAATGAACAAGAGGGTTAGAGAATTCCCTCACAACAATTGAAGAATAACCGTCTCCATCAAAGAGAAGATGTATGCAATCAATGGTGTCTCCCAAATCTAAAATGTGAGACTCAACAAACAACCCACCAATGTCTATCAAGTATGCATCCCAAGTGGATGTAGCTAGAAGATGATGTAGATCCCATTGCACTAAATCACAAGAGGCCAAACCTGTGCCAATATGAACATCATCAAATGCAACAAAAGACGGAGGAGATGACATGTAAAGCTCAAGAACGAGATTAGATGTGAGAACACCCAAGTTTAAGAAGAAAAATGTCTCCTATGAATCATGGTTCACACTAGAAGTGTGATCAACAACCGAATGAACAATGTCAACATCAAAAGCAAAATATGTAAAGGTATACAACTAAGATGAATGATCAACCATGGGCAGTAGCAATAATCTCTCTACTCTCCAAGTCATGAATAATAACCAAATTAGGAGTGAACTCCAAAGTCCTCCCATATCCACCATGAGTAATTTGATAAATGGAAAGAATATCATTCGTCAAATGAGGAACACACAAAACATCTTGGGAAGTGTTTTCCCTAAAACTAATAGATCCCTTCCCAAGTACACTCATGCATGTAATATTTCCCATCAAAATAGGAGACATAACACAAGGCTCAAAATAAGAGAATATAGATTATGAAGATGACATATGATGCGAAGCTCTCAAATCTAGAAGCCATCTCCTTGATCCTAGACTAGAAAAGCACAAAGAGAATGTCCTTTATTTCTTGATGTAGTAGCCAAATCAACATAACCTTTTCCCTTATTAGACTATTTTGAAGATGAAGAAGAAGGTGGTGACTCGAACATTCTAGAAGACAAATCAATATGATTATTTTTGAGAAGATGCTTCAACTCATCAAGATCCTTCTTGTAACAAGAATATTCATTATGCCCAAGATTCTTGCAATATGAACAAGTATAATTCTCCTTCTTAGATGATTTATCTGAGGAAGAGGATTTATTCCTTGGTTGATCTAAATGTGGTTTATTCTTTGACTTCTTATGCTTCTTATTAGTAGTATCTCATTTTTTCACCTAACTAGCCAATAATGCCTGAGATTTAGAAAACTTGATGAAACCCATCAAGATAAGTTTCTGTTACTCATGTATCAACATCTCAAAAATGATGCAAATGAAGGCGTAGTGTATGTAGACCCCATAGTCAACCTATGACTATGAAATCTAGAAACAAAAGCATCATAATCAGGACCAAGTTTTTTCAATGAGTTATAGACCAACTAAATGTCCTTCTTATCAATACTGCATGCTTTACATTGCTCCCTTAGATCATTAACCCTAGTGATGTAGTCTTAGATGTTGTCAAAGTTCTTAGGATCAAGGCTCATTAGCTTATTATCAAGTTGATAGCCTTTGAATTCATCTATAGAACCATAAAAAAATTTCAAGTTGTCCCAAGCCTCATAATAATTCTTGCATGATTCAATTTGGAATGTAACAAATCTTGAGAAACTAGTTTACGAAGATATCCAAGAGCTTTGGTATGCTCAATCATCCATTTAATCTTTTTCTCATCATCAATAGGTTCAGGTACCTTATTCTCAACATATAAAGAGTGAACCTCATTCATTAGTATACTCCATGCATGTTGATATCATGTTGAATAGTTGTATGATGTCAACAAAGGAGCCTTATAATGATTCATGAAAAAATGAAGAGAGCACTAGCAAACAAATCAAGACAATGTATCAAGAGACCCCACCAACCAATCAATCAATAATCCCCCAATAGAAAGATATGAGGTTGACCCTTTATGCTTAGTGCAATTACAAATGCCACTTGCCAACAACAACAAAGTGAACTTGACCTTAGTGCATGCAGAATGCCAAATTCGGCCACAAGCTCAAGGTAAAATTTTTATACAATATGAGATAAATATGATCATAGCACTATAAAGGACACAAAAAATTATTCACTTAAAAAAAAAATCACTAAAAAATATTACCGTATGAGTGAGAATGAAGCCGTAAAAGTTTTGATAATGAGAATGACTCACCAATAGCTCTATAAATCTGCAATTCTAGAAAACACTAAGAATAAAAATAAAAAACAAACTACACCATTGCATAGAGCATGAAATTATACCTCAAATAAAAAAAATTGCTCAAAAAAAAGAGTTTGTATGACCAAGTTATGAGCCTCTGAAGTTTTCCTTCAAAACAAAAAAATGTCAGTGAAGAGGAGGTCCAAATGAAATGACCTGCTGACAGATGTTTGGTCGTCAAATTTAAGATATTTGTTCAAAAAAGCTAATTTTTTTACACGAAAATATGAAGTATTATATATGAAAATGGGGGTTTTTGGGCTTTCTAGATTCAACCTGTTAAGTTCATTTTGTGCGAATACACACCCTGCAAAAGCTCAAGCTTGAATCACCATCAGATATGAGAAGATTTTTTCCAACTTTGAAGCTCTAATACCATGTAGGAGCTAAGATATATAGCTCTTAGAACATGTTAGAGTCACTCAAGGACTCAAGCCTTCAAGATCATCTATAAATCCCAACAACCTTCTACAAGAAAGAAGAAAGAGTTCATGAAATTGCAACAATGTATGCAAGATGTGGCCAATATGCAATACTCAAGATTGCAATGATATAGTGGACTTGCACAACTAAATTGAGATTGATTATTGATGTAAATATGAAGCCTTGCTTATATAGGAAAGGGTGATGATGTACCTACATTAAATGACTGTGTCATAATTAAATGACATGAATCAATATTAAATAACCTAGGACACAAGCGTTAAATAAAAGCCAACTAGATAAGATAAGTGACAACTAATGCTTAACTAGCTAAATTCCCCCCTAATTAATGCTAACTAGAAAGATACCCACCTAGGACCTAATTGGACTTAACAATGTAAATAAGACCTAGATAGGAAAAATACCTATTTATACTGTGAATGTATAAAATTGATTAATCAAATGACATCAAATTCAAACTAAAATAGCTAAGAAAATGATCAATTAACTACAAAATCTAATGAAATTATTCACAAGACTCAATTAGAATTCAAAAACATGAAAAAAAATAAGTCAAATTAAATTCTAACTAAGAGATGCAAACCTCAATCCCATTGTGGGATTATGCCCAAATTGGATGTGGAGTGCTTCAATTCAAACAAAATCCATTATTATGCAAAGCAATTGATGAATAAAAAGAGCTCAAATGACTCACAAGTTCTCTCAAATTGATCAAATTAGGCAATAAATTCAAAGGAGAAAGTTTACTCAAAGCTTGTGGATGAATTATTATGGAAAAATGCTTACTATTTATAGAATTTTGAAATCAGGATCAATGGCGAGGATCAAAAAGGATAAGATCAATGGATGAAATCAAATGAGAGGAATGAATATGGATCAAGGATGAATTAGATGGTTGACAATCCATAAGACATGGATCATCAACGATCAGATCAATGCTCTCAAATCCATGAGAGACTCAACCAATTCCCCAATTTTTAGGAATTATGTTAGAGAGATGTTGGAAATATTTCCATTTGGGGGGGAATAATTGAATTTGAAAAAAGAATATACTAAGGGAATATTCATTGTGCAAGTGGGAAAACTTGAAGGATTTAGAAAGAAATTAGCTAATTAAACAATTAATTAAAATCATTTAATTTCAAAAGTGAATGAGAAAAATAATTTAATTAAATAATCATGAATTATTTAATCAAAGTATGATTATGACAATTAAATAATTTGCATTATTTAATCAAATGAGAATGGAATTAGAATGGAGGAAAGTGAATTAATTAAATAAAATTGATTTATTTAATTTTAATAGGAGAAAATATGAATTTAACTAAATAATTGACAATATTTAATTAAATGGATGAATTAGGTGAAATAGACTAGGAATACTGTTAGTATTAGAAATCAAGTATGCAATATCATCAAGACAGTTTTAGATGTCTACATATACCAATAGGGATGATGTTGGAAAAGGTTGCAAAGTTAAGCTTTACACCTACCAATTGCATTTTATTGGAACTTTCTTGAAAGTTTCTAAATCCTTTTTAACAAACCTATTTTGTGCATATATTGTGAAACATAAAAAATGTGGCGACCTTAAGTTTAATTCCAAAACCTAAGGTCAATGTGCCATCATTTCTAGGATTTCATTAAGATGCAAATCAACAAGGTGTATAGATTGACTTTCAACCTCCAACATGAGTCAATCAAACCCATATTTGATCCTTTTGAGTCTTAGGAATGAATTGGAAATGATTGGAATGATTTATGATGATTGAACTAATTAAACTATATGGCCGAATATGATAGATGCAATTTCCCAAAGATAAATAAATGAAAACAGAGCTTTGCAAGTGGATCTGGAAAGTGCAGACTGATGTGTACTTGTAACCAAAAAGCTGGATTTAGCATGTGCAAAGGGACTGGGTCACCCTTGGGTGACTGGGTCTTTGATAGGGGGTCTTGAAACTATTTTTGTAGACCTTTGGCACTAGATTTGAGCTTTTGATTCCCAATTGTAAACTTGTTGAAATGTCGTCAGTAAATTCTGTAAGTGAGTTTCTATATCTCAAGACAAGGTTGATGACAACAAATGCAACAATGTAGGATTTTCCTTTGAGATCTCTTCAATCCTTTCCAAACCTGCAACATGCACATTCACAAGGAGAGAAGATGTTGTGCCATATGGAGACTTGCCTCAGTCAAACCTCGTGTAAGTGTTCCCACTTCTACTTGATGGCAATATGTCAATGATAAATGATAATTGAAAGGAAAAAAAATGATGAATGAACAAAATACTGCAATCACCAACCTTCAATGGCTATCTTGAGGGACTAAATTCATATGCATCTCCTCAAAGATTTAGATCTTGCCTGAATGCTTGGAGACATACAACAATGTTAGCCTTCATAAGACAATAACATGAACACACATAGAATTTGACATGATGTTGGATCTTGAATTGTTGTAATAATGCTCTGAAAATGTTGCTATTGATTTTCTCTTGACAACAATATTTTCTTTTGAATGCTAGATAGCGTGTTCAATTTCAAATGGTAAAATAACTAAGCATTTATAGGCGTTTATCTAATTTCCTAAAAATTAGATTCCAAAAGCCGATACTTCATATTTGAATTTTGGATGTTAAAATACTGTCAACAACATATTTGAATTTGGATCCTAGCTAAGAAGGGTCCTGACCCAAATTTTTAGGACAATCAAAGTCGAGGAAAATTTAATGATTGAATACATTTGTTTAATGCTTGTCCTCCTTTGGAAAATGGTAAAAATTAGGCTTTGGAATGCAAAATTTAGAAAATAAGAAGCTTAATTAAGTCCAATAAATTAGGGAGCCAAAACATAATGTGAAATTGTTAAGGTATACAATTTTCTATGCTACATTTAGCCCCCACTTTAGTGTGAGTGTGAACTTACGCTCAAACTCACACTAAAGTAGAGAAATATATGTCAAGAGGGATCCAATTGTCCAAATGTTGAAGAGATAGGATGAATAAGGATCAAGGAGGTTGTGTAAGCCTCCAAGATCCAAGATCCCATGGAAAACCAACATAAGTACAAAGGAACACACACATATATGCATGATGTGCAACAATACAAGATACACAAACATACATACGAAAAAATACGAAGTATACACAGTGAACACACAAGGTACAATATAACTGTAGACATCCAAATTTGACCACTTCCATATGGTCAAAGTCGTCTTCTTAATCATCCCTTTGCTCCTTTAAAATCGTCCTCTTTGCCGGTATTAATTAAATCATTCATTTAATTAATATTATGTTTCTTGCATAAGGTTTCTCAAGGTATCTAATTTAATAAATACTTTTCCCCTATTTCCTCTTTGAATTAAATAAATGCACCACTTTATTTAATTTAGTCATATTATCTTTTGGAATTTTAAATTTACTTTTAAATTCCCTATTTTATCTCTCATTGTCACATCCTCCAACTTTTGCAAGTTGGCCTCTAATCCCTCTTAGAAATCTAACCCTCTTAGTCATAATTAATTTATGATTAAGATGTGCACACCCCTAATCATCATTAGGGTCCCATCCTCCATAATTTCCCACTTGCTTCTAATGAGTCCTTAATTAGTCTAATCAAGTACTTGCACAACCTTAATCACCTAATTAGGTAATCTCTAATCCCCATATCATTTATAGAATGTGTCCTTAGTCAACTTCATTAAAAGCTTTCTCTTTTTGAACAAGGCATCTCCATTCCCCATGTGAATTTTTAATTCACATTTAATCCCCCAATGCATTTGAAAGAATTTTAAATTCCTTCTCTCTTCCCCATGAGAATATTTGAGGAATTTTTAATTCCCCACTTGTCCTCTCACCCACATGGGGACAAGTACCTCCTTTATGAGGAGATCTTGTCTCAATCCCAAGGTACTATGTATCCTCTCCATGTCATGTACTATCCTTCCACCTCATGTACACATCACCCTTTTTAAGCCATATTACATGCCACATGTCAAGATGTGAGGGCTTGTGAGTTCTCAACTCACCTTGGCCCTACATCTTGATCTTGGTGGCTCAATCTTGACCGTCCATTTCCCTAGAGATTTCCAAAATCTCTATAAATACCCCCTCTTTTCTCTCATTTTAGGGAGATCATGCATTGTAGCCAAACTCTTGCAAATTTTTCCTAGAATCCATACTTAGCCATTTTCATGCTTGCACTCATTTGCATACACCTTCATATCATCATCTAGCTTGCATCTCTTGCCATCCAAGGAGCACACAACACCGAAGATCGAAGGGCCAACTAAATGATCAATTCGACACAAGGTAAAAGGTTTCATTTGTTGTTTTTATATTGTGTTGAATCCAACTAGGCTAATCTTGAGGTGTAGGTTGTTTTTGGTGTTATTTGCATTACTTTGTTTGCTGCTCGTTTTCTAGCACTTAGAATTGACCTATCACAATAACATATGGAATATGATGAAATGAAAACAAACATGATGTAAACACAAAGAAGACATGTGAAAACACAACAAAACACAAGGTTAGTACTAAAAGGATTTGAGTCATTAAGGTAAAGAGACTCTAGTCCTAGATTGTCACAAATACCAAACACCATCCATTGAATAAGTAAAAATGCTCCATGAGGACTAAAGTCATGTACATCACTCATGAAACACATGGCTCTACCGATAAGAAAAGTGTATCATGATAGGTGGGCATGTTACAAAGGATGCTCAAGTTGATGACCCAACAAGGTGCATTATGCTGAATCCATGAACTATCTTACAAAAACTCACCTCGAGGGGTGCAAAAAAACTCACCTCAGGGGGTACAATAAAACTCATCTCAGGGGGTGCAATAAAACTCACCTCCGGGGGTGCAACAAAACTCACATTAAGGGGTTCAAAAAACCTCACCTCAGAGGGCGCAAGAAAACTAACCTTAGGGGGTGAAATAAACTCATCTCAGTGGACCACACAACAAAACTCACCTTAGGGGGTGCAACAAATGATGATAAAATAGAACCTCAAGGGGTGTCATGATAACACTACCTCAAAAAGGAACTTTAACAACTATGACCATCGACTATTGACATTGCCCGATTATAGTGCAAGATGATAGAAATGCTAGTTTAAGACAATAAAAATACTAGCCACAATTGGATCTTTTGTTGTTATTATTTTATGTGGTTGATTGAATGCAAGGATTTTCAAAATCTCATCCATTTGCATCTTTCTGCGACATTTGTTGATTTTTCTCAACTGAGACCCTAGCTACCATTCACATACTTTTGTCCAATTTTATCTGCAACTCTCTATGGGTTACTTTAGCATTTAATATATTCTCCTTTTATGTTCTATTTTTCATTAGCTTGTCGTTGGGACCACTGTCCTTTGCTAGACAGTTGCACTATTAGTTTTTTTCTAGTTATTATTTTCTATGGCTGATTGAATGCAAGGATTTTCAAAATTTCATTTGTTTGCATCTTTTTGTGACATTTGTCAGTTTTTCTTAGATGAGACCCCAACTACCATTCACATACTTTTGTCTAGTTTTATCTACAACTCTCTATGGGTTACTTCAACATTTGCTATATTCTCTTGTTATGTTCCATTTTTCATTAGCTAACCACAAGGACCACTATTCTTTGCTAGATAGTTGTACTATTAGTTTGTTTCTAGTTATTATTTTCTATGGCTAATTGAATTCAAGGATTTTTCAAAACCCCATCCATCCTCATCTTTTGTGACATTCATTGATATTTCTTAGCTAAGACCCCAACTACCATTTTCTTACTTTTGTCTGGTTTTATCTAGAGCTCTCTATGGGTTACTTCAACATTTAATATATTCTCTTGTTGTGTTATGCTTTTCATTAGCTTGCCATAGGGATCGCCGTCCTTTGCTAGATAGTTGCACTATTAGTTTTTTTCTAGTTGTTATTTTCTATGGTTGATTGAATGCAAAGATTTTCAAAATTTCATCCATCCACATCTTTTTGTGACATTCACCACTTTTTCTTAATTGAGACCTCAACTACCATTCGCATAATTTTTTCCAATTTTATTTGCTACTTTAGCATTTAATATATTCTCCTATTGCATATTGTTTTTCATTAGCTCATCACATAGATTGTTGTCCTTTGCTAGATAGTTACACTATTAGTTTGTTTCTAGTCTTATCTATAAGGTTTGCGCAAATACTATCCAAAGCACCTATTTTAGTACAGGAAAGTAGGATGCTAAAAAAGGTTATGAAATTGGCTTTACACCTAGGTCAATTGCATAGTACTATATTTACTTAACATATTACCACTACTTACTTTACTTTGTTCATTCAACATATTGTCGCTACTTTTCACAATCAAGAATTCATATAATAAAAATATATAAGTTTCTAATTTGATATATCTTTATGAAATTTTTTAAAAAAATATCAAAATAGTCTCTAGAAAGAATTATTTAAAAAATAACATATAGGCTAGTATTAGAGAGCACACCCTAAGATTTGACCACTTAGTGGTCCATGTGAGGACCTCCTAATCCATCCCTTTTCCTATGCTCATTTATATTTCCAACATGCCCATTTTCTTTCCCAAAAAGTTATCATTTCTATTTTCCATAAAATGTTTGATCACATAAAATGTAACCCCATTTGGTGGATGTTTGAAACATGTTTGGTCAATAAAAATCATGTGTAGAATCTATTCCCACATTGCCAAATTACCTTTCCAAGTCACTCTCTCATGGTCACTCCATCACTAACAACAACATTATCCATTCCAAAGTTCTTGTTTTTTAGGTGGGTTGTAGGATTTCATGTGCCCCAATTCAATAGTTTAGCTCTAATTAGAAGGAGTGGAGTATAAATAAGGTAATTTTTCCTTGATGCTTCCCCCTTATTTCCATGTTCTTGTCTATGCTTCAACATTTTGCATACATCTACAAAAAAATTCCAACTACAACATCTAACAAAATTCCTATATCCTTTATCATTCAATGGATTTCCACCCTATTCCAAAGCTCCATTTTCATATGGAAAAGATAGGAGTATGTTTCCAAAGGTTGCAAAGTCTTGCTTTACACTTGCCAATTATATTTTCTTGAAACTTATCAAAGGTGATTATGGAAGGCCATACCATGTGTAGACAAGATAGTTGAACAATTTAGTAACATATAGAATGCTTGAGTATTCCTTTGTTAATCCCCTCTTCACCACAAAGATGAATGCAATCTTGCATAAACCTCCTTCTCATCCTAATAATATGTCATTTAAATGATCCATAAAAAACCAACTAAAGGAAACATGTCTAAACTGTAAATAAACCATGATGCACATAACCATTAGCCATTATCCTTCGATGGATGTCCATATCCTATTCCAAAGCCCCATTTTGGCATAGCAAAGATAGGGAGGATGTTGTCAAAGGTTATGGAGTCTCACTTTAACCTACCTCTTGATTTTTTTGTAAGACCTTTTCAACAAACTCATTTTCAATAATATCATAGTAGTCACATCTACAAAGGATGCATAGGTCTATAAACTAGTCCATAGTAAGTTTAGTTCCTCACCAACATTTTTATTTCATATTTTATATACATTTCTACCAAGGTAGTTACAACTACAAAATCTAAAAATAACCTCTATCCTTCAAACTCTTATGGATATCCATACTCTATTTGAAACCTCCTATTTTTGTACAAGTAGGGATGATGTTGGAAAATGTTGCAAAGTTTGGTTTTACACCTACCAATTACATTTTATTAAAACTTTCTTGAAAGTTTTTAAATCATTTTTAACAACCTATTTTGTGCATATCTTGCAATCATAGTATTCCATGAGACCACATGTCTTTGAGGAATTCAATCAAATACTCCATGTGCCTTAATCTATACTTGAATCATATTTTGCATACATGTCTACTAGATAATTTCCAAGTATAACATATAACAAAATTCCTCTATCCTTATCTTTTAATGGATGTCCATACCTTGTTTCAAAACCACATTTTAGCATAGTTACGGAGGTTGTTGTCAAAGGTTACAGAGTTTAGCTTTACCCTTGTCAATTGTATTTAGAACACAAAAACACACACCTTGTAATTTCTTTTTCATTTTACACCACATTGAGCCAATGTCTTGGATGCACAATTTGACTATTTTGATGAACTCACTAAGCCAATACCAATTCCAACATGCAATTATGCCATATTATTCTATTAAAAACTTATCAATCCTAGTTATCACTAGTCTACTTATCTTAGAGAAGATCAAAATAGTGATTGCCGCCCTATACAATAATATTGGCATGATCTTGGTTTCCTACATTCTAAATCTACCACTTGTAGGATTTGCTTGTTTCCTATTGGGAGGACTAGGCAAAACTCTTCTCCTTCATCACGTCTTCAATAGCCAAAGGATCACAAAATCTTTTGATCATTTCATTTGGGTGGCAGCATCCCAAAGGTATGTGGAGATTCAGCTTCTCCTCAAGGATTTGTTAATGCTGAAGAAACACAAGACCCAAACGACCTCGGATTTTCCTATCTAAACTTACTCATTGATCGTTGTATGATTGCATTTGTTCCACATGACGGGCACGGTAGTATCATCAAATACTGCAAAATGCATGATCTTCTACATGAGTTGGCTCTTTCAGAATCTCAGAATCAAAGATGTTTATTTCAGACTGGAAGAAATTTGGAAAAGCTTCCCATAGAGAATTGCCAAGGCCTACGCAGGATTTCATTGATTAAAAACAAAATAGCTGCTCATGACAAACCCATCCGCTCCCCATGGCTCTTCACCTTACTTCTATGGAACAATCTTCATCTCCAGTCAATATGTGAACAGTTTTTCAATAAACTGAAGCATTTATGTGTGTTAGACCTAAGCCAGACTTCCATCAAATCGTTACCCAAGTCTATTGCCAAATTAACACATCTAAGAGCCCTCAATTTATCGAGAACAGACATCGAGAAGCTGCCCAGATGCTTGAGTGGTCTCTCAAGGCTCCAATTGCTCAATGTTAGTTCCCAAACTGGAGAAATTGATTATAGAAGATTTTTGCCAGCTGCAAAGTTTTCCATCCCCGAGAATAACGCAATGCCAATGCCACCGTATTTTCGCCTGGTGAATTGCAGCCAGCTGCAAGGAATACCTCAGGGCTTGCGACTCAATGGCCTTCGAGATCTACAAGTGATCAGCTGGGGTGAAGGGTGTTTAAACGATCTTAAGGAAAATGACCATAATTGGCAAGTTTTCAAGAGCCGTAATGTCCAAGTAATATCCAAGATATAGGGGGAACCGTGGTACAGGTGCACCTGTGTTGTTATTGCTGAATGTAAAATGCCTGAAGCATTGACAAAATATGCTTCAAGAACAAGAATAGAGTGGGATAGGTATTGAAAGTTTGTTTTCTAGTTTTATTTGCAAGGTTTTAGTAGTTAATTTTGTTGAAATTAAAATTATATAATTTTTTAGTTCATAGGTGGCTAGGAATATATACATTAGGAATGCTTTTAGCTGGCGACATTGGCCAATCACATTTTATACATTTAATATATTACTTATTTTTTTGTATAGTTTGAATTTGGAGAACTATTTTATATATTGGAAAATTAGCATTTATCTATTTTTCTATTCGTTCGAGTAGCTTTATAAATCATTTTTCGTTTAAAAAATTCGGGAAAATGTGAATGCATAAATTGATTAAATAAATTTAAGCAAAGGCATAGTTTAAAAGTTGGTGGCTAGAGGTGCGTAATCCATGAATGCAGATTGAATGCATTAAAATATCGAGGAAGCTAGCGCATAAATTGATTAATTAAATTTAAGCAATGGCATAGTTTATAAAACTGGCGGGTAGACGTATGTAATGCATGAATATAAATTAAATGCATTGAATGGCATCTAGCTCGAGGTGAAGGCGCTGGAATGGCTTGGAGGCCACGCGTGGCCAAAGTACTTTGGTCATTTAATAGAGTTAAGTCACTTGCTATGCATTTCTATTACTTTGTGTGTGTTGTTTTTGTTTTCTGTAAGTGCCTGTTCTGAGGAAGAGTTTGTAGCGACTGAGCAGGAGATGTTATAGTTGCAGAGTCCAGACCCAGAAACGAGTTATTTAAGGTGATAATTTGGTAATTTTTAGAGTTTCGTTACATTAAAGTGCATAACGAAGCTATATTTCATAGTGCTCTATTGTGTGGCCGAGCAAGGTATTTTTTAGTTGCGAGTTGCAGTGGATAGTGAGAGAGCCAGTGCTTGAGGTCGGAAAGGGTAACTTTTCATTGTTTTAGGTCTATTTGATCACAATCCGTGAGTTTCCCTTAGTGCTTTAAGGCATTCTTATACTTTGATTATAAATTCATATTTTTAATCTACTTTTTAGTATTATTTATTTGAATTTCTTGTTGAAATGCAAAGGTTTTCATCTACATTTGATAGGAATTGGAAAATCCTCTTGTCCATTTTACTTCATGCATGTGAGCCTTGTAAAGTTTGTATATTTTTTTATTACTGCAAAGTGGTCCCATAAAGAGGGCTTTGGAACCAAAATTATGTCAACGTGTGCGATAATGATAGCTTTCGAACAATGAGTCGATAGTGTGTTGCTTTGAGCTTTTCTGTTGTCATGAAAGCATAAAAAGATAGAGGGTTACATTTAAAAGTCATGGTTGTTGTCCTCGTAGGCATAAATTCATATTTTAAACTACTTTTAGTATTATCTATTCGAATTTCTTGTTGAAATGGGAAGGTTTCATCTGTGTTTGATAGGTATTATGTAGAAATCCTCTTGTTCATTTTACTTCATGCATGTGAGCCCTGTAAATTTTGTATTTTTTTGATTACTGCAAAGTGGTCCCATAAAGAGGGCTTTGGAACCAAAATTATGTCAATGTGTGCGATAATGAGAGCTTTTGAACAATGAGTCGATAGTGTGTTGCTTTGAGCTTTTCCGTTGTCATGAAAACATAAAGGATAGAGGGATTCTATTAAAAGTCATGGTTGTTGTCCTCATAGGCATAAATGCAAACAATGGGAGCATGAAGAATGCAGTAGAAACCTATTTTCTGCTAGCAAGCATTAAAATTTTGTTAGATGTCGTCATTACTATTCTCATAGGTAGACATGTAAAATACAAAAGCATTTATAGGGCAAGTGAACTGTTTTACAAAACTCCTCAGGGAAATTGGCCTCCGGGGAATGCAATGAGTATTAAATTTGGACACCTTGATATTCACATGTTAACTTTGGTATTTTTATGGAGTTGGTAGCTCTGATTTACTCTTCTTTCATCTGATATCTAATTAATTGGGTGGCTATTAACTAGTCTTTAAATACATAATAATAAAAGGAAAGAAATAATTATAAATATCCTTGTGGACATTTTAATTATGGGTTGTGATTTGTACTTGCATGTAGATGGATTAAGCACTCAAAAGTCATAGTATATGTAGCATGTCAGCTAATAGGTCCATGTGACGTTTCAGTCATGGTAAAGTAGTCAGTTCCATATTTGTCATTTATCCTTGTTTCATTAGATAACTAATTAATTAGGTAGCTGTTAATTAGTCTTTAAATACACAGTAATAAAGAGAAAGAAAAAATTACAATTATCCTTGTGTACATTATATCTGGTGATCAAATTCAAGGTACAGACATACAAAGCAAACAACAATTTGAGGTTTTGTAGTTGAAAAACTTAGACTGAATGCTTAGGAAGTTAGAAAATTGTATCTTGGGGTTATAAAAAACTATGTCAAATATGTTGTAGAATCCAAATTGCAATGTTTCCATAGAGCAGTTAAGTAATATTGCTTGATAGAATAGTTTTAGGCTTCATGCAAAAGAGCAGTCAAATTCATTGCTAGAAGATTTGTGGTCCAAGAACCTGTGGCAATTAGTTTGTGTAGTTAATCTGATCTACATTTATACTTGTGTCTCTTGAATCTAAAAAATGCTTGCTGGTGTTTTAATGGTTTTGGCTATTAGTATCCATCGTAGTAGGAGTCTTATATATTGCTATTCTTTTAGAAAAACAAACACATGGTTTTTTTTTTTCTAATCAAAGCTTTTTACATGGTGCAATGCTTTTGATTGGAAGAAAAGAGGTGGTGTAGCGGTCCAGCTGTATCAAATTCTTCAAGCAAGGAGTACAAGGTGAGTTTCTAGAATGAACCTTCTCCTTTGTTTACAATTGCATATAGTAGATAGAGAAAAAGGTTAATTCAAGATTCTCACTATATTGATTGTACTTGTAGTCATATCGTTGCTTTTTGTTACAAGGACAATCTTTACAAATGGGTATTGTGAGTGGCATATGCTATATGGTTCATAAAAATTAAGCAATTGGGGTTCAAAAGTAGATCTTCGTTGCAGTGGCATGACATTAGAAATGCAATTATTATCCAATCAATTTTTTGGATGGCTGATTGCACTTTATAATTTAAACCTAGTCTTTTTAATTTTGAGAGTTTGATTCTGAATCCATATGCATACTTTGATTAAAACTACTGGCTGAAGGTGCATAATTCATTGATGCAAAATCAATGCATTTAATGGCATCTGACTAGAGGTGAGGTTGTTTGGATTGCTAATTAGTCTTTGAATATATAACAATTAAAAGAGATAAATAAGTATGATATTGCTGTGCGGATTCAGCCGGGTGTAGTTTGAGTCAAACTCATTGACGTGTAGTTCGAGTAGTTTCAAGATAAATAAGTATAATTATCCTTGGCCACATTTCACATTTTGACCTTTCAATCAAAGTAAATTAACAAAGTAGCAATTAGACCTAAAGAAGGTTCAAGGACTATGCTGATAGAAAACCATATTTTGGACAATGGCTAGACAATCTATTGAAATTGCTTTACAAACTTTGAAGCAAATGCATTTTTCCTTCTATTTACTTTCATTGTACATCTTAAATGGAAGTTGGGTTTTGCATTGTTGCAATGCATTTGGATACTTTGATTGTAAAATCATAGTTTAAATCATTTTAAGTGTTATCGATTCAAACCTTCTCTTGAAATACCAAGGATTCATCTAAATCTTGGAGGCAACGTACAGTTAACTATAATTATCCTTGGCCACATTTCACATGTTGACCTTTCAATCAAATTCAATTAACAAAGTAGTAGTTAGACCTAAAGAAGGTTCAAGGACTATGCTGATAGAAAACCATATTTTGGACAATGGCTAGACAATCTGTTGAAATTGCTTTACAAACTTTAAAGAAAATGCATTTTTCGTTTTGTTTACTTTCATTGTACATCTTAAATGGAACTTGGGTTTCGCATTGTTGCAATGCATTTGGATACTTTGATTGTAAAATCATAGTTTAGATCATTTTAAGTGTTATCGATTCAAATCTTTCCTTTAAATACCAAGGATTCATCTGAGTCTTGGAGGCAATGTATAGCTGTCCTATAAAGAGAGCTTTGGAACCAATTATCTGTCATAAAGGATAGAGGAATATTGTCAAATATTGTGGTTATTGTCCTCATAGGCACACATGCAAAATATGGAAGCATATAGAAAGCAAGTGAACTCTTTAATAATCCCATGAAACATAGTCTTTGTATGCATCCATGCATACAGATTTGCATGTATATATGTGTGCATGTAATTATGTATATATGAATGTATGTATCTATGTTTCCATGTATGTATGTGTGTATATAACATATTACTATTGCATTTGCTTTAAATGCTTTTTTGTGGATGGCACCAGCTAGCCATCCAGTCATATTGTGGTTATTGTACATATTGCTTTTTAAGATATATGATCTCAATTTTGTAAAGGCCACATAAATATTCATTCCCCAAGTCCATGTAGTCATTTGAATATGTGCATATATTAAGGGATCTATTGATACATGGATATGTGCATCCATGGATACATGAATGCATATATATATGTATGCGTGTGATCATGTATGTATGTATATGTGTATATATGTGTACATCCATGCATGTATGTATGCATCTGTGCATTGAAGCATGTGTGCAGCTATGTGTCTATGAATACATTTTATCCAGTAATCAATGTCAATTAATAGACGAGCGCTTGTACCTAGAGAATGTTCAAGGATTGTGCCGATAGAAAACCATATGCATATCAATATGTTAGAGAACATGCATCTATGCATAGGTGTGTATAGATGCTAATTGTTCTAAATTATGGTTGCATGCGATTGCATTAAACAATTAAGAATAAGTGCTAGATAATTGAAGTAAAATGACCCCATTCAGTTGGCAGATCAATTTTTTTCAGCCCTTTACATGTTAACTGAGAGTTTTGAAGCTTTTGCTGTTCATTGGCAGTCTTTGAAGCTTAAATGTCAAAGTATATGTAGCATATTACCCAATAGCTCTATCTCACATTTCATTCATGATGATTTAGGCAAGTTCATATTTCCTCATTCATCCTTGTATCGTCTCATATCTAAATAATTAGGCAACTGCTAATTAGCCTTTAAGTACATAGCAATTCAAAGAAAGAAACAATTGCAATTATCCTTGTGTACATTTGAACTATTAATCAAAGGCAATTAACAAACTAGCCCTAGAAAACCATGTGCATGTTAATGTGTTGAATAACATGTATTTGTGCATGGGTGTATATGGATGCTATGAGTTGTGATTTCTACCATTATGTAGTGCTTACTATTACTTGTACAGCCAAGCCACATGCAAGTAGAATTCATAATTCATAGCATCCAGATACATTCAAGGACAAATACAAATCAAGGTTGTTGGCATCCTGATAAGAAAGATGATGAGATACATCCAATTAATGTATGTCACAACATCTTATTGAATAAAGATGATTTGGTTAGGCAGGTTACATATGAGAATCCTTATTGGTGTGTGGCTAATGCTCTTTTTGATTGACGACTTGTCAAGAAAATTACATGCCAATACTATTAGAAAATAGGTAGAATTAGATTAATTGATTGACTATAATTTTGGTTCCAAAGCCCTCTTTATGGGACCACTTTGCAGCAATCAAAAAAATACAAACTTTACAGGGCTCACATGCATGAAGTAAAATGAACAAGAGGATTTCTACATAATACCTATCAAACGCAGATGAAACCTTCGCATTCCAACAAGCAATGTGAATAGATAATACTAAAAGTAGTTTAAAATACGAATTTATGCCTACGAGGACAACAACCACGACTTTTAACAGAATCCCTCTATCCTTTATGCTTTGATGACAACGGAAAAGCTCAAAGCAACACATTGTCGACTCATTGTTCGAAAGCTCTCATTATCGCACACGTTGACATAATTTTGGTTCCAAAGCCCTCTTTATGGGACCACTTTGCAGTAATAAAAAATATACAAACTTTACAGGGCTCACATGCATGAAGTAAAATGGACAAGATGATTTCTACATAATTCCTATCAAATGTAGATGAAACCTTCGCATTTCAACAAGAAATTCGAATAAATAATACTAAAAGTAGATTAAAATACGAATTTATAATCAAAGTATAAGAATGCCTTAAAGCACTATGAAACCCTACTTGCATTTATGTTTGCATGTACCTAGTTTAAACATTTAATAATTGGTTCTTGATAATGGAATGAAATGAACTTGGGCAAATGGAAATAGAATGACCCCATGGAATTGGAACATCAATGTTTACATGGCTTTAACATGATAGCAGATTTGCGTGCATGAGACTTATTTGAATCTCAAATGTCATACTGTATGTGGCGTATTAGGTAGTTGGTTTAACATGATAGCTTTCAAACAAGTTAATTCAGTGATCAATCAAGCTAATTGGCTGATGAATTAATTGTGTTCCATGTTTAGTCATAGCTAATTATTAGTCATCTTTATCCTCCAAATCAGTTAAATCAATCTTGCTTATTCACATTCACATATACACAATCTTTCTAAACATTTTGCGTGCTTTTAATAGAATAAGAGCTTTAGAATAGGATATGTGCATTCATCTAAGCATGATAAGATGTGGATTTCTGACAGATATAATGGTTTGAAATGCTGTCATGAATATGCATACCAAATATGGAAGCACAAGAAAAAACATTTAAACTGTTTGACAGAATTCCTCGAAGAAATGTTGGCTCTTGGTGTGTAGTGATTGCAAATTATGCAAAGAATTATTTGTCAAAAAAGATTTTTGCAAACATTCAAGCAAATCAACTAAATAGCTGATCAAGTTAACTGTGAATCAAGTTACTTGACTAATCAATGAAACTAGTTCATTGATAGATCAGTTTTCTTGAATAGTTAATTATAGTTAATTAAAAAACATCTTTATACACCAAATCAATTAAACCAATCATGGCCATTCATATGCAAAAAAGTAATTTCTTGAAAAGGCTTTATAGACAAGGAAGCAAATGCAATTGCTAGGTGTAAACCGAAATTACAAAACCTTCACCAACATCTTCCTTTTTGTTTCTTGTGCTACAAATATTCAACAAGCTATAGCTGTCCATATTAATTGTATCCCTTCATCTATGTTGAAGCCATCTGTTTATTCTATTGCTTTCGCTATTATTTCATGAAAGCTCAAATGTCATAGTATATGTGGCATAGCAACTAATAAGTCCATCTCACATTTTGCTCATGACAATTTAATTTGTATCATCTCTCTCTGAAACATTAATCAAAGTCAATTAACAAACGAGTCAATCTTACACTTGACTCATGCAAATTAAGTCAATTCTATCTTTTACTCATTAATGAAATTAACTAATTAGCTTAACAAGATAGCTTTCAAACAAGTTAGGCCAGTGATCAATCAAGCTGTTTGACTGATGAGTCAATTGAGTTCAATAGTTAATCATAGTAATAGCAAACAAATCCTTGTTAGATGATGTCATTGTTGAATTTTCTTTTGTGTGCCTGTCTGCACTTTTGCTATAGCTTAAAGCAATGATGCTTTATGGTTCAAGTATTAAGTGTAATTGGAAACCTTTCTTGACTTAAATTCATTGATTTAAATCTATTTGGAAACCATACTTACAGTGGTTCTTTAGGCTCGATGCAAAACAACAATATAGTTAAAATGCATAGCAAAAGCCTGTAGAGAACCATGCTCACACTTGTGCATTTGGAATTCAAGAACCTATGATAAATAGTCTACTAGGTTAATCTGTTTTCAATTGATACTTGTTTCTATTGA
Organism: Sequoia sempervirens; assembly: GCA_007258455.2. Taxonomy (NCBI): domain Eukaryota; kingdom Viridiplantae; phylum Streptophyta; class Pinopsida; order Cupressales; family Cupressaceae; genus Sequoia; species Sequoia sempervirens. The sequence goes on along the minus strand of VDFB02058242.1, from coordinate 371,608,097 downwards.
ATCTAAAAAAAACTTGCTGGTGTATTTCGGTGTTTTGACTATTAGTATCCATTACACTATCACTGTCATCCATTGCAATTATAATTTTGGGAGTTGTTTGCACAAATGTGTTTTGATGCATTGTGAAACCCAACTTGCATTTCTGGGATAAAATGAAGCAAAATAAATAAAAGTAGCAATTTGTTGCCTTGAGTAACTCGTCTCTTGGTGTTCATTCAATGAGCACAGGAGCTTTTGCTCTGTCACTGTAAACGTCCCCTTTGTATTGATAAAAGCTGTCAGTTTTCTAATCTATGTCTTTGCTTAAATTTATTTGTATATGGAGTAACATTGTTTTCAAATACATGACTGATAATAGCACGTATATTAGAAAACTTTGAATCAAAATACACAAATCATTTAAAAAATAATATTTCTCTCTTTGTCTTATATTGCTACAGATAGAGCTTTTTATTATACCACAAATAGAGATTCTTACTCCAAACAAGAGGGAATAGAAACATAAAATGCAATTGTTAGCCAGGTCCTTCAGTGCTCCCTTCCTATTGGTAGATATCACAGAAAAGTAAAAACCTATTTCTAAGATGACAATGAATTTAAGGCACTTGAAATAAGTTTGTCTCTATAATATTGTCCACACTTATTTATCCCCAACAGCTATGTATTGGCTTATAGGTGGATATAACAGTTCAAAATGCTATTGTAGACATATATTCACAATGTGGAAATATAGACAAGGTCCAAGAATTGGAAACAAGGAATACATAGGAAACATAAGCTATGAAATAAAATGACATGTAGCATAAACAAGTAGCAGTTTAAACTCTAGTAATCTGTGAAAAAGCTTTTATGAACATTGTTTTTTTATCAAAATACTTTTGCAAAATACACATGCACTAATGCAAAAAGGGTTTCTGGTAATTTTGCTACCAATTCATATCACCCAAGAACTGCTTCCGACAGAGACACACTTCCTCCTCCATCTGTTTTAGTTTAGCAGAATCTGGTCAAGAACTTTATTTTGTTAAATGAAACAATCAGGAATTTGGAATACAAAAAAAATAATGGATTGTTGAGCTTTCTAATTCATCATGATTTTTTAAATTTTTTACGCCACTTTTATAGCATACTGAATAACAAGCAACTAAAAACAACATTCAGAACTCTACAATGCTCTTTTAGAATGAGAACACAAACAAGTATTCAAGGGTACCTATGCTGTTTACTTCTGCTCCAAACTCTAAAGGAAGGCTCACACAATCTTTGTATCTATTTGTTGTTGCAATGTGTTAAACTCAGAATATCAAAAAAAATTGTCATCTTGTTCTGAACTCTCAATAAAAAAATAATCTCCATATTCTACCATCAAAGAAAATGCATTAACATCAAAGGAGTTTGAAATTGAAGATAGCAAACCTAATAGCACTCACTTGGATAAACTGTTTTCTATAGTGTCAATTTTATTGGTTCCTAGCGTCAAGGAAAGAATACTCATGCATTCGGTTGAAATGCTTTTAACTGGCAGCATTGGGCAATCACATTTCGCCATTTAACATATTACTTTTTTTTTGTATAGTTTGAATTTGGAGAGCTATTTTATATATTGGAAAATTAGCATTTATCTATTTTTCTATTCATCCAAGTAGCTTTATAAATCATTTTCGTTTAAAAAATTCAGGAAAATGCGAACGCATAAATTGATTAAATAAATTTAAGCAAAGGCATAGTTTAAAAGTTGGCGGCTAGAGGTTTCGTAATCCATGAATGCAGATTGAATGCAATAAAATATCAGGAAAATGCGAGCGCATAAATTGATTAATTAAATTTAAGCAAAGGCATAGTTTAAAAAATTGGTGGGTAGACATACGTAATGCATGAATATAAATTAAATGCATTGAATGGCATCTGGCTCGAGGTGAAGGCGCTGGAATGGCTTGGAGGCCACGTGTGGCCAGGGTACTTTAGTCATTTAATATAGAGTTAAGTCACTTGCTATGCATTTCTATTACTTTGCGTGTGTTGTTTTTGTGTTCTGTAAGCGCTTGTTCTGAGGAAGAGTTTGTAGCAACTGAGCAGGAGATGTTATAGTTGCAGAGTCTAGACCCAAAAACGAGTTACTTGAGGTGATAATTTGTTATTTTCCACAGTTTCTTTCCATTAAAGTGCATAATGAAGCTATGTTTCATAGTGCTTTAGTTCACTATCACTATCACTTTGTGCCTGATGTGTTAGTGCATGTATGTATGTATGCATGTCTCTATGTACATATCTATGTAGACATTTGTAGATGCATATATGCATGTATGCATGTGACTCTGGATATATCTATGCATCTATGTATTTATGCATATATGTATGTGTGTATAGATGTATCTATGTGTATATGCATGCAAGCATATGGATGCATATATGTTTATGTCCATACATGCATTCATGTGTGTTTACATGGATGTATCTGTACATATATATACATATGTATACATATATGTGTGTGTCTATATGTCTTTTCTAGGAAAGAGTTTACAGTGATAGGGCAAAGGTTGTCATGGTTCCAAAAAGGACACTTGCAGACAAGTTACTCCAGGCAATAAATAGTTATTTTTATCAGTTTTCTTTTATTTTAAAGTCCATAGGCAGATTGGGTTTCACAGTGCTTAGCCTACGCTAATCTTTAGAGACTAGTTCCTCAGACAAGCAATTGTCTTTTGTCCAATGTACAATATGGGAGCTTAACAATAACTTGGTGCTTATGAGTCCTCTAAAGATTGCATATCTTCAATTACTATAGAACTGTTTCATAGTGCAAGCTTTAGAGCCACTGTGCTGTTAGCATGTCCCATAATGGGACCTTTCGAACAATATGTGGACAATGTGTTGAGAGGACTTTACAAACTGTCAGGAAAATGCAATTTACAGATATAAGCCTAAACTCCATAATTGCTTTCAACTCTCTTGTTGTCATTAAAGCATAAAGCAAAGAGGATTTTTTCCCAACTTCTAATTTTTGTACTTTTACATGATAATTCACCTTATTGATTAATGAATCAAATTATCTTAATTAATTAATTTTCTTTTCCCTTCCGTCATTTCATATCTAATTAATTAGGTAACTGTTAAATAGTATTTATATACATAATAATTAAAACAAAGAAATAATTATAACTATCCTTGTGCACATTTGACCCATCAAACAAAGTCAATTAAAAAATCTGATTCCACTTGTTCACTGATAGTATTGGCATGCAATTTCCTTGAAAATTCTTGAAAAAGAGGATTACTCACACACCAATAAGGATTCTCATTTGTAACGTTCCTATCCAAATCATCTTCATTGAATAAGACGTTGTGGCATACATTAATTGGATGTATCTCATCATCTTTCTTATCAGGATGCCAACAACCTTGGTTTGTATTTCTCCTTGGGTGTATCTAAATGCCATGAGTTATGAATTCTACTTGCATGTGGCTTGATTGCACAAGTAATAGTAAGTGCTACATAATGGTACAAAATAAACTTATGCATATGGAAATGAAATGACCCCATTTAGTTAGAAAATCAATATTTATCTGGCTTTCACTATTAAGTGATAGCTGGTTTGGCATTAAACAATAGCTAGAAATTGTTTTTACCAGAACTTAACAGTGCTAGCACAAGTCTGTGTTGTTTTTTGGCTTATTATTGACAAGTTGCCATGGCCTATTTACACTTCTTTAGGCGCTTAAGCAAATATGGGATCTATTCCATTGATTGCTCTCAAAGAGCTTATGCCACCATTGCAATAACAGAATTACACCAATGCATGCATATGCAAAATATGTTCTATATTATAGGGTACACAAATAACAATAAGTATTTAAAAATTATAAAATGCAATTTGCATTTTAAGAAACAAAAGTTCTTAGGTTATTTCTTGTTGAAATGAACCTACATAAGAATTCTATTTTGTTTTTATGAATAGCATAGTATATGTCACTCATTGTACTCATTTGTCTAAATTGTCCTTGTAATAGGGATCGGTGCTTTCAACTGTATTTAAACAATCATGCACAAACTGCAACGTGAGGTTAGCATATTAACCTTCTCCTTTTAAAAAAAAAATAAAAATGCAGAGTTTTCCAAATATGCACTTCTAGGAAGATTTCCCATGGTTGTAGATGAAATAGTATATGTTTCTACAGTTTGCTCACTTCTCAATTTTGTCATTGTACTAGGAAAAATTACTTGTGCCTATAATAACAGCCAGAATTTGTACATTGCTACAAGTATACTTGATCATTCAATAGCAGATTGCAAGGTCAGTTTTCCAAATTGTCTTTCTGCTTTTCTTGAAATGCAATTGAAATTCTTCAATATAATAACTGCATAAAGTTTTTTTCCATGTATTCATTTTGTCATCTTGTATTCCTCATTTCTTTGAACATAAATGATTTAAAAGGCTGCTTCCACATATACAAACAGGAAAACGCATTTTCCACAATTGCAATAGTAATTTGTCTTCGAAAAATAGAACAGGTTTTGCTTATGTGTTAATTAGTTATACTTCCTCTATACAATATCCATAGAATAGAATGAACTGCTAGAATGCAATTTTTAAACCCTATTTGCAGTTTCAAATAGCCTATAGAGTCATAAGTCTTTGTTTTATGTCAACTGGTTTTTACCTATATGCATTTAAGGCAATTTTGTTCATAAGACTACTTATATCTGTGGCAAGTTGCTATGCAGTGTGCAAGTGAACGTATGTTTAATCTTCCTGTATTGCTAAAAAAAGACCACAAAGTTAATTTCAAAAGCTGACATGGCACATGAGTACAATGAATGATGTACTACGTTACTCATAGACATGACGCAATATTTTTCCATGGTCTTGTTTACATGCAAAATGACATTAACCACAATTTTTTTTGCTCACATTGCCAATTTCACTGTGTGCTTTAAACCTCTAAAGTAAGAGAAAACTGAGGAAATAAACTATTTATTGTCTCAAGTAACTCATTTCTGGTTCTGGACATTGTAACTGTGATAGGTCGAATGTGAGCATTAGAAAATGAGCACAAGTAAAAGAGTGCAAATAAACACCAAAACAACCTACACCTCAAGATTAGCCTAAGTTGGAAACAACACAAGATAAAAGCAATAAATGGAACTTTATACCTTGTCTCGAATCGATCCTTTGGTTGGCTTCGATCTTTGATGTGTATGCTCCTTGATGGCAAGTAGATGCAAGATGTGGGGAGTGTGAGATGCAAGATAGTTGGACAAAATGGATGCAAATGGTTAAGTGGTTGAGAAACAAAATTGCAAAGGTTTGGCTAGCAAAATGATCTCCCAAAATGAGGAAAGAGAGGGTATGTATAGAATTTTCAGGGAATTTACAGAGGGAATGAGGCTGGTCAAGATTGAGCCACCAAATGATATCAAGATGTGCCAGGGCTAAGGTGAGTTGAGAACTCACAAGCCCTCACATCTTGACATGTGGCACAGGGAGAGAACTTAAGAAAGATAGAGGTGGACATGAGGTGTAAAAGAGGTACATGACATGGAGGGGGGTACAAAGTACCTCAGGATTGGACAAGATCTCCTCATAAAGGAGGTGCTTGTCCCCATGTGAGTGAGAGGACATGTGAGGAATTAAAAATTCCTCAAATATCCTTATGGGGAGATGGGAAAGAATAAAAAATAAGTGAAGGACATGTGGGAAGAAGTGAAAGAATTAAAAATTCCTTTTGAGTGCCTTGGGGGATTAAAAGGTGAATTAAAAATTCACATAGGGAAGGGAGATGCCTTGTCAAAAAAGAAAAGCACTTAATAGGGTTGACTAAGGACACATGTCATAAAGGACATGGGGAAGAGAAAAGGAATTTAATATTCCTTGGAAGGATAAAAGGAATTAAAAATTCCTTTGAGAGATTGATTAGGCTAGTTAGTGAAGGATTAGAGGATGGTTAGGTGGCTAAGAGAGATTAGAGGCCAACTTGCAAAAGTTGGAGGATGTGACACTTCCTAATCAAAGATTAGGCATGTGCACATCCTAATGATGAGATTAGAAGATGGATTAGGATAAGATAAAAAATGATGGAGGATATGATGTGAAGGGAATTAAATAAATAACATATTTATTTAATTTACTTGATGAAAAGAGGATTAAAGAGATAAGGTATTATTGATTAAATACCTTAGGGATTTGGCGGAATTAAAGATATTAATTAAATAATAGTAGTATTAATTAATTAATGCGGATAAAGAGATGCTTAGACGAAAAGGGATAAATTTGGATAAATTAAGTGTCCAAATTTAGGTGCCTACAGTAACTATAACAAAGTCTGCTCAATCACTGTAAACTCTCTTAGAACAAAGACTTGTAGAATAGAAAAACAATTTGTGCAAAGTAATAGTCATGCTTAACAACTGACTTAAGTCTATAACAAATGAACAAAGTAGCCTAGCTATACATGTCCACCAAGCCATTCTAGCAGTTTCTCATCCACCCACATGCTATTTAATGCATTTGCTTTGCATTTATGCACTGTGTGCCTGCACCTCTGAGTTTCAGTCTCTTTTTTTAATTATTTAATCAATCTATGCCTTCATTTTGCTTAATGGACCTATGCCTTTGCATTTTCCTCAAATTTTAAAAATGCAAATGATTTTTAAAGCTATTCCCACAAATAAGAAAATCCATAGATCTTCTTTGATCAAACAATGCTTTTGCATTTCCCTGATTTTCTTTAAACATAAATGATTTGTGAAACTATTCTCTACATGCCACTTAATTCATGTTTATTTGAATAGCTTTTAAAATCATTTGTTCTTTGAAAAAATCAGTCGCTTAGAAGTACATAGAAACAAAGGAATCCAATTACACAAAACATTTAAATACCATAGACTAAGATTGACAATGTGAGCAAAAAAATTCTTATCGACCATTTGTTGCATGTAAACAAAGCTACCTGAAAATATTGTTTTGAGTTTGTGGCATTGAAAGTATACATCATGCATTGTACTCATTTATCCAATTTGTCAATGTAACAGGAATAAGTACATACAATCCTGCTGGGGGACAATGGATAACAAGGTCAGGTTGAAGAATTAATACTATTTTTCCCTTGTGCTTCTATTAAATTATTTGTTGTATGGTATGTCATGTAGGCTTCTGCTACTACTCAAGATCCATTTTCCAACATATATAGAGATTATTAACTTCCAAGATGCTCGACAACATGATTAATACTATAGAATGCTATTGAGTAAAAGCACATAGGCGACGATGTAAAAAACTATAGATTTTGTAATCTAGATGATAGCGTTTGATGCTATTCATACATAACATTTTCTATTCTCAAACACATTAGGATACACGAGAAACAAAGAAAATGATAGACGTTGACAGCTATGAATTAACAAAGCACCCTCAAATATCAAACATTGACTATGTGCTTAAGAGCGAGGGACTTTGTAGATTGAGTACTTTTGCATACAATGTTGGTGATTGTTTGTTTGACTCATTACAACTATTGCTTAACAATCGCTACACATCAATTCAACTACGAAACGGAGCTATAGATTACTTCTTGAGTTGCCTTCAAAACAAGGACAAAGAAGCAATAAAATCATACAACTATGAACTAGACCCTGATACTCTATATACATTGCACAAAGTACATGATCCGCAAACATATTTCCGCATAATGCGATTATTTGCAAAGCCACAAGCAGATTGCACTAAAAGTGGATTGTGGGGTGACCTATTTTGCATTCACTGGATATCCAAATGGTTGAATATACAAATATGCCTTTGGTCAAGAACAACAGCAAGAAGGTACTTATAGTTCAATAGTTCTGATTACATAGAATCAGTCTCTATACTATTTCATGACATGAATTCTTTAAGTGGACACTTTGAACCATTGTTAAAAATTGAAACACAAAATGTAACTTCAAAACAGCCCATAGGTTCAGATGAAATAAAAAAACTATGCACAAAGTATCCTCGAATATCAAACATTGACAATGTCCTTACAGTTGAAGGCCTTAGTAGATTAAGCACATTTGCATACAATGTTGGCGATTGTTTGTTTGACTCGCTTCAAGTACTACTTAACAATCAGTACACCTCAACTCAATTACGCAATGGAGCTATAGATTATTTCCTAACTTGCCTTCAAAATAAGGACAAAGAAGCAATTAAATCATATAACAATGAACTAAATCCTAATACTCTATATACATTGCACAAAGTACATGATCAAGAAACATACTTCCGCAAAATGCGATTGTCTGCAAGACCATGTAGAGACCATAGCGAATGTGGATTGTAGGGTGATTTGTTCTACATTCACTGGATATCCAAATGGTTAAAAATACAAATAAGCCTCTGGTCATTGACAACATCAAGAAAGTATTTAGATTTCAATGATTTTGGATATACAAAATCAGTCTCTATACTGTTCCATGATACAAACCCTCTAGTTGGACATTTTGAGCCGCTTCTAAGAATCAAAGCCCAAAATCTAACTCGCCAATGCTCAACAAGCTTACTCCAACTTAAAAAGTTGATCAGAAGTCGTCCACAATACAAAATTACTTACTTGACCAAGACACATGCTTTGCCTAAAAAGAAGAAAAAATTGATACCATTTTTCACAGCAAACAACTTTAAACATAAATCAACAATAAGACTTAATCACCTGAAGAACTTGATTAGAAAAGAAAAACAAAAAGAAAGTATACCTACCAGTCCAAAGAAAAAAAAACATTGACACCAATAGAAATTTATAAAATAGCAATACAAGATACACCAAAATACCCATGTGCAATTTGCCAAGTGCTCTGTTTGAACAAGGACATTAGGATATTCAAAGAAAAACAAAAACAACTATACTGTAAGCTACTACAATCAGATTCCTTACCATTCACAGATTTCATATGCCATGTATGCTACTTTGCATTGAAACAGCCCACTATTCCAAAGTATGCTATGCCACAGAAAATAAGAACTAATAGACCATTGTGCTATGTGCAAAATTTAACTCAGCTAGAAGAATGACTTGTCTCACTTAGAATTGCATTTGCACAGATTTGGGAACTAGGGTTCAAAAGGTCTCAAATAGGCCTAACAGGTTCTATTATAAATGTTCCTGTTGACATGAACATTGTACAAAGAGCATTACCACAATCAATTAACAACACACAAACAATTGTTATTTCATTGAAAAGGCACTTAAAATACAAAAATGCATTTCAAAAAGGCATGGTGCGCCCAAATGTCATCATGCAAGATTTGACTCAATTAACAAGGACACCATTATACAAAATGCACAAAGTCCACATAAACCAAGATTGGCAAGAAGTTCTCCAATGCACTGAAGAAAACGAAGACAATAGTCCACAAAATACAAGTGAAACAGAATCAGATAGTGAAATGGAAAATAAAAACCCATCAGAAACATTGATACATGGATTTACTGAGTCTAGAAGTACCCATAACATGGAAGACAAGATTATTAAAATTGCACCTACAGAGCACAAGTATCCAATTGGAATATTTAAGGACATCTATGCTGAAGAAATGAATTTCCCAACTTTATTCTTTGGCAAACCACGTGATAATGACATTGTAAAAAACTTTACGTATCAGAAAATAGTACGCTGGGAGCTCTTATAGTCACAAAGACAATTTGCATATCATACAACAAACATTTTTTTCAAAGCTATCAAGGTACTAATACAACAAGTACTGTCTACAATGACAATAAGAATCTGAAAAGGCCAGTTAAAAGGGTGAAAGCTATTTGCAAAAGACGTTAAACACAAACCAAATCTAGAAAAAATTCTTAAATCAGATATTGGATATGTTGATTTCAAAAGAATAAGAATCTCTCCAGACTATTCACAACAACTTAAGAAAAATGTATTTGCTATGATTCGACAACTAGGACCACCGACATTTTTCATCACTTTCACTAGTGCTGAGCAAAATTGGGATCCACTAATTCAAACATTAGAAGAGCTGCACAATCTACACCAATCAGCACAAAACCGTCAAGAATCTAATGACCCAACACACATTGACAAATTTGAACTAATCAAGAAAGATCCTATCACTTGTGCACGTTACTATAAACATAGAATAAATGCAATAAAAAAATTGATACTTATAGATGACTCTTTCTTTGGAAATGTCATTGATTACTTCTCAGTCACTGAGTTCCAAAATCGTGGAAATGAACATGATCATTTCCTCATATGGGTTAAAAATGTACCAATCTACATAGAAAATAACAACACAGACATCATAGCTTTTGTTGATAAGTATATTACTTGTGACACCAAAAATTTGGAACCTCCTTTGGCAATGCTACACAAACACCATCATACAAATAAATGCAAGAGATCAAGAAAACAACTTTGTAGATACAATTTTCCTTTCCCACCAATGCAAAAGTCAACTATACTTTTACCAATACTCCAAAAGACTGAAGCGATAACTGCAAATGCCACTAACATCTTTTCAAAACTCCAAAAAGCAAACTATGACGAAACATTCACTTTTCAAATGTTCTTAAAAGAGTTAAATTTAACTGACAATGAATACATTGAAGCTTTGAGCTCAACATTAAACAGGCCTACGCTTTTCTTACAAAGAAAACCATCACAAATATGGAACAATAGTTTTTCAAGGAAAATTCCAGATATTTGGAAGGCTAATACAGATGCACAATTTGTCCTCAATGCATATGCTCCTGCAATGTATTATAGCTCATATATTGCAAAAGTAGACAAGTCAATGACATATGCATTCAAAAGAATATGTACAGACCACAAGCAAGACAATATTGATGCAATACGAATGGTAAGTAAACTTGGAAATGTCATGCTTAACTTGCAACAAATGTCATCACAACAAGTTGCACATATTGTTTTGTCATTGCCATTAAATTACAGTTCAAGAAAATGTATATTCATTGATACACGATCTGAAAATGATCGCACATTTATACTAAAATCTGTTAAACAATTGAGCAATGAGCCAGATGAATCAGAAAACGTTCTTGCGAAATATATTATAGACTACTATTTAAAATGCCCTGAAACAATAGTGGACATATGTCTTGCAGAATTTGTTTCAAGATACAACAAATACGGTGCTACAATTGAACCAAAGGCCAAACCCAATGTGGTATGGTTTATCAATTTCAACAAACACTTTGATATAGAGAATCATTGTAGAGAGCAATTGGTTCTCTATGTTCCATTTACCATTAATGAGCATACACTCAAACAAAAATTTGACTCTTGGGAACATGCATACATGTACCATGGACAAACCATTCAAACAAACAGGGCAAAGTTCATCCACAGCACAAACTCCACATGGGGTGACATTGACAAAGCTATAAATGATCTTCAGTCTCTTGAAGATGAAAAGCTCATTGACCTACCAATGCAAGCAAAGCTTTGCCAGAAAGAACTATATGACATAGAAACAAACCTTCCAAACATAGGTCATTCTAACCCAAATACCATGTATTCCAATGGATTTGAAATTACAAAGCACCCACAGATTATAGATAACAATGAATACTACAAGTTAAGAAAAATATTAAATAAAGAACAACAAGCAATTGTTAAAGATGTTCTCATAAAAAAGATGAAAAATCCACAAAATCCATTGCACTTGTTTTTGACTGGGGGAGCTGGAACAAGAAAGACTTTTACAGCAAAGGCCATCTACCAAGCTCTCATTCACATGTATAGCAATTCTGTTGACAATAATCCAGACAAACCCAAGGGCTTATTAACTGCACATACAGGTAAAGCAGCATATAACATAGGGGGATTCACATTACATTCAACATTTCACATACCTTTTAATACATCATAATTCCTACCACTTAACACTGAAGTGCTTGACACTATGTCAAAGCACTATGCTCAATTGTGCATACTTCTTATAGATGAGATATCATTAGTTGGCTCAACATTCCTACGGTATATTGATAGAAGACTACGAGACATAATGCAAATGCCTACAACATACTTTGGAAACCTTGATACCATATTTTGTGGTGACCTTTACTAGGCACAACCTGTCCTTGACTCTATGGTTTTTGAAAATAGGCCTACTCCAATTGAATTAATGCCTTATAGTTTCTAGAAAGACCACATAAAATGCTATTCATTGGTGACTACCATGAGACAAAAAGATGAAATCTTTATTTCAATCCTTAATAGACTACAAGTAGGCATTCAGACAACTCATGACATAGACTATATCAACAAAATTTGCTTTCGTCCTGTACCATTTGATCCATTGCTTCCGCACCTTTTCTATAGGAGAATAGACATTCAAGCACATAACAACAAAATGCTATCAATCATTCCAACCCAAATGATAATGCTAGATGCAATAGATGAACTTCACGAGGACCTTAATGCAATACGAGTATACAGTCACACAACGACACTTCCATCACAAATATGCTTGAAACCAAACATTCTTGTTGAACTTTATGCAGGCAATTACAATGTTCAAGATGGCCTCGTAAACAGTTCAGATGGAATTTTTAAAGCATATATAGCACAAAACAATATTGATATTGTCTGGATTAAATTTAATGACCCATCAATTGGACATCACCAATGCACAAAACTAGCACAATGCTATTCTACTATCATTGACAAAGACTGGGTGCCTATACAACGTATTGCTAGGCCAATCCAGAAAATAATGACAAACAAGAAAATTACAATTAGAAAACAATTCCCAGTACAAGTAGCATGTGCACGAACCATACAACGATCCCAAGGATTAACAATGGAGGCCTTGGCTTTTGATCACACAGGCATTAGACAGCATGGACTAACCTATACAGCTCTATCACAAACAAAATTAGTAGAATCATTATTTCTGTTACAACCTTTAACTACAAAAAACTTCAAAGTTAAAGACAAAATACAACTAGAAATGTCTCATCTCCAGACATGTGCACAATGGGCAATTTGATAATCTAAGCACATGTTCAGAAAACAAATCACATATGCTCCTATGTACATTGAACACTTGTAGCTTGAAAGCACATGCAGAAGACATTGTCAATGACTATGGCATAATGCAATCTGATATCTTGTGTCTCCAAGAAACACATATGCATCCCTTCGAGCTAAATACCTTGCTGTAGTATTTTGATAGCTTCTCTATACATAACATACATGGCATAGCAACTTTAACCAGGAAACATTTACTCCTGTCAAAAACAAAACAACATGAAACCTCAAATATTGAAGCCATCACATCAACAGTAATGCTATCTAACAATGAACTCAATGTTTGTAATATTTATGCAAGACCTGCAACTGCCATAGATGAAGTAATCACAATCTTGCAAATAATTATTGCATCCACAAATTCAAAAAACATGTACATTTTAGGCGATTTTAATGTTTAGAAAGCAGAAGCAAAAAAATGTTCTTATCAGTTTTCAAAAGTTCAAATACCTAGCATGGTCAAATCTTTATAAACAATTATTCGCTTAATCAATGCTAATCCTTAATCTATATCTCTCATTGAATAAATCATAGCAGTTGCTATTACAAATTGGTCAACAATGGTATGCAGCAACAATACTTTTGACATTATTTGAGGAGATTCAAGAAACAAGTTGTTTCAATCAATAGCTAAATAAAACAGCACTACACAATGCTTTTGTGCTAAAAGAACATGGATTGTAAATTGATAAAAAGCAAAATCAATCAAGTTAAAACACATGACTGTCACACATAAGTTGCGATACAACATTCATACTATAACTTGAATGGCACAATAAGTAAGAGTACCCAATTTGCAGACAAAAAACACTGACATACAGAGCACAGGTATTTCTACAGAACTTTTACAAACTTTTACAATGGTCTCTATAACAATTTCCGTAACAGAATCTAATTCTCTCATTGAATTGCAGCTGCTATTACGGTCAACATATGAGCAACAATACTTTGCAATCGAAGACCAGTTGCATACAAATAAAACACCTACAATGCTTTTCAAGAATGTTGTAAGAAAAACATATCAAAAGAACACATTTCACACATGTCGGTCAACATTCATCTATAACTTGAATGACAAAAGAAGCTTGGATAAACTCAACAGCCTACTACATTCAACTTTTAAGGTAACGACATTCATTTCTTAAAAAACTAGTGCATCCAAACTTGTATTTTTGTCTCCTCTAACAATTTTGAACCATATTTTATAGGTTTTTGGTACTCTAAAAGCAGCAAATGCATTTTCCAATCCATTTCATGCATGCTGTCCAAAATGCAAATTCAAATTTGCTGCTTATGGCACACTCCAAGAAAAAACTGCTCACTGCAAACAGTGCAACCAGCAAGTCAATTATACATTCTATTTACAACTTAAAACTACCATAACAACTTATGACAATCAAACAATTCAGTCTTCAATTGACCAGGTCACCATGCACCGTCTATTGCCCACACTGCAAAAGCTCAGCTATGAAGACTATATCAAGGACAAGTCAGCAGTGATATTCATCCTACAGGACTTCAGTGCTGAAGGACATTTTAGCCTTGACCAAAACAATGCCATTGTTGAAGCCATTTGCATTGACAAATAGACAGGAAACATCACCAAAAGGTAATAAAGTCATTCATATGTAAACTTTTTCTCTTGTGAACCAGCACCTCAAATCACTATCCATACAAACTATGTTTCTAATACATAGCATTTTCTTGGCTTTACAGGAAACTAGGAATACAGGAGTACAGATTTACATTGTTCAGACTTTAACTTTTTTGCCTTTCCATGCTCCAAGACATTTCACTGGTTTTCACATGTTAAAGACATCTTTGGTTTTAAAATACTCTATTGCTATTATACATTTAGACACTTTTATAGGTTACTATGTTAAAGTCTTCTCGAATATGGACATCTGAAACTCTAATTTTGTTTTTGCACCTACGAAGACAATGGTTCTCTATGTACGTCTGACATATATGTTCAATAATTATTACCCCTCTATGCATAATGCCATTCAAACTATATAGTTTAAATGTTTCCTTTTGCATTCTGTCGTTCCTAGCTTTTCCAATATTTTCTCTCTGATTCTTATGTTTTCAAGAGTTTATGGTGACTGAGTAGAAGTTATTATGGTTGCACACTCTAGACCCATTAACAAGTTACTTGAGACAATAAATAGTTATTTTCCTCTGGCTTTTTTCATTTTATGTTGTTAATGCAACCAAGTCTCGACCCTGCTTTTATGCATTGTACTTTATAGTCACTTTTCCATCACGCATTCTAATGTATAAAGTACACTCCTGTATACACAAATCCATTTGTTGCTTTCGCTGCATATATGCATATTTACATGTATATATGCCTCTATGTCCATATGCACATATGCACATATTCATGTATGCATGTATTCATCTAAGCTTCTACGTATCCCTGTATGCAATTGCGTATACATGCGTCCATGTATTTATGGATGTGCCACTCTAGCCTTGTACCAATTTATTATGTTCTATGGATATCGCATATAGGAACACTAATTAGCTCTTTCACCGTAGATAGCAGTTGTTTTCATAAATGCCAAATCGAGCTTATATGTATCAGATACATATATACTCACACTTAAAACTACTGATTTATGATCTCTATTGTTCCATTTTCGTAGACATGTTACTATTGCAATCAAATGTGTAAAGCATTCATGTCCAAAGAAATTAGAAACAGGAGTGGCAATATGTTACACAACCTTGTGTTATGCCTTTATAGCAGTTTTTTCATTGCATTTCAAGAAAACCAGAAACTAAAATTTTATTCATATTATTTCATCTATGGCATTTACAACTTTTCCAATAATTATTACAAGCATAGAGTTCAGTGTTGAATAGTTCTATTGTTCATGTCATGGCTTCAACATTGTTCATGTCAAATTGCATTATCTGACAAAGTTAAGATGCGAAAACCAAAGTGTCCATTGTGAACACTTATTGCATTCCATGGGACCACATTTCTTTGAGGAGTTTTTTTGAACAATTTGCTTCCCTTGTATATGCTTCCATATTTTGCATATGTGCCTATGAGCACATTAACTATAACAGTTCACAAAATTCCTTTATCCTGTATGCTTTCATCATAGCGAAAAATCTCAAAGCAATTGCAGAATTTAGGTTTTGAGAACACAGGCTTACAGAACACAAAAACAACACACACAAAGTAATAAAGATGCATAGCAAGTGGCTTAACTCTATATTAAATGACCAAGGTACCCTATCCATGCATGGCCACCAAGCCACTCCAGCGCGTTCACCTCCAGCCAGATGCCATTTAATGCATTTAATTTGCATTCATGCATTGCGCTCACATTTTCTTGATATTCTAATGCATTTAATCTGCATTCATGGATTACGTACCTCTAGCCACCAACTTTTAAACTATGCCTTTGCTTAAATTTATTTAATCAATTTATGTGTTCGCATTTTCCCGAGTTTTTAAAATGAAAATGATTTATAAAGCTACTCGGACGAATAGAAAAATAGATATATGCTAATTTTCCAATATATAAAATAGCTCTCCAAATTCAAACTGTACAAAAAAATAAGTAATATGTTAAATGGCGAAATGTGATTGGCCAATGCTGCCGGTTAAAAGCATTCCAGGAAAATGCATAGGTAAATTAAAAATGGGTTCACAGGAAAGAGCTTTTGATTCTGAATCCATATGCATACTTTGATTAAAACTAGTGGCTGAAGGTACATAATCCACTGATGCAAACTCAATGCATTGAATGGCATCTGACTAAAGGGAACGCTGTTTGGATTGCTAGTTACTCTTTGAATATATAACAAGGTTCAAGGAAAAAACTCTCATTATCACACATGTTGACATAATTTTGGTTCCAAAGCTCTCTTTATGAGACCGCTTTGCAGTAATAAAAAATATACAAACTTTACAGGGCTCACATGCATCCATGCATCCTGCCCAGAGATACACATATACATGCATCCATGTGTACTGCAATACATGCATCTATGTACACATGCAGCCATGGATATATGTATCTATGCAACTTCATATGCAATCCATGGATATTTCCATACATGTATATTTAAGCATTTATGTATCCAACTATGCATCTATCTATCTATCCATGCAACTATGTTTCTATGTATTCTTCTACCTATAGATGCATCCACGCATATATGTATCTGTGTTTCTATGTGCAAATGTATACATGCATCTATCCATATATGTGTCGATGTATCTATAATACATCTATCCATAGATACATGTATCTACGCATCTATGGATACCATGATAGATGTCCACATCCATGTATCTATGGATACATGTATCAAGTAGCTCGGTTCCAGGTCTTGACTCTGCAACAACATCTCCTGTGACTACACAGATCTACAGAATAACAAAAAATGAAACGCTCAAAGTAATCACAATGCATCTCTAGTCACTTAAATCTATATTACATGATAAATCCACATTCCATTTAATGCATTCACTTTGAAACACAATCAAGAAAACAGCTAAATACCACTTTCCAAATAAAAAAAAACAACTTTGGAAACATCAACTTCCAGAATTAAATACCAATATGCACAAAGTGATCATATTACCCTAACTAGATGACTATGAAGCACATGTTACCTATGCAATCTAAAATCTAAAGATACATACCATCCTTATGCACCTATGCACAAATACATACTGTCTAACATATATACATAATTACATGTACACATATATACATGCAAACCTGTATGCATGGATGCATACAAAGACTATGTTTCATGGGATTATTAAAGAGTTCACTTGCTTTCTATATGGTTCCATACTTTGCATGTGTGCCTATGAGGACAATAATCACAATATTTGACAATATTCCTCTATCCTTTATGACAGCTCATTGGTTCCAAAGCTCTCTTTATAAGACAGTTGTACATTGCCTCCAAGACTTAGATGAATCCTTGGTATTTCAAGGAAAGATTTGAATCGATAACACTTAAAATGATCTAAACTATGATTTCCATTATCAAAGTATCCAAATGCATTGCAGCAATGCTAAACCCAACTTCCATTTAAGATGTACAATGAAAGTAAACGTATGAAAATGCATTTGCTTCAAAGTTTGTAAAGCAATTTCTAACAGATTGTCTAGCCATTGTCCAAAATATGGTTTTCTATCATCATAGTCCTTGAACCTTCTTTAGGTCTGGATCGCTACTTTGTTAATTGACTTTGATTGAAAGGTCAAAATGTGAAATGTGGCCAAGGATAATTATACTTATTTATCTCTTTTAATTGTTATATATTCAAAGACTAATTAGCAATCCAAAACAGCCTCCCTTTAGTCGATGCAATTCAATGCATTAATTTTGTATCAATGAATTATGTACTTTCAGCCACTAGTTTTAATCAAAGTATGCATATGGATTCAGAATCAAACTCTCAAAATAAATGCATATATAAATGTGTCTTTTTCTTCATTTCATTATGTATCTATGTATCCATAGATGCAATCATGCATATATCGATTTATGCATATATCTTGCCATCTCTCCATGCATCTGTCTATATATGTATGGCTATATCTATGGGTACATGTATACCTCGATTTATGTATATATGCACCTATGAATTGCATACACACATCCATGTATATATGCATCTATCGATATCTTGCATGGATACATGTATATATGCATCTATGGACTCATGCACCCATGTATATATGACAGCTCATTGGTTCCAAAGCTCTCTTTATAGGACAATGTGCATTGCCTCCAAGACTCAGATGAATCTTGTATTTCAAGGAAATGATTCTAATGGATAACACTAAAAATGATCTATTTATGATTTTACAATCAAAGTATCAAATACATTGCACCAATGCAAAACCCACTTCCATTTAAGATGTACATGAAAGTAAACAAAAGCAAAAATGCATTTGCTTCAAAGTTTCTAAAGCAATTTCAACAGATTGTCTAGCCATTGTCCAAAATATGGTTTTCTATCGACATAGTCCTTGAACTTTCTTTAGGTCTGACTGCTACTTTGTTCATTGACTTTGATTGAAAGGTCAAAATGTGAAATGTCGCCAAGGATACTTATACTTACTTATCTCTTTTAATTGTTATATATTCAAAGACTGATTAGCAATCCAAATAGTCTCTCCTTTAGTCAGATGCCATTCAATGCATTAATTTTGTCTGAATGAATTATGTACCTTCAACCACTAGTTTTAATCAAAGTATGCATATGGATTCAGAATCAAACTCCCAAAATAATGCATATATAAATGTGTCTTTTTCTCCATTTCATTATGTATCTATGTATCCATAGATGCAGCCATGCATATATCGATTTATGCATATCTTGCCATCTCTGCATGCATCTGTCTATATATGTATGACTGTATCTATGGGTGCATGTATACATTGATTTATGCATATATGCACCTATGAATTGCATACACACATCCATCTATATATGCATCTATCGATATTTTGCATGGATACATGTATATATGCATGTATGGACTCATGCACCCATGTATTTGTCTTTGTCTTTGGCCATCTGCACATGCATATATGCATATTTCTACACATCCATGTATCTATACACCTCTCTCTGTAACATATCTATCTCTGTCTGCATACGTGTGTCTATGCAGTCATGTATGCATGTGTGCATGTACTACATGCACATATGCATTTGTGCATGTGTATACACTACTCTTCCTTAGAACACAAGCATCTACAACAGAATACAGAGTCCACAAAGTAGCTGCGATTGATTGCAACTGGCTTAAATCTATATTAAATGGCCAAAGTATCCTAGTCACCCATGGCCACCAAGCAATTCCAGCGCCTTCCCCACTAGCCACATGCCATTTAATGCATTTGCTTCAATTATTTTGACCTCTCCATGTGTTCGCATTTTCCTGATATTTCAATGCATTTAATTTGCACTCATGGATTACGTATCTCTACTCGCCATTTTTATAAACTATGCCTTTGCTTAAATTTATTTAATCAATCTATGTGATCGCATTTCACTGATTTTCAATAACAACAATGATTTATAAAGCTATTCTGATAAATAGAAACAGATAAATGCTAATTTTCCAATATAAATTTATCAGAATAATGCTAGTTTTCCAATATAACAAAATTAAAAGTTATATGTTGACATACATTCATGCATATTGTCCATACATGCATATATGCATATATGCCTTCATCTATATTTGCATGTGTATATGAATACATCCTTCCATGTAACATATGCATTTGTATCTATATGCAAATATGCATGCATCCATGTATACATGTGTTCATTTCTCCATATGTCCATGTAGTTCTGTTTTCTGTGTATACATGTCTTTGTTGATGCATCCATGCATATATCTATGAATAGCTCTACGCAATTCTCTCTCCATGTATTTAATGTTCTCCATTGCATCAGCATTTGCATTTTTTTAGTTTCATGATCTTCCATATTTATTTTTTTCATATATATATCTAATGCATCTCTCCATGCACTATTTAATGTTCTCCACTGCATTAGCTATTAATGTATCATCAGTTTTATACCTATCTCTTCTATATGTCACATTTTTTCATGGTATGCATCATAACAACTTCCAGGATCTCAGTCTTGTTGTTTTGAAGGCTTCTGATAAATATGCATTATATTTTTATATCTTTTTTCAATGTCTTCTATTGTGCATTTCGAGGATGCTATTTTTAAAAGGATAACAGTACCTATGTTTAGTACGAAGGAGCCACCCAGAAAATACATCCTTCCATGTAACATATGCATTTGTATCTATATGCAAATAATGCATCCATGTATACATGTGTTCACCCCATCTGTCCATGTAGTTCTGTTTTCTGTGTATACATGTGTCTGTTGATGCATCCATGCATATATCTGTGAATAGCTCTATTATTTCTCTCTCCATGTATTTAATGTTCTCCACTGCATCAACATTTGCATGTTTTTCAGTTTCATGATCTTCCATATTTATTTTTTTCATAGTATATGCATAAGAACTTCCACTTTGTCTTCTGTTTTGACTCTTCTATCCATAAATATCATTATATTTTTATATCTATTCTTCTATTGTCGCATTTCGAGGAAGCTCAAGGATCTCAGTACCTTGTTCAGTACGAAGGAGAGTGAGAAATACAACATGGGTCTTTTTTCTGTGTTTATATTGACAACTCACCTATGATGATTTTTAAAAGCATAACCAATAACAAACTAGACATTCTTCCACCCTTTGTTGGAAGAAATAATCACTTCATACCCTATTGATTCCATTCATTTCCATTTCCACCCTTGCACGTCCTTTCTTCTCAAATCAAATACATTTCAAAATCCATTTATATGCTTGCCTTGCATCATACCAATGTGTTGCATTCCTTTTTTCATTCAATCCAGCTCTCTCATTGAAATTTTTATTTCTTGCATTTAATTTTAAGCATATAACTAAAAAATGATAAATTCATACCATTTACATTCCATTCATTCTCATATCCACCATCCCATATCCTTGCCTCCCATATCAAATACTTTTCATAACTTATTCATACACCTTATTTGCATCTCACCATTCTCTCAATTCGCTCTCTTTGTTGCACTCGCATAACTCATTCTTCTTTTTAACCCTCACATATCTTTATCTATCTACACCTCAAATATACCTTCATCCATCACAACAAAATTCACACCATACCAAACAAAGAAAAAGATGAAGAAAATATCAAGGTTATGCAAATAAACACTGAGGGCTTCGAAAATAACACTCATAACATAGAGTTGTATTCAAGAGTTATTTTCAAAACGTCTTTTCTAAACCTTGTTTATTACAGATCCCTAAAAGCGCGTATAACAGTTTCTTAAAGCCTATAATGTGTAATCAGATTTAACAAATATTTACATGTATCCATGCATTCAAATGCATCATTAGATATCCTTTATACACTTGTTCAAAAAACAATAATGTATATGTTTCAAATGCAAATTGTTCCTGACATTTGTGGCTTTATGCACACAGGCAATTATAGATTCTTCTTTATGTACCAAATTACATGGACACATGTATACATCCATGCATGCATAAATGTTTACATGGATCCATATATTTATGCATTCCTTCGATATATGCATTGCTGATATATAGTTTGTTTTCCCTGTTTTTCTTTCGTTTACTACTGCAAATGCTAGTTGAGTCTCAATGTGCTTTGACAAATTTGTATTTCTACTCAATTTTAGTGTTTTCCATTCAAATTTCTCGTTCACATGTCATGTATGCTTTTCACTCTTCTATGCATTGTGTGCACATGGATACATGTATACATGCATGCATTTATACATAGATGCCTCAAGCATTGTTACAAATGTTTAAGATTATTTGCATTTAATAATTGAAACAAAATAATAATACATTTTTGCTTTCTGAATAAGATCATAAAGGAAATTTGTTACTGCAAATGTAAACATACACCCATGTAAAAGTAAAAGTATTCATTGGTGTATCTATCAAAAAGTCCACGTATTTATTCTCTTCATAGTATATGCATAACAACTTTTGCTTTATTTTCTCTTTTGACTCTTGTATCCTTAAATATCATTATATTTTTATATCTATTCTTCTCTTGTCACATTTCGACGAAGCTCAAGGATCTTGGCACTTTGTTTAGTACGAAGGAGAGTGAGAAATGGGACATCAGTCTTTCTTTTGTATTTGTATTGAGACAATCAGCCCTATGATGATTTTAAAAAGCATAACCAATAACAAAATAGACATTCTTCCACCCTTTCTTGGAACAAATGTTCACTTCATACCCTATTGAATCCACTCATTTCCATTTCCACCGTGCACATCGTTTCTTCTCAAATCAAATACATTTCAAAATCCATTTATATGCTTGCCTTGCATCACACCAATGTGTTGCATTCCTTTTTTCTTTCAATCCAGCTCACTCATTCAAATTTTTATATCTTGCATTTAATTTTAAGCGTAAAACTCAAAAATGATAAATTCATACCATTTACATTCCATTCATTCTCATATCCAATTTCACATATCCTTGCTTCCCATATCTAATACTTTCCATAAGGCATTCATATACCTTACTTGCATCTCATCATTCTCTCAATTCCTTCTCTTTGTTGCACTTACATTGCTCATTCTTCTTTACCACCCTTACATATCTTTATCTATCTATAGCTCAAATATACCTTCATCCATCAGAACAAAATTCACACCATACCAAAGAAAAAAATGAAGAAAATATCAAGGTTATGCAATTAAACACTGAGGGCTTTGAAAATAACTATCATAACATAGAGTTGTATTCAAGACTTCCTTTCAGAACTTTTTTCTAAATCCTGTTTATTGCAGATAACTAAGAGCACATATCACAATTTCTTGGAGGCTAAAATGTATAATCAGATTTCATAAATATTTACATGTATCCATGCAGTCAAATGCATAGTTAGATATCCTTAATACACTTGGTCAAAAAACAACAATGTATTATTCTTTTGTTTCAATCATAAATGTTTTTTGTATATCTTTCAAATGCAAATTGTTTCTGACATTTTCTAACTTTGTGCACATAGGCATATATAGATTCTTATTTACTTACCAAATTACATGGACACATGTACACATTGATGGATGCATAAATGTTTACCTTCATCCATACATTTACGCATTCCTTCGATATATGCATTGCTAATAAATAGTTAATTTTCCCTGTTTTCTTTCATTTAATACTGCAAATGCAAATTGAGTCTCATTGTTAACATAGAGTTGTATTCAAGAGTTCTTTTCAAAATGTCTTTTCTAAATCTGTTTCTTACAGATTCCTAAAAGCACATATGACAGTTCCCCGAAGGCTAAATGTATATTCAAATTTCACAAATATTTACATGTATCCATGCATTCAAATGCATCATTAGATATACTTTATACACTTGTTCCACAAACACTAATGTATTGCTGCTTTGTTTCAATCAGTAATGTTTTTTTAGTTCCTGTTTAAAATGCAAATTGTTTCTAACATTTCTAACTTTATGGACGCAGGCATATATAGATTCTTCTTAACATACCAAATTACATGGACACATGTACACATCCATGCATGCATAAATGTTTACATGGATCCATATTTTAATGCTTTCCTTTGATATATGCATTCATACTAACTAGTTTATTTCTCTTGTTTTCTTTCATTTAATACTGCAAATGCAACTTCAGTCTCATCATGCTTTCAGGCTTGTTCAGATGCCAAGGATGCTTTTCACTCTTCTATGCATTATGTGCACGTCGATACATGTATACATGCATCCATGTATACTTAAATGCTTCAAGCATTGTTACAAATGTTTCTCTCTCAATAATTTGGATGCAAAGTGCTACAAACATGTAAATTATTTTACTGTACCTACATTTTATCTTACCTAATAAGATTCTTTATATCTTTTCAAATTATTTTTTGTTTAAAATATATACACAAAAAAATATTTATTCGTATTACATTAACAACATTCAAATCTAATTTATAATAAAATCAATACCTTTGTATTGTTTCATCTAAGAATTTATCGTAATATTTATTTCACTTATTACATTTTAATAAGTCAAATTATTACATTTTATTTTATATATACACAAATTTTATCTTAAGTAATAAGGTTCTTTATTATATCTTTGCAAATTACTTTTTGTTTATTATATATACACAAATTTTTAATCATATTACATAAACAAGATTAAAATCTTATTTATAATAAAATCAATAGCTTTCTAGTGATTCATCTAAGAATTTATTGTAATATAATTACATTGTTCTATACACAAAAATATGTTTTCGTATTACATAGACAAGATTAAAATCTTATTTATAATAAAATCAATAGTTTTATATAATAGTAACCTTCATACTACATTAAAAAAAAGATTGATTAATTTTAAAAAAGTTTATACTCAAATGAGCTACCCCTATCAATCTTCCACCTAACACTACTGTTTCTATTAGCACTTGCATATTATGATATGATAAACTAAAATAACTCAGTTGTATTAATTAACATAGCATGTGTTTTAGAATAGTACACTAAACATAATTTTATTTACAAATAGACGTATAAGCAAAAAAAGAGATATGGTAAACTTTGTTTCACCATGCATATAAATATGGGTCATGTAAAGAATGCATTTTCCTTTTTTGCCCGCACACATGTTTTTTGTATATAGTTGCAAATGATATTTGATGCTTTAGAAATATTCCTACATCAAAACTTTGTTCCAATTAAAATGACTAATAAATTTATCGAGCAAAAGGTTTTTAAAAAAATAAAAATAAAAAACAGTTCATTGGTCATAAATAGTTTATTTATCCTGTTTTCTTTCATTTAATACTGCAAATGCGAGCTGAGTCTCCTCGTGCTTTAAGACTCGTTCAGATGCCGACGATGCTTTTCACTCTTCTATGCATTATGTGCACATGGATACATGTATACATGCATACATGTATACATAGATGTCTCAAGCATTATTACAAACGTTTCAGATTGTTTGCGTTCAATAATTAATACAAATTAATAATGCATTCTTGCTTCCTAATTAAGATCATAAAGAATCTTCCTTCTCACAAATGTATACATGCACACATAAAAATACAAGTATTCATTGGTATATCTATAAAAAAGTCCATGTATACACGGTACCCATAAATACAATTTTGCATGCATCCATCCACACATGTTAACTATTCACATGTCTCTATGGACCACGTTGCCCATGCACCCTAAAAATTCCACGCATTAGTGTGCCATTGAAAATTACTTCAAACTTTTGTAGCTATTTTTAATACATTTATATTCCTATCTCCTATCTAATTACTTTTTCTAACTCCTAGCTACATGCCTTTTACCTCTCGGCAGGAACTCGACGCTTGCGTCACTTGTTTCTTTTCTATAAAAGATGCATTGGCCCTACTTACACTCCCACTTTACATTATGGTTCTTGCAACTTCATGGAGCAATTCTAGTTTTCCATAATATTACGCATTATGCTTTGACAATTCTTACATTGTGAGCTTCCAAATAAAAAATATTCTTTATTGTAGTAATGGTTGTAATCTTCGTCATTTGCTAACATTCACTTTAGCAAACAAACACTCATGATGACACTTCCCTAGGGTTCTTGACTGATAGACTGCAATGATTATCAAAGAGTTATAAGTCAATTGGTTGTACAAATTAGTGAAGGTGATGGTATGTTCTTCATTATGCCATCCATCAAGATTCAAATCCTCCACAAGTACAATTGTAATCAAGGGATTTCTTTTAGGTTTGATTAAGAGTGTTAGCAACAAACAATAAATGACAATGAAACCCAAAGATCTTACAAAACACAAAGGAAGTAAAATACAAAACGATTATACCTGATCGTCGATACCTCCATGATTCACTTTTGTAATACCTTTTTGCTTGCTGGATGATGTTGCCCTCAGATTCGTTGTGCGAACAATCTGCAAATGCCTAAGTCCTACACCAAACTTTGAAGGATTTATGCCATATCTAAATGCCTATGCCTATTACTTATAATTGTCAATGTCTATGCCTAAACAAATGCCAAGACTTGATCAAATGACTATAATAAATGCTATGATAAATCTAAGAATGCAAGTATGAAAGTGTATGAAATGTCAGCATGTCTGTGTGTAATCGAAAAGTGAGAAGAAAATGACATTTTATAGAAAATGTCATTTTAAATGGACGGACGAGATTAATTGATGACAAGAACCTAAAATGAGAGGTCCAGATTAAGTCTGAAAATCCCTAATTAGGGTTAGGACAAATTCATTAATCGAACGGTCAAGATAATATCTCAGATAATCAGATCGACGGTGGAGAATAAATAAGATAAATGAATTAAAGAAATAAAAATTTTCGAAAGATCAAGAAGATAAGATTGCCTGATTTGTGAGATTCAAAAAATCAAGAAGATAAGATTTGAACTGAAGATTTGATTTGGAAAATCAAGAATCTGCCCGATTACTTGATTTTTGGAAGAATAAAATCCTTTTGAATTTAAATAATTCAAAATGATGATTTTGTGAGACAAGTAAATAATCTTTTTCAGATTATTTACTAAAAAGAGTGAAAGTTAATAAAATGAAATCATTTTAAATATTTTCATTTATTCAAAATGAGAGAAAATGAAATTAGTAATTAAATAATTAGAAATAATTATTTAATTTGGAAGATAAGACTGAATAATTAAATAAATTACTAAATTTATTTAATTGTGACAATTTAATATGTGACATAGTTAATAAATAAATAAAACTTATTTATTTAATAATCGGAAGAAATATACTTAGACAATTAATGACGTATTTAATAATCATGCAGAATACAAAGACATGAATTAATTAAATAATAATGAATTATTTAATCAATAGTCGGATGTGGACCAAGAACATAATTAAATGTCATAATTATGGTAGGACGAAAGTGGTAAAAAAAATAAAGCTTGCAGGCCTAGGTCATTTTTAAGTGTCTACAACAATAATAAGGGATGAGGACAGAATTGTATCCCAGATTACTTTGACAGAATGGATACCCTCAGTCCTTAGCTCTTAACCAAAGAGATATCAGCTGACACTCGTGGGCCCATATTAGAAAGCAAAAAAAATATAGGTTTAACATAAAACCCTCCATTAAATAAAATAATGCAAAAAAGATTTGTTTCTACAACCAAACCATTTGATGGAATTCACTGTGAATCCTGTCATTCTTTGCTTGCTTCGTGAAAAATGTGTCTAGAACTGCAATTTTTTTGAAAATTTATATTTTCTTTTCTTCACGTTCATAATTTTTTGAGGGCTGTACAAATAACCACTATAGAGTTTATCAGTTTGGGCTGGGTCCACTGTATGATGTTCAAACCATATAAAATTACGAGAAGGGCAGCAGTTGAGACTTGGACATTACATTTTTTAATAATATCAAAATTATGTATCCGAAAACCTGACACAGGTCTAAACCATCACAATTCTATCCTGTTTCCTGCAGTGAATACGCTTTCATCATATTGTGAAACAATTACAGCTTAGTGCCAAAAAGAGAGGGACATGAAGGTATCAAACATTTACAAAACAAATAAATATAATAATGATCTGCAGATCATTTACCCACAGAAATACAGAGACACACCAAAAGA
Source organism: Sequoia sempervirens (assembly GCA_007258455.2). Taxonomy (NCBI): domain Eukaryota; kingdom Viridiplantae; phylum Streptophyta; class Pinopsida; order Cupressales; family Cupressaceae; genus Sequoia; species Sequoia sempervirens. The sequence continues at coordinate 371,579,804 of VDFB02058242.1, read as the reverse complement.
TTTCTTATATTGAACAGGATTGAAGAAAATATATTTATAGTTTATACATAATGAACCAAAACTTAATATGAACTATCTATCACCTAATCAGAGATAACTGTTTTCTAACAGCAAACTGTTTCCTAACAGCAACTAACAATGATTAACAATGTTTATTATCTAACAGAGCACCACTTAAATAGCAATGGGTTGAACGGATGAGGCATTAATAAGTCACCCATTGAGGTCATTGAAAAGGACACATGCCTCTTGACTGGACATTGATCATCAAGGGTAGCAAGGGTAAAGAAGCAGAACTTCTTCATATTCTGCCCAGAAACTCTATTCCATCTTCCAAGGCATAGCTAGCAGATGATTTTATTGTAAAGCTATATGTCACAGTTGGGATACTAGTTCAGATTTTAGTCGCCAGTATCTATGACTTTGATTCTCAATCAATGACATTTGTTCTGGTGTTTCTTTTAATGTAGTTTTCTATTTCTAATTAAATCGTACATGCAATGTTATTATACTATATGGATAGAAATTTGAATTCTTGGGTCATTATTTATGCCTGAATTTATGTTTATGATATGAGAAAATTATAACTATGTGGATAGAAATTTGAATTCTTGGGTCCTTTATTTATGCCTGAATTTATGTTTGTGATATGAGAAAATTATACCCATTTCTTATCTGATTCCTGTTTTTGGGCTTTGGATTAAAAAAGCAAATAGCAAAATATGAAAACCTTTTACATGGAGTCTTTTTTATAGTGGATTTGCTTCAACAGTAATCAAGCATTCGAAATTGGATATACAAAGCCATGCAAGATCCAACTTTCAATGATCTGCTGGATATGGTTATATACAAGCACAATCCAAATAGGTATTCCTCATTTTCCCTGTAAGGTACCGACTCCTTTTACTCTCAGTTACTGTTTGTGGTATCACAGCAATTATTTCCACCATCCAAACGGATTAAAATGGAAACAGATACATATCAGAACACACTAGAGCGTGCTCTGGACATTGAAAAATTCAAAACAAATACCAAACACCAAGAAAGAAAAGCCACGGACTTCAATGAAGACAACACTCATACTAGTACATGACATAATGTGATGTGACTTGTTGTGAATTACCCTGATGCACTTCAACCAACATTTGATAGAATCCTCTGCCTTTTATTTGAGATGGGGCTTGCAGACGATTCACCAGACGCAGTAGCCCTCTCCATCACAGCCCTCAAAGCTTCATGTATGTATTTGATTGACACCATTTCTTGATTTTCTTCTGATTTTTCTTCACTCTTAGTCATATGAAACACCTTTTTCACCCTGCCTGCCAAGGTGGAAATTTCTGCCTTTATAGCTCTCAAACCCAGGGTTTGAAAAGTCCGAATTAAATCAGACATAAGATCAGGGCGATCATCACAACACAGAGATGCCTTTATGAGAATCCTACCCTCTTCAACTGCAGCATCTTCTTCCACTCTCAGTTCATCTACATCCATAGGTAGAGGACCTGTCTTGGCAAATTCAGCAGCCCGGCGCTTCAAGTCCTTGACTTGTTTAATAGCTTCAGCAAGTAGGGAAGCCTTGTCCGTCTGCATTATCCCCAAAAACATACTAGGTAAATCAGTAGGAATATAACTTATGGTTTCTTTGTGACTTGCACAATTACAATAAATAACAGGATATATAGAGTTATCTACGACACGTGATTTTGAACATCTAGTTTCCATTACTACATAATCAAAGAGAGCAAATAACTAAACTATTTTGGAATTTAATATTTCTATTGATTCAAACAATCACGAAAAATAGCAGAGAAAAATGATTAAAGGAAAATCTTTGGAAGTTAAGAATTTAACGAAAAATCCACCCTAAAATTATCTAACATACATGGAATTTGAAAAATGTAACTCCAATAGATAATCAGAAATCCTCAACAGTAGAGCATAGAAGTGTAAACAAACAGCAAGAGAAATATTTGGAGAAATCTAAGAAGGATCTTCAACAAAGTAAAACTAGATCTAGCAAGAGTGAGGCTCCAAAAAAATTAAAAACACCAAGATGAATCCATTTTGGAGTATTTTGTCACTACAAGGAACTGAAGAAGATTAATTTGTGAACTCCCTGATAAATTCGTTTGAGAAACTGAACAAGCAACCAAAAACAATGGAGTTATGTCAAAAATATTACTTTGGTGTGAAACTGCGGAAAATTGACAAAATTAGTTGGTTCTGGTTACAAAAAAAATATTTTGAAAAATTAAGAATAGTGCTTCATTTCCTCCAAAACAATACAACCGCATGCACAACAAAGACAATCAACCATTCGCTATATGCTTTTGGTAAGATTTTTTAGATGAGAACCATATGAACATTAGAGCTGAAATAGATATTCCATAAAACCTGCCAAGCAACTTACCACGAGATAATGAAACATAAGTCACTAAAACACCGTTTACAGACCGGATAAATCATAGAATGTTACAGCAAGTTTACAACAGAGAATATAGAGGACATGGTCCGATTAACTTCCTTCATCTGGGGAAAAATGGGTCTATGGAGGGTGAACAGTTATTTGAGGAAACACGTAAATGATGTGCAATGCCAAAATACCTTGAAAGAGTTCAGGGTCAATATATGCTCTAGAATGATACACGCCAAAATGATGTAACTGAAGATGCACAAGACACTCATCAAACACCTTGTATATAACAGATAGAACATTATGCAATTTTATAACACAAAAGAATGAAAATAAAGTATAACCACAAAGTTTCAATATGACAACATTAACGGAAAGGTTAAAGGGGTTGTGATCAATTGAAAGTACCATTTGGCTCTCATGTTGGAGACGAAGGTTAAACTCTCCCCAAGGACATCTTAGCACTGGTAAAGTGTGCTCCAGTGATAGTGTGTGGTAGGCCCATAGACAATGAAGGAGGAAAGCAAGGAGGAATAAGGAGAGCTTCCTTTAGGATGAGATAGAGAGAGGAAGCATTCAAGCTATTGGAATGAAGGAAAGAAGACGAAAGTGGATGCCCTATAGGAGGAGGCAAGAAGAAGGTAGGGCATTCAAGCCATAGAAGTGTTGCAAGAGGAGTAGGAGTTTGAAATGTAACTACAGTGGTATCCTCCACTGGTAGAAAGTTAGTTAAAGTGGTATCCCAACAAATGAATTGTATGGGATTTGGATACCATTAACAAAACCTCACAATTCAAAGGCAGGGCCCCAATAAAACCCCGGAGAGAGTCCTACAATATAGGGCAACGATGGTGAGACATGGATTCCATTTCCATTGAAGTAGAGGTCAAAACACTCAAGCAAAGGCACACGTTAATTAGCCTGTGTTGATGCGATCTGATGGATGTGGCAAAGGAGTTGACTTAACATCAACCCAAACCTTCCCCTACATGGTGTAGTATGTGTTAATGTGGTCTAAAGGAACTGGACAATCTGAATTTATTATCAAAGATTTCCACAAAAAAGAAGCCAAAAGAACATGCATGGTTGAATGTTAACAAAGTTTATTAACCAAGAATGACGTTTAAACAAATGGCAATGAACTAGTAGAATATAGTGCGAGAACATTTTCTTTTAACCAAATGACATCCTATAAATGTGGAAGTTCAACTCGCCTTTGTAATACTGGGAAGAAGGCTCTTCAATGTTGCCAGGTGTGAATTGATCCTTTCACGCCGCCTTCTTTCAGCTTCACTATGACTCTTTGATGCTGCAAGGGCCTTTGCTTCTGAAATCTCTTTCAAAGTTAACTTTGAAGCATTCACAAGCTCCCCTCTGCTACAATCCAGCACCAAAGAACCCCCATTTTGAGAAAAAAACTGTGGATAGAACCTGGATCCATCCACGATTTCGGGAACATTGTTGTTTGAGTATGAAAGAGCCAAATTTGATTGGCCTCTGTAAGAAAAAGGAAATGCACCGGCTGGGATATCTGTAAGTCGAGATACAGAATTCGACAGAGAAAACCCACTTGAGGACAACGCCTGCTCTTTTCTAAATTGCTGGTGAAACGAAAGCTCTGCCATGGTTTTGTGTAGAGAAGGATTGCCAGTAAACATAGCCATTATAACAAAACCAATATTGAGAGCAATTGCTAGTACAACAGGCAAAATTGATACAAGATTCTTGCTAGACTCACAAAAATATATATGAAGGCACTATGACTAGTGGCTTTACATTGATTGGACCAATAAGGGGCAAAGGAACATAGGAATTTAGTGTGCATACAATGAAGTAGGGAGGAACATACTAACAAACGGATTTGCCTTCTGGTACATGAAGTAAAAGACAAAATCCTTTCAACTCAGTCAGCTTAGTTTGAGCTTGTAGACTTACATCCTAGTGATGAATTTCTCGCTGCTACCTCCATGGATTGAAAAGTGGAAAATATTCAAGGATCAAAACCAGGTGGGCGAACACAAGACCAAATTGATGGAGGTCCACGGTAGATCCTTTCGAACTGGACGAATTCCTTCACACAACTGAGTTCTTCCTTTTGTTTCCTTCTCTCTTCCTTGCTTTTCTTCGATGATCCGTTTTCCATTCCGTAGAAAAAATAACCAAATCTGCTTTCCCCGACGCAATTCGGAGCTCTCAATTTATCTCATTGTATGCAAATTTTAACAAGCAACAACAACATGAAAATAAAAAAATAATCTTTTCAGAGTGATCTTATGAGCTTTCAACAACCTGCCTATTCCGGAGAGGAAACTATTTTAAATTTCAACAACCGGTTCACTCAACTTCTTAAATTTCAGCAAAATTTTACTGTCTTTTGACAAACTTCAATCTCAAGCCCTAATATTGCACACAGAACTTATTCTAGTTTTCAAAAAGTGCAACAGACTCACCAAACCTCTTTAAATTATCAATACGACAACTTGAAATATTCCGTGCACCAATTTTCGCCAAATCACAAAAGAAGTTCCAGCAAATTTTGATGTAGGCAAACAAAAGACTTCACTATAATCAAACCTTCAAACAGCAAAGCACTCCAGGGCTCTTCACTAGCCGATTCCCGCCGGACGCCGCAAAACTTTAGCGCAATCACTCTAAATTTCACAAAAATCGTTTCTTCACCAGAATAGAACTTATATAACCAACCATTGAATTACAGATTTTTGCTCAAAGATCAAGTTGAAGAATTTCAACCAATTTCAGCAGAGTTCAGCAAACTTTTAACTATAGTTTATATATTTTTGTTTCAGAACTCAATTATTGCCTAATGAGCTCTCGAATTCCTCAGCTTGGCGTTCCACCATTTTTTTTCCCTTGAATTTAACAGAAGCTGCGCTAAATTTCTCCAATTTCTGAACTTCGTGAATGAGTTGAGCACTCATTCTTGAGCATAATTTCACTTTTTCTTGTCCTCCTTTTCTTCTAAATTGCACAACAAGACAAAAGACAGAGAAAAAAGAGAAGCAGCCAAGATTACACAGTCTTGGAGTTTTGTACTTGAGATTCTTGCAGCTTTCTGTCTCCACTAAAGCTTTATGCGCATTTCTGAGCTAGAATTTGAACATTTTATAATGTGGAGTACAAACAAACTTATTCAACCTATTTAATTAGGAGCATGAATCCGAAATTAGGTTTTGCTTACATTTCGCAAATCCGCTCTCATGGAAGGGGTTTACGTTCCGGTTTTATTTTTTAATTAATATAAAATGAAATTGACTAACAATGGTATTATGGTCGAATAATAGGGGGACACTTTAAATGCTTGTATTTTCTTCCTAAATCTACCAAGTTAGTGTAACTCTCACGTTTAGAAGATCATTAACTATACCATTTTACAAATATAAAAAACTTTAAATTAGGTCTAAGGGAAATATTATATGGTTTTTTAATATTTATTTATATGATGCTCTTAAGGATATAGGTTGATTGATTCACTTTGTAGTGTTTGGTTTTGGTATGATCTTTTATAGGTCAACAGCCCACCTCATGTTGTATTTGTAGTGAGTGAGAAGGATTTATAAAAGTAGGTCTTTGGAATCAATTTCATGTTCAACACTAGATGATAGAGTAAGTTATCGATTATTCTTTATAATAATATATAAAAAAGAAAACCACACATATGATATACTCTATAAAAGTTTATGTAGTTGATAGAACTTATTTAAGTGTATTAAAATGAGGTAAATATTACATTAAATATGATTACTCCATAAAATTATCATTTTATTTAATATAATTTTTTAAGTTTTATCTATAAAGAGTCATGTTTTGAATCTATTATGTATATTTATTGTCTTCCACATGATGATAAGTCATATATCTAGACCCTAAGAGCTTCTTATATAGTTTTTCTTTATTATCTTTCTCTTGTGATGGGTGGTTTGTTTTGTCCTTCTTTTATAAAAAAGTTTTAAGTAGAAGTTATTATGCATCTCTATTCTCTTTTAGGTAAAGATGGCTTGTTCATCTAAACCCTATTAGGTAGGTGAGTACTATATTAAATAAAAATAATTGAAAAAATCAATTATCATTGTCTAGGTAACTCTCTATAAAGAATCATAATATGAGACCATTTTACATATCTATTATCTTTTACCTAATGATGGGTTGTATGCGTAGACCTAAAACATCAAGTATTTTTTCCTTTGTACAAAGGCAATCCTATTATAATTACTCAAAATGGAACATGGAAATGTGTTCCACTCTAAAAAACTTTTAATGAGTCTTGGCAAGTTATAATCTCCTTAATTAAGTAGAGGGAAAAGCTTGACTACTTTTCAAAACACTTGTGTTGATGGGAGACATTTTTGTAGGCACAAGTTTTCACTATGGATACCTTTGATTAATCTATTAACAACCTCCCTCCCTCTAATACTAGAAATCAACCCCATTTATAAGTAATGTAATATAGTTACATTATTTCAAAGATGAAAAATTGTTGTACTTTAAACATCTCTTATGCTATAAATATTCATTATAGATGCAAGAAAGTAATATATAGGACTACTAAAACACAAAATTAGTCTAGTTAAGGTTATTTTATATATGAGATTAAATGCAATCACTACCTACGTGTGAAATGAAGATAAATATAGAGACTACAAAAATACCCAATCATAATAGTTTAGGAATCTAAACTCTAGCCATAAAAGATTTCACATAGAAAACATCTATATTTCCCTGTAATAGTTATGCTTCATTATTAGGATACTTGAAAAATAAAAGGTTTAAAAACTAATAATTGGCTAAGAAAACGTGTAAGAGGAATGTGAAGGAGAAAATTAACTAAATGAAATAAAACAAAAAGTTGATGAATACACTAAGCATTAACTTACATGAATGTCAAACACTAGTAAAGAAAATATCAGAGAATAAATTAGGCAAGCAACATGAGCTAAGAAAGTTGGATGGAAAGAATTACTTTTCCTATAAAAAAATCTAATATAATCTAATGAGAATTCTAATATTGATATGAATACTAGTGTTAGTATTAGACTTGCGGATAACTCAAATATTAGTGTTAGTATTTTGATTCTCCTCCAAGAAAATATCTTGATGTTGTTGGTCTTGCTCTACTTTGGGAGAGTTAACCATTACACTAGAGGGCCCATGTTGATTTTTTATGTGTCAAGCATATTCACAAGTTTTATTCAATACAATCTCAATAATATGAATTCTTTTTAAAGAAAGTTTACATTTTTTATGATATATGTTATATGATCGTTCATTATCATAGTGTTTACAGGAATTATGCACAATGCATAAATGGCCATCTCTATTAGTTTGATCTACAATTCAAAGATTTGCATTCAATTGGTTGGAAAAAAATGATGATAATGTTCTCCTAATTGACGTATAATACCATGTTGTTGAATGTATCAATATCTAGGTTTGTTTATTATAAAGAGCAATCTCTTCATGTTATGAAAGGGGGATCATTGGTTATGCATGACCACAAAAAGGGATATATCCTTAGACCCCATGTAGTCATTTGAGGCATATGTTTTAGTTGAGAAATCCAATAATAGGTTATGCAATCTTAGATTTCTCTTGATGCATAATGCAAAGATATAAATCATAATGAGAAGTCTTGGTTGAAACCTTGCCTCTATGAGTCAAACATTAACACTAACAACAAATATGTACTACGTACAACAATACTGTATTTAGTAGTCACAACTTGTTATCTTGTTATCTCAATAAGACTAGTTTTACATCCAAGACTTTTGTAAAAAAGTTTAAGGATGCATGTGGTTTCATCTTCACAAGGTTGTTCACAATTTACTTGATTTTATCATTCATTACATTAACGCTAGTTTACATCCTATGTGAAGCTCTCAGTTGATAAACTAGTATGCATCTTATATCATTATGATTGATATATTAAATTATGGTTGGAATGCATACATTGAAATTTCTAAGACTTTGATCATGTGTATTGATAAGTGTAATATACTCTTTACAAGAAGAAATTTGGTAAGTTATATATGTTGATCTTTAAGCTTGCAGTGATTGAATTTACATTTTTGTTCTATAAACAATGAACATATGAATTCCAATTGGAGGTGAATGCAGCCACTTTAATTAATTGACTTTATGAAAGGGTAAATGCCTATGTTTATCATGTATGTACTTCACCATATATGTAATAATTAATTTAGGATATGAGAATAAATATCACTACTCTTTTCAATAAAGCACTACATACCAACAATCTTCATCATGTATGTATTTCTTCCTCCACATATACATCTTATGGAAGGTTATCTACTACCTTATTTAGTCTAGGTAGCCCCAAAGATGTGATAGTTATTACATTTATTTGAGAACAAATATTAGTGTGTCTTATAATAAGGTCACTATCATATTATTTGCATATTGATAATCTTTGTCAAATTTATGCATCTTCCTCCATAAGATAAGGTAAAATTTCCAAGAGACATAGCCTAGGCATCCCTCAAGGGATGTAATGTTTGAAACAAGCTTAGTGATTTGGTTTGCATTATTGTTGCTCTACCATCATCATTCCTACTATCAACTACTTTGCAAATATATACATGATAGTTTATCACTGAACATGTGTTTTGACAAGACAAATTCAATATTGTCATTTCATCTATAGTACATGTTTGTTACATGAGATTCAAGGTTCAAAACCAATAGAAAACTAACTCCCTTCATATTGTACATTTAATTTACAAATTTTATAATAACATTAATAGCAATTATAATATATATTATAAATATAATACACACAATATACTGCTGTCTTAATATCTTTTTTTTTTTTCTTAAATTTACACCTATAAAATAATTTATCATGTGACTTATCAAGTGTGACTTCTTCCACTTTTTACAGATATAAGCAATATTATCTGATTTTGATAACAATACAAACACTTAGTCATAAAAATAGTCATAAAAATAAATCAATAATTTATAACAATTTATGGCTGGGCAACCCCGCCGTCCAAACTGTCATATACGGCGAGTGGGTAAGAGAAATATTATTTTAAAGTGATAAGCGCATTCCATCAGTCCACCGACTTATAAAAGTCTCCTAAGTTACTTCGCCATTAAATTACACAAAGCGGCATTTAAAATATAAAAACCACGTCAGCCGCAATTATATAGTAGAATGGATCAAAGCTTATGATCTGTCCACTTTGGAATTTCGGAGGAAATTATTTTAATATTTCTTCCAATTAAGTACCCTTTTGTTTTTTTGTGGGTTGGGAAGTGGAGAGGACATGTGACTAAATTAATTATTGCTCTAACTTTAGATGTCTACCAAAAGGCAAGCACACTAAATAAGCTTTTCATATATTAACATACCACTAAGCAGGTGTTATAATGCATGCCACACATGAATGTTTAAATCAATTGTTGTTTTGAATTTTAAAGAGGGGTGTCAATAAAAAATGATTTTTATAAATGGTTTAAAATGAAAGAGGAAAACCAAGATTTTGAGAGATTAAGGAAAGGTTAGATATTTTGCATGTTTAAATTTATTGGTATATATAGGTCATGTATGGACAAGTTTGTTACTTCTTGGTCTAAGGAAAGGTTAGATATTTTGTATGTTTAAATTTATTGGTATATATGGGTTATATATGGACAAGTTTGTTACCTCTTTCTTGGTTTGGAATTTTTGGTTCCATTCTAAAGGTCTTTCTCATTCACATGATCTCATGTGGAAATAACTACCATACCTAGATTCAACATTTTGACTTTTTTTAATGATATTGTAGTTCAACTTGACAAAGTAATTTGGTGCAAATATGTCCAAAAAATTCTTTTAGCCTAAGAGTTCATCCTAGGAAATTTCTAGAGGTTGATTTGCTATAGCTTTACAAGAGAACATTAAAAAAATAAGCTTTGGTTTTGAAATGGAACAACTAATAGTTTATTTAAACAAGCCCAATGCACATTTATTTTGTTAAAAAAGACATTCGATACAAGATTATCTTGTCAAGGAAATTAAACTCTCATAAATTCCAATGCCTTTTCCCTCTTTAACTCCTAACCAACCTTCTCTTCATTCCTCTTCTCTTATATGGCTTCTTTTATGCCCCATGTGCAACCTAAATCTCCACCCTCCTCTTCCCCCACCCATACTAATCCATCATCAATAGTTGCCCCCACATCATATAAAGATATAGTCATGACAAATGGATAGAGGATAATTAAGAAAAGGAAAGAACCTTCTAATCCCCCTCTCAATTTTTCACAACCTTCCCCCTCTTGTGATCTTACTCCTACTTCTACCTCTTCACTAGACTCTCCCAATTTATCTTGTACATCCATGCCATGTAGTGTGTGTTAAAGAAAGACCCCCTTCAACTACTACTAGGGATTGAAATATCATTGATCAACATATATCACTCTTCAATCACTTTGGGGTGTTGCCTTCACATGATGAAACTATCCCTCCTCCATCATCATGAACTACAATATATTTCTGTAGAATCTAAGAAGGATATCTCTCCCTCCTCAAAAGTATAGAGTTAAAGAGGTCATTAATAATTGGAAGCCTAATATCTTATTTTTCAAAAATTCAAACTAAATGTTGTTTGTCTTTATTCTTCTTTTCGTAATATATGAAAAGATGTTTTGTTGTTCCATGCTTCATATAAAGATAGATGTAGAGGAGTTGTTATAGGGATGTCTTCATGGATTTCCAAATATGTCATTGATAAAGGTGAAGATCCCTTATAGAGTTATGTTTGATTCCTTACTTTCTTCAATGGATAGACTATTTATTCCATATATGCGCTGAATGATGCCAAAAAAAATATTACTTTTAGGATTGGATGTCTAAAACTATTCCTAATGCAAATTGGATTTTAAGAGAATTTAATATGGTGGAACACCTTAGCAATTTTGTAATTGGTATAAACATATTAAACTCTACCTAGATGAATTTAAACACTAGATTTATTGTCATAATTTTTTTGGTGTGGTTGATGCTCTACATTCCAAATATTCAAGGAATTTACATAATTACTTCACATGGTCTAACCATAGAGTTGGATTTGAATAGGAAACTCAACAAGTTGGTCAATTTTTATATCTCACATCTTTCATTTGGTTCCATCTCATTTCAACGCTCATGATTATTCCACTACCCTATTTGACCACTTTCCTATCTTTTTCTCCATCTCTCTATCTCATTCTACTTATATGCCATCTCTATTAGGATTGTCATTCACCTTGCAAATCCCTATAAATATTTTAAAATATATCAATTTTGGGATTGGATATCTAAAAAAATTCCTAATAAAAATTGGATTTTGAGAGAATTTAATATGGTGGAACACCTTAGCAATTGTAATTGGTATAAACATATTAAACTCTACCTAGATGAATTTAAACACTAGATTTATTGTCATAGTTTTTTGGTATGGTTGATGCCATACATTCCAATTATTCAAGGAATTTACATAATTACTTCACATGGTCTAACTATAGAGTTGGAATGAATAGGACCTCAACAAGTTGGTCAAATTTTATATCTCACAACTTTCATTTAGTTCCATCTCATTTCAGTGCTCATGATTATTCCACTGCCCTATTTGACCACTTTCCTACCTTTTTCTCCATCTCTATCTCATTCTACTCATGCACCATCTCTATTGGGATTTTCATCCACCTTGAAAATCCCTATAATTTTTTTTAATTGTTGTCAATAAATAATGTTGTCTACAAGGATTATGGAGAGGGTAGACTTAGATACCCCTCCTTGGTGGTAGGTAAAAATTATCTATTATTATTCTCTCATGTATAATTGTAGTGGCATTTAAATCAAGTTACATTGGGAAGATATTGGAAATCAAGTAAATATGAAGATGTGTAATAGTATGTAAGAGGATCTTCTACAAATGGATCTTATGATAAGTTTGGACCTTCCTATAGAGCACTTAGGATGGAGATCTTGGTCAATATGATTGTTAGACAAAATTGATGATGTTTATGATTTGTAAGGTGTGTAAGAGGAGTTACTTACTATTCAAGTTGGTTGACTAATTTTGGCGAGTTGAGAGATTCCCCATGATGAAGGTGGATGCCTAGATTTGGGTGAATGATATTTACCACTAGTTTGGCAATACTACTCATGATATCTTGTATCCATATGTCCTATATATTGATACTTTGAGATGGTAGTCCCACAAGATTATTTTACAAGTCACTTGAGCACTACTGTGTGACCAAAATTTAGAGGGATAAGAAAATTATATTGAAATAAACATTTATATTATTAATACAATCTTGAATCTCTTTGGGTGTAGATCTTCTTCACATGAGGGTTTTTCATGTAAATATTGTGTTCATCTTTCATGGTTGATTTCTATTTCCATATGATCTATCGTTGTTTATGAATTTGGATGCACTCAATTTTAACACATCTTGTTGTACTATTTCATCATATTTTCACATTTGGTGTCACAGTCATGGTTGGCTTGATTAGAGATAGGGATGCCTTTTTCAAAGTGTTTGATTGTGTTTTTTACTATAGTGGTGCTGGAAGAATGAAGAAGAACATCTCATTATGCATATTTTGTGTTGTCATTGATGTCACCATGTTATATGAGTTATAATTGCATCACCATAAGTTCAAGAACCAATATGCAAAAATAGTCATTATCCTCCAATATTTTGGTCTGCAATCCTCCGTTAATGAATATCATTCATTGTAGTTTTGGGAGATGGTTCTTGGTTGGTAGAAGCTTGTAAATTTAGAATTTCATGTGCACAAGTGCTTGTATGGTGAGTTGGCATCACTCGGTTGTTGTATTTTGTTATTAGGTCTATCCCTGGCCGACCTAATCAATAGTTGATGTTATAATGAATTGATTTTGTGTTGTGGATGTATATGTGACCTATCTTAGGTCCATGTTGACATGCTATAGCGTATTACATGCTTGAATTATTCTTGAAAAGGTTTGTACAAGCTTGAAGCTGACAATTAAACATTTTTGGTGAATAAGGGGTGCATCTAGTTAGGTCGGCCTAACTGATGCTTGCAGATGAGTCAGTTATATATATTGGACAATTTTTGAGATTGTTAGATATAGATAAGTATGCGAAGATGAATTAAGATGAATACATATATGTTGGTATGTGAGTTTATCAGAAGAAGTGTGTAAAGTCAGTTTACTAAGCATCAAAAGAACTAAATCAACACTTGTTGGGTGTAACTTTATCATTTCATATTCTGGTTGCAAGCCATTTCTACATTGTATCTTTGTAGGCAGTGAGCCTCCCATTTTTGGACAATGATTCCTAGCAGTGAGCCACCCTTTGTAATATCTTATAACTGGTTATATCATATTGTGAGCTAATCCTCACCAGGGTTTTTCTAATTTAGGTTTTCTATGTAAAAATATCGGTGTTCATGTGTTGTGTGCTTTTATGTTTTGCTAATGCTCTTGCTCATTCTTACTATTATATGAATTGGAGTATTTGGATGGTGCATGTTCAATAAGTTTAAGAAGATATTGATTCACCCCCCTCTTAGTATCTTTGGTGTTCAACAATTGGTATTAGAGCCTGGTTCCTCTGAAGATGCCTAACAGCTTGAGGGGGATCTTGAAGATTGAACAAATGGATGATAAAGAAGAACTCCAGATAGCTCCTAAAGATCTTGACAAAGCTAAAAATGAAAACAAAAATCTGAAAGAAAATATTGATGAGGCAAATGAATGTATCAAGAAATTGAAAGAGAAATTGAAGAAATTCAAAGAAAGACATAGATAAGTAAGTGAGCAATTAAAACAAGCAAATGAAGAGATCACCAGATTGAAGGTGCAAGTGGAGGAAAATAAGAGAATTGAAGATTGTCTAAATACAGTGGTGCAAAGCAAGACTGATGAATGCTCAAGGCTTGAACAAGAAGTAGTAAACCTGAGAGCAGATTTGGAAAAATCAAGAATTTGTGAAGATAAGTTCAAAACAAGCTCCACCAAGCTCGATGAGTTGATTGTAAGATAGAAAACAACTAAAGAAAAAGTTGGTTTGGGATTGGAAGTAGGTGAAAGCTTAAAGGCTATGTGGACCCCAAATACATTGGGCAATCAAAAGACTCAAGATAAAGGAAATCAGACAAGAAATCCAAGAAGCTTTGCTAGAAGACCACCTATCAAAAATCCAAATGCTCAAAGGTACCCATCTTTCAATGGTGTTTGTTTTTCATGCAATAAATTTAGTCACAAGGCAATAAAGTGTAAAAGTAGAATAAACCAATATGCTAGATCCTTCTTCGGACAATGTTTTGCATGCAAGAAAGTTGGACATAGAGCTAGTAAATACATAACTCAGATGAAGAATTGGTTTAAAGGAGCTAGAATGAATGAATATTTTGTTGGCTATTGCTATGCATGTAATAAGTTTGGACACAAAGCTAATTAGTGCAAATCAAGAGTTAATGGAGGTCAAACAAATTAGAAAAATGTTGTTTGTTACAATTGCAACAAGCCCGAACACATTTCAAGAGTATGCAGAAGTAAAGGGGGAAAACAATCTGATCCGATAAAGAAGAATGAACCAGTGAAGAAAATTAACAAGAATGAAGTTAAGTAATAAATGAACAAGATATGGAAGAAAAAAGAAGAGCTAGTAACATCAAGTGAGTTTGTGCCCTCATCTGGTGCAGATAATCCCTCTGACAATTAGACCTAGCATGGTCATAGGGGGAGCATTAATAGAAAATTATTCAACCCCTTGGATATTTGGTGTGTTAGATATTGGAACGAAGATATGTTGCAAATAATGAATAAATAGAGCTTATGCAAAAGGATCCAGAAGAAAAATTGCAGGCATGATCATTTGCGAAGGAAATTAGGGTTTTTCAGTGCAATAAAGAAAAAAATTTATCAACTTTTTGAATTCTACTGCATTTAATGCAAATTAGGGCGGCTTATTGATCGATAAAGCAAATTTGTAAGATGTTTTTATCACTTGTGCAATTGAAGAAAGTGGAAAGTGATTTGGAGCAATCTTGAGGCGATTTGAAGAGTGAGTTGGGAAAACCCTAGTTCTAGTTCTAGCAAAAGAAAAAGGTATTTTACTCTTTTGTGCTATTGTGGGTTTATGTGAATCTTCTTTCTAAAATTATTAGAGCTTGATTTTTGAAAATATGGCAACCCATGTAGTTGTAAACATGTCAAAAAGACATAGACCTTCCTACAAGAATTATTCCATGAAGGTATTTGAAGACGACCCTCTGGGCTCCTTCTCATTGATTCCTCATGGTGTCATGCCCACTAAAGACACTAGAACATACATTCATGTTAAAAATGAGGAATATAATCACAGAAAATTGATAGATATGTGGCACAATGAGCTCACCAGGGATAATTTCTTGGTAAAACCCAAGTATGTAAATATTGTTGCGAAGAAGTTGGATCGGTGGAATCAATTTTTTAACTTTAGCTCCACTCTTGATGACAAGTATGTTAAACCCGATCTTAGCATAATTCATGATAAGTTTTTGTGGATAGATAAACCTCACCTAATATCCAAAGAAGTGATTAAGGCAATTACCAGACTATGTGATACCAAATCGGTACTGGTGTTGAAGTCTATGAAAAATGAAGTGGTGATGGAACTCACCGGAGCAACATTTGATAGAAGATCTCTTGCAACAAAACCTATTACCAATCCTATTGTGAAGTATGCAGCTATAATGATCAGACACAAGATCTACTTCACAAATAGGAAAATTTTTGTGTCTGCTATATACACCGGATATGACATGGCAACAAATGGTGTAGAATATGATCTGTGTGAACTTCTCCAGCAACAATTGTTTGAAAACATGAAGATGACAAGGGAGAAGAAATATGCATTTAAGTTTGGTTCCTTGATTTTTTGTTTGCTATTTTACTTTCTTAGACGACTTCCTAGAAGAGATGATATGGTAATTTGGGATACATCAAGACCTGTTGCACACCAATTTTTTGATTATATGCACAACTTGGGTGACCTGAAGAGTCATGATGATGTTCTAATAACATTCTTTGTTGTATTCAAAAGTAACATGAATGAAAGAGAAAGGATCCCAAGGAAAATTGTTGAAAAGTACAAGGATGACATCATATTTCATGTCTCCATAGATGAGTGCATGATTGAAGTAGTTGAACCCCAGATTGTCTGGATCCAACTATTGGGTTATGAAGTTACATAGGACAAAGCAAAAGGCTATGTACAAGTATTATTAAAAATCCCAAAAGATTCCAATGAACCAAGAGTGGGCACATATGAGGAAAAATCTATGGAAGTTTGCATGAAGCATAGGATGCCTGTGATAAGAAAGAATATAGATAAAATGCTTAGGAAGGTTGGCTTCACTAATGAACAGATTGTGCAGGGAAGAGCCAAGGGAGAACATATGACTGGAGAATCATCAAGTCTGAGGAGATTCGGTAGAACAACTCCTTTAAAACCAACCATAGCTCCTGCATCAGTGAAGGTAGAGCTCAGTGCTCTTGGAAAAGGCAAATGATCGGCTCTTTCTGGACTCTCTACAAGGTCTGGAAAAAGGAAAGAGACTCCTTCGGTGGCACCATACAAGAGAGGTAAGAAGGAAAAGGAAATAAGGGAAAAGAACCTCAGTATCACTAAAGAGCAAGAAGAAGAGGAGGAAGATCCTGAAACCAAATTGATAAGGAAGAAGAAAGGGAACATGCCCTCTGGTGAAGGTGCTTCACAAGAAGCAAGTGTTGGCACTAAAAGATATCATTATGTTTCATCCTCCGAAGAAGAAGTAGAACATGCTTTGGTGTTCATGTGCACACCAAACTAGACTTGAAGAAGGAAAAGATGTTAGAAGAGGCATCTCTAGACCAGGAAGAACAAAAAGCCTCACTGGTAAGACCTAGTTCCCCTCTCATATTAGAGGTATTAGTAAATAGTCTAGTACATTTTGAAGATATTTTGGAGCCTACAATAGAAATTTATACTCAAGTAGGTAGAGAGGATAGGAAAACTTTGATTTTAGCTATTATTCAATATGTTATTACTTTGGAAGTTAGCTGGGACTATGTTAAGTCCAACGTACCCAAGAAATTGTGGGATGCCTTGATGAAAAGAAGATCAAAGGTTGTTGAGTTGGAAGAAAAAATAAGAACCAAGGAATTTGAGAAAATTGGGTCCTCCTTGACCACAAATGATATGGCAACCTTGAATAAGGAATGCTCAAAGATGTTTCAAATGAAGAAAAGGGTGCATACTTTGATGAAAAAAGATAAAAGGAAAATAAAGAAAGAAATTGCAAAAGTCATCAGGGGTATGAATAAGAAACATGGAATGCTTGATGCACTCCCATCTAGTTCTGCAAAAAAAAAGATAAAAGGAAAATAAAGAAAGAAATTGCAAAAGCCATCAGGGGTATGACTAAGAAACATGGAATGCTTGGTGCACTCCCATCTAGTTTTGCACCAAAATCAGGAGAAGAGGATTCTGTGGAGGTAAAGGAAGACATTTCTCTAGAAACAAGTGATACATATATCCTTCCAGAAATAGGTGTTACAAATGATCCTCCAGAGATAGAGAAACAAAATGAGGAAGAAGCTAAAGTAGAGAAGCTTGATGTTGTCCCTTCGGGAAAAACTGAAGGAGAAAAAGATAAAGATGAAAGTGAAAGGAATGAAGAAGAAAGAGACAAAGATGAAAAAGAAGAGAAAGCAGAGGAAGAAGAAGAGAAAGCAGAGGAAGAAGAAAGAGTAGAGGAAGAAGAAAGAGATGGGGAAATTTCCAACAAGAATGAAGAAGAACAAAGGCAGGTTGTGGAATCACAAAGGTCCTCTAGAGAATCCTCCTCCAACGATGATGTATTAAAAGGATTGTTATCCAAGAAAATAAGGTTCCAACTGGTAATTCCTCTGGAACTTCTACAACTCCCCATGGTTCAAGGCAGTGTGGATTCTGACAAGATATATCCCATTCACAAATTGGTGTTAGGGGATGCATTGCATGCATCTGGAAGAAAATAAATTCTAGAAACACACCAAAAGGAGACATAACTCATTGATGATACCCTCAAAGCTTTGCAGGAGGCCACCCCCGATACATCAATATATACATCTCACTCCAGGAGAAAACTTTAAACTTCTATTGGACTCCTTTAAGGAATATTCCTTCGAACTTGGTGAGAAGACTAGTCAAGAAATTGAGGAGAAAATGGTAGAGAAAAGGATTTCAGAACTTCATGATAAGTGTGCTCTAGCACAAACCAATGTGGAAAAGATCCTGGAAGTTTTGCAAGCTTGTGATTCTAAAGCAAATACTATATTTGCTTATTGCATAAGTGGTTAGATGCCACACAGAGTATCAAAGATCTCATGGACTCCATTGAGTCCCAGTTGACAACTGTTTCGAGTACATACAACATGCATCTAAAGACAATGATAGGTCAACTTGGTATGCTATCACTACTCATAGAGAGAAATTATTTATTCTACAGAAGTAGAAGGAATACATCCTTAGAAGATTTGGTCAGTTAGGTGACCTTATGAGAATGGAGTACACTCTAGTGGCCAATGATTTGGCCAGTGTAGAAAAACTAGAAAAGATCAATCTAACTCCATGCACTCCAGATGATGTAGAAGAAAGCCTGATGGAATTAGAATCTCTAAATAGAATGTTGGTATTTGCTAAGAAGAGTTGGGAGAATGGAAAGTCTACATGGAAAGGTATTCTCAAGGAACTTTAAGGCTCACCTTCCTTCGGGTAATGCTTTTTCAGTTTAAACTCCTAAGGGGGAGTTAGGAATTTTTTTTCTTTTGAACATACACTATTCTGGACCATCCTTTGTCCTTGATGCCAAAGGGGAAGAGAGTGTCATGAAGAGAAAAGGGGAAGGTGTGTTGCATATAAGAGGTTTGTGCATTCTTTTGGCACATGTTTCCATCAATGACAAAGGGGTAGATTGTTGGAAGAATGAAGAAGAACATCTCAATATGCAACTTTTGTGTTTTCATTGATGTCACCATGTTATATGAGTTATAATTGCATCACCATAAGTTCAAGAACCGGTATGCAAAAATAGTCATTATCCTCTAGTATTTTGGTCCACAATCCTCTGATGATGAATATCATTCATTGTGGTTTTGGGACATGGTTCTTGGTTGCTAGAAGCTTGTAAATTCAAATTTTCATGTGCACAAGTTCTTGTATGACGAGTTGGAATCACTCAGTTGTTTTATTTTGTTATTAGGTCTCTCCCTGACCGACCTAATCAATAGATGATGTTATTATGAATTAATTTTGTGTTGTGGCTGTATTTGTGACCTATCTTAGGTCCATGTCGACATGTTGTAGCATACTACATGCTTGAAGCCGACAGTTAAAATTTTTGTACAAGCTTGAAGCCGACAGTTAAAATTTTTGGTGAATAAGGGTTGCATCTAATTAGGTCGACCTAACTGATTCTTGTAGATGAGTCAAATATATATATTGGATAATTTTTGAGATTGATAGATATAGATAAGTATGTGAAGATGAATCAAGATGAATACATATCTATTGGTATGTGAGTTTATCAGAAGAAGTGTGTAAAGTTAGTTTACTGAGCATCAAAGGAACTGAATCAACACTTGTTGGGTGTAACTTTATTAGTTCATATTCTAGTTGTAAGCCATTTCTACATTGTATCTTTGTAGGCAGTGAGCCTCCCATTTTTGGACAGTGAGCCACCCTTTGTAATATCTTATAATGGGTTATATCATATCGTGAGCTAATCCTCACCGTGGTTTTTCCCATTTGGGTTTTCCATGTAAAAATCCTGGTGTTCATGTGTTGTGTGCTTTTATGTTCTGCTAATGCTCTTGCTCATTCTTACTATTATATGCATTGGAGTATTTGGATGGCACATACTCAATAAGTTTAAGAAGATACTGATTCACCCCCCTCTCAGTATCTTGGGTGTTCAACAAGTGGGAGTATGTTGTGTTTTCTTGTAGTTTCAAGTTGATAGAGATCACGGATATGTCATCTCAATTGGAGATTAAAATTATCAATGGTTTAAGTTTTGAACTTTTGAAGCTAAATTTGAAGGATCTCTTGGAAGAAAGAGATCCATGGATTTGTTGTGAAAAGTGAAAATAAACAAAAAAAATATTAGATGGAGAATGACAAAAATATGATAAAAGGCATGTGGCTCTATATGGCTGTGTTTGTCTAATTTTATTCTTTTGAATGTTTCTAATGAGTATACTGCATATAATATAAAAAATAATATGAGAGATTTACCAAACTAAGAGTCTCATGAATAAATCATTTTTGAAAATAAATTTATGTTCTTTAAAAATGAGATATGGAGATTTGAATACAAACAATTTTTAAGCATTTAATCTATCTTGAGTCAATTACAATTGATATATGTGAATATAAAGGAAGAGGATAAGTGTATTTTATTATTATGTCCATTGCTTGAATCTTGGAATAATTTTATTATTGCACTGATTGGTTCTATGGTATATCCTATAATGGATTCTCTCATTGCTACCTTGCTTATGAAGGAAATAAGGATAAATTATATGGAGGATGGGTTTAAGGATGTATTGCATGTGTGGGGAAGATCTAAAGAAAAAGACTAGTACATGTAGAAAGGTGGTAAATATAAGTTTAAGGATAGATCTAATTCTAAGGGAAGATATAAGACACCTAGTAAGAGTAGACTGGGGTGTTGAAATTGTGACAAATAAGGAAATTTCAAAAAGGAATGTTGAAATAAGAAAAATAAAAATGAAGATTCATCTACTAATAAATCCTGTAATGATGAAGCTACTGATGCTTTTATTATTTTTTCTAAACATGACTTCTGGTGACTCTTAGCTGATAGATTTGAGGGTATCCTACCATATGACCCCTCATAAGGAGTGGTTTTTTTCATATAGATCTTATGATGGTTGGGAAGTTTTCCTCAAATATAAAAACACATGGAAGATTGTGGATTGAGGGGATGTAAAATTAATTTTAGTGATGGAAGGGGAAAATCCTCATGGATGTATTGCATATCCCTAGTTTAGCTAGAAATTTAATTTATGTATAGAAAATAAATTATTTAGGTGTGCATGTGAATTTTGAGAAGAGTGGTTGAAAATTGAGCAAATGGAATTTTCTGTTAGCTAGGGTTACTTGGTGTGACACCTTGTTTAGAATGAAAGGCTCCATATTTTGTAACTTTATGAATGTAATTGATAACTCTATTTACTATAATTTATGGCACTTCAAAATGAGTCACATTGGTGAGAAGGGTCTTAAAACCTTTATTAATAAAATATGGTTGATCTTTTATTTGTTTAGTTTGTTGACTTTTATTTCTATGAATACTATTTGTATGGAAAATTACATAGAGTTTCATTTAAATCTTGTAGTACTAGAGTTAATAATGTTTTAGAAGTTATTGATAGTCATGTCTTGAGTCCTATGGATGCTCTTTTCATTGATTTTTTTTGCTACTATGTTATATTTGTTGATGATTCTCTAGATATGTATGGGTTTAATTTTTGAGGCATAAGTTTGTTATATTTTCTATATTTAAATACTTTAAAGCATTTGTAGGGAAACATGCAAGTAGGAAAGTAAAGGTTTTAAGAATTTGGATAATGGTGGTGACTTTTCTCTAGAGATTTTGATGATTATTGTAGGAATGTGGGGATTGCTAGACATAAGAAAATCCATATACTTTCTAACAAAAAAATACAAAGTGGATGAACATGAATTTTGTAAACACAAATAGAAACATGTTAAGTGGTGCTAAGTTTGATTTTTTGTTTGTTTGAAGCTATACATACTAAGTTTTATCTAGCTAATAGGTCTCCCACTTTTGATCTAGTTGAAAAAATACCCTATGAGGTATAGACAAGTAAGATACCATTAATATCTTGCTTCAAAGTGCTGTGCCTTGCACACATGCCCTACTGAAAGTGAGGACCCCCATCTTTTCTTTTGTTTGGTTGTCTTGATTTTTGGTTATTAGGCTAGGTTTCTTTAAGTTAGTTTTATTTTTGATTGCATTAGTTTTTGGTTTTGTGCTTTGATTTCCTTATTGGTTCAGTTTATTTTGTTTGCAGAGATTTATCTTGGTTGGTGTTGAGTAGAAAAAATGATCCTAGATCCAATTAGGTTAAATAGGATTATATCCTTTTCACTTTGACCCCACATTCAAACATAAACCAACTAGGGTCTTATGATTGGCTTGCTACCAAAAGGGAGATCCAACCTCCTAGGGTTTATGTTTTATTGAGTTGTGAGAATGATAAATTTGATGTGTGTTTTGATAAGCCTATTTGACATGTAATCCTAGATTTGGAAATGTAATTTACCACATAGAAAAAAATAGAGAGTAATAGAAAATATTTATATTTGATATTGAGATACAAAGAGGAACTTGTGACAAAAAAATTGGGTTGATTTGACTAGTCAGGGGCGTGGGGCACCACAGATTAGCTTCCTCCTTTTCTAGATTTACAAAATCTAAACTGTAGGTTATGGTATGCATTGTGTTCTCTAGAAATATCTTTTGTTGATACCTTCATATCTAATTTGTACACATGAAAAGGTGAAAGGTTGTGTTGTATAGGGGCTTGCCTAATTCAAACCTTATTTTGGTATTTCTACCTCCACGTACAACAAATGATGATGGTCAAGAGGGCATACCCTAGGTCAGGCATATGCCAAAATAATGATAATTGATTGAAATGATAAATGATAAATGATAAAGTTACCTTAATGCGAAATCCTTGATGAAATGATGTCATTGTTATCATTTCATGCCCCCCTTTGATGAACCATTATTGATATCCAATTTGAGAAATTCCCCATGAGCCATCTTGCATGTTTTCCCCTTGAAGGTTCCTAAATTTTGCTAAGTCCTAGAATTTTAGGTTTTCAAACTATCTCTCACTAGCTTACTTTGCATGCCTTCTCCATTTCTCCGTCGCTCCTTCCTTTCCCTATTTTCTTCTAAGTTTTTTGGGCCTTACATGTTACCCTTTACTGATCCCTTTCCTCTTCCCTCCTTGCACTTTCCTTCTATCAGCTTTTAGATTTCGGCCTTCCCTCTTCCCTCTTACTGTTCACTTCACAACATGTAAGGCTTCATTTTGACCTCTAACCTCCAATGGTCCAAGGTATGACCCCTGAAAGTCTCATTCTTTTCACCTTCTTCCTTCTCCCTTCTCACTTTCTTTCTTTTCTTCCAAAATTTGACTAATTGTCAATTTTTTGGGTTTCGACCTTTGGCCTTACCCTTTACCTCTTACCCTTCTTTGTTAAGAAGTATCTCATCTCCCTTACCTTCGACTTTCAGGGGTAAGGATTCTTGATATTTCTCTATCGCAGGATAGCAGGGTGTACACTGCTATACTGCAAGTTCCTTCATGCTTCATCGCGGGGTAGCGAGATTCTTACCACTACACCACAAGCTTTAAACATCTAGCCTGTGGTACTACATGCTTCCTCTTAGAAATATCTTCTAGCTTATTTCTCTACTGCTTATCTTAATCCTTTTCATCATGGGACAATGTGATTGTTACCACACTATGACTCTTCATTATCTTCTTCCTTGCGGGGTGGTGGGTTGTTCCCTGCTATACTGCACTATTCATTTTTCCTTGCCGTATTTCATATTGTGGTTTATGATGTAATGGAGCTCTTTCATATTGTTTGATTTTCGATGCCCGACAAGGACTATTTTCAGGTCTTCAGACCATTTTTTCATGCTTGTAGAGCTTTCCTTTTGGGTCTAATGCCCCAAAATTTTGATGGATTTTGGCATTTTTTTTTTCTGGGTGACATCATTAATGCGCATCTACTCCCAATGGATGAGCTTGAATTTCAGGGTTCATGGACAAATTTTAATGCTTTCCACAACTTCTCCTAGCAGATTTGTGGGTGCCATTCCCATTCATTGCTACTACTTGTCCTCTCTGACCATTCCATACTTATTTCATAGATTTCATTAAGGATCTTCATGGCCTTTTTTTGCAAATATTCATGGCAGGGTGGATGGCGTGTTGGTTTCATTTTCTCTAGGATCCTTTTGGCATGATATTTCATAGTAGGTGTTGGTGCCCATTAATGCACATCTACTCCCAATGGATGAGCTTGAATTTTAGGGTTCAGGGACAAATTTTAATGCTTTCCACAACTTATCCTAGTAGATTTGTGGGTGCCATTCCCATTCATTGCTACTACTTGTCCTCTCTGACCATTCCATACTTATTTCATAGATTTCATTGAGGATCTTCATGGCCTTTTTTTGCAAATATTCATGGCAGGGTGGATGGTGTGTTGGTTTCATTTTCTCTAGGATCCTTTTGGCATGATATTTCATAGCAGGTATGGGTGCCCATGCTCATTTATTGGCTCTAGTTGACTTTATATTATGATCCATACCCTAGTCACAATTTTCACAGAGGGCTCCTTTCTTTCACACCATGCTTGTTCTAGGCAATTTTTTTTGGGTAAATCTCATGCTTCTTGATAAGATTTGTAATCCTATCTGGGGTTAGGGTTAGTTATTGTTCATCTCAGTTATGCTTGAACTATAAACCCAACACTTGTAAACTTTTTAAGGGTTCTTCTTCTTCTGACTCCTTTGGGGTTTTTCTTTTACACTGTATTTTGCATCTTTGCAATTGTAAAGATTGGCTATATGGCTTTGTATTAATGAAGTTGATAATTGTTGTTGGTTCTATCCTCTTCTATGTATGAGTAATTTCATTACCTTCATGTTTGAGTGTTTGTTTTCATTTTATGTATAAATGTGTTAAAATTATTTACAAGTGTTGTGTTGAGAAACCCTCTTTCCTTCCAGTGCTCTGTCAAACCCTAACCTCTATGTTTACCTCTAACATAAACCAAATAGAGAGTTGTGCGAAGTTTTTTGGTCCCCTTCTTTGATGTATTGTGAAAATCTTAGCCAAGGAGAAACAACCATTTCTATCTTGGTGTATCACCTCCACTCTTCCCTTCACGCATTCTTTCTAACCCTTTTCTCATGTTAGCTGTTAGTCGTAGTTTTCATGTGTTGGGTTGGACCAACACATTACACTTGGATTGAAAAAGGAAGTCAACCTTCTTCAAAGATTCGACCTAATTCACGTAAGGTTGCATACCTTGAGGTCATTTCCATTGTGTCATTGGAATGTTGAGCTGCATGTTGAATATGGTGCAATTTTATGTGACAATAGTTTCTGGCATGCCCAGTGGGACAAGCTTCTCTCCATTGAATAATTTGGTTTTTTCTTCAATGCATCTTGCCTTTGGAGGAAAATATTCAAACACCATGGTGACTCCATTCACATCTACTGGTTCAAGTAGTGTTGGTTTTACTTCATGCCATTGAGAAAGTGGTGCCTTTTTCAATGTTTCAGCCTTTGGAGGTAGTTCTTCAAGCACCTAGTGACTTGGAAACTCTTTGGGTGACTCTTTGGTATGTACCCAAAATCTTGGGTTGGGTAGTCCTCTACTTTCCTTTTAAGTTTCAAAGCATTTTCCATGCATTAAAATGTCATATTATAATAGAAACTATATGTACAATTTTCCATATCATGATAATGCTTGCTCTATCCCTCCCAATCAACCATAGCAGGCTAGTTATGCCTCCCATTTCATTCCACAAAACCCTGCTATTGTGGGTTCTCAATCTTATCAAAATACCACCCACTCCACCCTGCTCAAACGTCCTGGATGCCTACAAATTCCTATCGACAACCCCAGGATACTCCTTATTCTTCATTTCAGCCCCAAAATACAAGTGAACTCATTTCCATGTTGAGGGATCTCCATAGACAAATTGTTGAGATTAAGGAGTAGTAAGCACTTGACATACAATAGGAGGAGTGGGCTAATCAATCCTATCAGGGGCAGCAGTGTTGTTTCCCACAACATGATGATTTTTTTCATCAAGCTCATTATTCACAACAACAAAATAAAGAAGCTCAGTGGAAGTATGAGTAGCAGTTGGAGGCATAAAGAAGGAAATAAGAAGAGTATGCAATAAATGATGTTGTTGTTAGGAAAGAAAAAAATAGACTTTCCCTTGCTCTAGCACAAGTTCGTAAGACTCAATTAGCACCTTGTGTACCTAGTTTCAAACAAGCACCTCCACCATTTCCAAACCAACCTACTAAGGAGGAGGCAAGAAAGTATAAATTCCCAAGATTCAGGAGCCCTAGCAAGCCTCTTGAATCTTCTATTAGCCCTCCTTTTGTTCTAGAGCAATCTATTGTGCAAGAGGTTTGCAAGCCCAAATTTTTTAGTTTCAAGAATCCTAATCAGCCCCTTGAAACTCCTATTGAACCTCTTGTGCCACCAAGTGGATCTTCTATGTTGGATATCCTAGGTTTTGAGAGCCTCCATTCCTTTCAAGAACCTATCCTTGAGGAGGTTGCTATTGTGGAGCTTTCATTTGCTCTTGATAATGAATGTCTTAGTTTGTTGCAAGAAAAAATTCAAGATGAAACAGTATTGCAGCAACAAGACATTAAAATGGTAGAAAAAAATGATATAGTAGAGGAATCAGTCCTCTCATTTGATGCCTTTCCTTGTTTTGTTGAAGATGAGGAAGATAGATCAACTATACCTACATTAGTTGAATCCCCCAAACAACTTGATCTTGGCTTGGTGGATGGAGATAACTCCTTGGTTTTGGAGTAGCAACAACAAACATGTTCAACCCCTATTATTTTGGATGAAGATATACAATCTATTGAAGTTTGCAATTTTGAGTTGGATGACCTCTCTTGGGATGTTATTGAAATATTTTGTTTAGGTATAAACATCAAATCATCACCCCTAGAGGAGGGGCTTTGTGGTTAGCAACATAAGAATGAGGAAGCAGTAGAGGACGTGGCAACCATTACATGCTAGGAGTCTATTTCTATTGCAACTAGTTGCCAAGAAGGAATTAAAATAGAGAGACAACTTGAAGAATTCAGTTATTCACCCAAAGTGTCTCAAAAATATGAGGTATGTGTTGATGAAGTGAGCATCAATATAAGTAATTAGAAGTTTGTTGGCTTTATATTGTCCCTGATTATAGCAATGTTGAATTTGAGGTCTTCATTCAAGATGAAGATGTAACCTTTGGAATTAGGGATAATGTGACTGAGTTAGAATGCTTCATATAGAAACAACACACTGAAAAATCCACCATTGAGCAGCCATGCATTTTTTTGGGGAGTGATGCTCCCATTGCTCAATATGTTTGTATGCCTAAGCTTCAAATCTTTTCTTTTGAGGTGCATGAAGAAGAGATTCCTTGTGTAGATCAAAAATCAGATTTGGCATATTTTGCATCACCATGTGAGCTAGAAACATTCTCTTTTTGTTTCAGTTCATGCATTGAAGAGGTCAGTAGTGATAGTATTGGCCTATCCTTTTATGAGGAAAAATTTCTTACTCTTACAAAAGGTTTGTTCTTAGATGTTGACCTATCTTTAGAAAAGTTCACCCCTGCTGCTATATGTTCACTTGAGGCACTAATGTTAGATGAATCTAACACTTGCATCATATGGTTCCCCTGAAATGGAAAAGTCTATAGTGAAGTGATCCTTGCAAGCATCTTATGCAATTACATGCATGTTGGGAATAGTTTTCAGTGGTTGTAGCTAGGTGAGGTCTGGAACTATGGTTTGAGGGAGATTAACTCCTTCAAAAGGTTCATCTTTGATAGAGGAAAGCTTGCATTTCTTGCTTCTTGTTAGTTTC
Source organism: Sequoia sempervirens (assembly GCA_007258455.2). NCBI lineage: Eukaryota > Viridiplantae > Streptophyta > Pinopsida > Cupressales > Cupressaceae > Sequoia > Sequoia sempervirens. The sequence goes on along the minus strand of VDFB02058242.1, from coordinate 371,551,612 downwards.
ATGTACATATTGCAAATTTATTGCTTTCCATGAAGTGCCTTTGCACACCTTACACTCTCCTTAAGGGAATGTATGCTCTATTTTCCATGCTTTCCTCCAAATGCAGCTACACATGTTTTGTTTTGCTTTGAGAAGGCCCAAATATTGAAGTTTAACCCTCATGACCCCATGCCCAATGGATTTATAAGGCCTTTGGAATCCATTATTAGCAGGAAATCATCCCACAAAATTCACCATTAATTTTTTCATTTCATGCCCCCCTTTGATGACCCATCATTGATATCTGATCTGAGAAATTCCCCATGCTATCTTGCATGTTTTCCCCTTGAAGGTTCCTATATTTTGCTAAGTCCTAGAATTCTAGGATTTTGGACTCTCTCACTAGCTTTCCTTGCATGCCTTCTTCATTTCTCCATCACTCCTTCCTTTCCATGTTTCCTTCTAAGTTTTTCAAGTGTTGGCCTTGGGCCTTACTCATTACCCTTTATCAATCCCTTTCCTCTTCCCTCCTTATGCTTTTCTTCTATCAGATTTCGGCCTTCCCTCTTCCCTCTTACCGTTCACTTTGTAGCATGTAAGGATTTGGTTTGGCCTCCAACCTCCAATAGTCTGAGGTCCGACCCCTGAAAGTTCATTATTTTCTCCTTCTTCCTTCTCCCTTCTCACTTTATTTTTTTCCTTCCAAAATTTGACTAAGTGTCAATTTTTTGGGTTTCAGCCTTCAGCCTTACCCTTTACCTTTTACCCTTCTTTGGTAAGAATTATCTCATCTCTCTTACCTTTAGCTTTTGGGGGTAAGGCTTCTTGAGATTTCTCTATCATGGGACAACGAGATGTACACCGTTATTCTACAAGCTCCTTCGTGCTTCATCGCAGGGTAGCAAGATTCTTACCGCTACACCGCAAGCTTTAAATGTACAACCCGTAGTACTATGGGATTCCTCTTAGAAATCTCTTCTGGCTTACAACTCTACTTCTTTTCTTAATCCTCTTTTTCGTAGGATAGCAGGATTGTTACCACACTACCGCTCTTCATGATCTTCCTCATGGGGTGGCAGGTTGTTTCCCGCTATACCACACTATTCATTTTTCCTTGCCACGGTATTGCATTTTATGATGTAATGGAGCTCCTTCATACCATGCAATCGCTGATGAGTGAAAAGGACTATTTTTGGGGCTTCAGACCATTTTTCTAGGCTTGTAGAGCTTTCCTTTTGGGCCCAACGCCTTGACCTTTTTGACGAATCTTGGCATGTTTTTTTGGGCAACGCCATTAATGCACATCTACTCCCAATAGCCAAGATTGACTTTTAGGGTTCGAGGATAACTTTTAATGGTTTCCACGACTTCTTTTAGAGGATTTGTGGGTTCCATTCCCATTCATTACTGTTGCTCATCCTCTTTGACCATTCCCATACCTATTTCATAGATTTTGTGGAGGATCTTCATGGCCTTTTTCTGCAAATCTTCATGGTAGGTGGATGGCATGTTGGTTTCATTTTCTCTAGGCTCCTTTTGGCATGATTTTTCACAATAGGTATGGGTGCCCATGTTGGTTTCATTTTCTATAGGCTCCTTTGGCATGATTTTTCACAACAGATATGGGTGCCCATGCTCATTTATTGTCTCTGGTTGACTTTACATTCTGATTTGTGCCCTAGTCACAATTTTCACAAAGGGCTCCTTTATTTCATGCCATGCTTGTTTTGGGTAAATCTCATGCTTCTTGATTATATTTTTAACCCTAGCTAGGGTTAGGGTTAGTTATTGTTCATCTCAATTATTCCTGAACTATAAAGGAAACACTTGTAAACTTTTTAAAGGTTCTTCTTCTGGCTCCTCTGGGGTTTTTCTTTTGCACTATATTTTTCATCTCCGCAATTGTAAAGTTTGGCTATATTCCTTTGTATTAATGAAGTTGATCATTGTTGTTGGTTCTCTCCTCTTCTATGTATGAGTAATTTCATTACCTTCATGTTTAAGTGTTTGTTTTCATTTTATGTATACATGTCGTGTTGAAATTGTTTACAACTATTGTGTTGAGAAACCCTCTTTCCTTCTAGTGCTCTGTCAAACCCTAACCTCTATGTTTACCTCTGAGATCAACCAAATAGAGAGTTGTGAGAAGTTCTTTGGTCCCCTTCTTTTATGTATTGTGCAAATATTAGCCAAGGAGAAGCGTCCATTTCCATATTGGTGTATCAATTCTACTCTTCCCTTCACACATTCTTTCTAACTCTTTTCCCTTATCAGCTATTAGTGGTAGTTTTCATGTGTTGGGTTGGACCAGCACATTGCACTTGGATTGAAAAATAAATCTAGCCTTCTCTAGATATTTGACCTCATTCATGCAAGGTCCCACACCTTGAGGTCATTTCCATTGTGTCATTGGAATGTTGAGCTGCATGCTCAACAGGGTGCAATTTCAAGTGACAAAATCCACACCACAATTTGCCACAAATGTTGATTGATGGATGCCTTGATTGCTTGATAGAACTACAAAAGGTTAGTTCCCAAAACATAATAGATTGTTGCAACTAGCATGTAGAGGATAACTAAATAAATCTTCATAATTTGGCATTACTAATCAGAATAGCTCATTGCACATAATTTTCTTCATTCTTCTTGATGTCTTACAAGCTTGATCTTGATTAATGAAATTATTGTAACAATGCTACTAATTTTACCCTTGAATTTTCTTGACTAATTTTAGGAACTTAAATTTTCTCAATAAAAATGATTGGATTTTGAATGATGAAAATGACTTCTATTTATATGCAATTCTTCTAATTTCACTAAAATCAAAATTTGATAGCCGACAAATGAGATTGGAAATTCAAATAATAAAATATCGACACCAACATATCCAAATGGGTTGGTCAAGGGTGGGGATTCCCTACAATAGACCCATCCTTTTCGGGGCCTTAAGTGTTGGGGGTAAATATTAAATTCTTATTTTTATTTTCCAAAGATATTTATAAAATGGGTAAATAAATCCATAATTAGGTCTAAGCACATAGGGGGGAGAAAAACCTAGTGTGAAATTTTCAAGGGTGACAATTTTCAATGCTACATTTAGTCCCCACTTTAGTGAGAGCATAAAATTACATTCAAACTCACACTAAAGTGTGAAAAATCCAAGAGGGGTTTAGTTATCCAAATATTGAAGAGATAGGATGACATCATATCTAGGGGATGTGCTATCCCTTGGACTCAAGATGATATGGAAATACATTATAAGGACAAAGGAATGCACATATATGAGATGCAATGCAACATGACAAACATGAATCATACACAATGAAGACATATAACATAACATAATACAAAAAAAAAATGAAATGAAAAACTAAACACAATGCAAATGTGATGCAAACATAGATAAGACACATAACAATCACAAAACACATAAAGACAAAAACACAAGGTTAGTAATAAAAGGTTTTGAGTCAATAAGGAAAATATACCTCAACCTTAAATTTGTCTCAAATACCAAACGTCATATCTCAAATATGATGTTAGACAAGATATTGCTCTCATAAGGGCTAGCAAGATATGTTATGCTCAATCACTCATGAAACAAATGGATTCGTTGAAAAGCAAGGTGTGTTATGCTAGGTGGCCATGTAAAAATTCTCAAGTTCATGAATCAAAAATATTTGTTATGTCAAATCCATGGACTATTTTTCCAATCACGCCTCAGGGAGTGCATAGAGTTTAACGTCATTGGGGACAAATTGATAACCATGTCTTAGGGGGCATTTTAAACAACACTACCACCAAAGAGGTTTGCCAATAAGTAAAATCTCACAAGATGTTAATGAAAATGGATAGGATGATATGTCCTTAAAATTTCAGCATACTTTCTATGTTGGTATTTTAAGGAAACAAGAGATGAAGAGGGGATCCTTGAAAAGAATACACACCTCCCAAAACTAGTTATCCTTGTCCCCAAGCATAAAGGCAAGAACAACCACACTAGAGACTATTATGTTGCTACCATGGAAAATATAGTTGCACTTAATATTGTACCACCATGAATGGAAATGAACACACATGAAGCTACAAATGCCACATAGTGAGAGAAACACCATAGAAGAGGGGCCACTATTATTTAGAGTGATTAGGTGCATCAACACATGGAAGAGAACCAAAATCATTAAGTTGTATTTTATTATTCAAGGCTTGACATTCATTTGTAGAATGACCATGCACTTGATGGTATGCACAAAAAAGAATTATTTCTATACAATTTATTTCATGTTGGAGGAGGAAGAGTAATCAAGTGGGATTTAAGAAGCTTCGACAAAATATTCTCTTGCTTTGATAAATTTGGAGACAATTTTTTCTCTTGTGAAGAAAAGCTTGCTTGCTTACCACATGATGTTTTAAATATAGTATATGATGGAGATGATATGTAGATGAAGGAGAAGAAGGATGGAAACCTAAACCCCTTTTGATAGATATGACATAGACTTCACATGATCCTTAACTTCTTGTTTTATGTTTTTATTGTATTCATTTTTAGAAAGTATTTTATATCCAAGCCCATAACACTTTTCCAACTTAGATGTGGATGTCTTTTCTAAATTATTATGAGAAGAATTGATTCTTTTGCAAGAATGTAAATTCTTTTTAATTGCTTTAAAGTTAGGCATCACAAACATATGAGATACAAAAGTTAAAGAGACCTCATCACCATCATGGGATGTTGTTTTTGGATTTGTTGATGTAGAACAAGATTGAGTGAATGAAACACAAGATTCCTTAGGTTTGGATTGTGAGATTTTTTACTCTCCCACAAACGAGGGTGTAAAATTTAATGAACCCCAATCATCACTATAACTTGTATTTGAGGATGCAACATTATTTTGATCCTTATTTGTACTAGATGCTATAACATTTGACTCTTCGGGCTTCGAGGGTGAGACTTTAAACTCCCAAATAAAATGAGGTGTAAAATATAACGATCCCCAATCATCACCCAAGAGTGTATCTATAGTATCATTATCATTAGAAGGTAATAGTTCCACTTTTGAAGATGAAATCAAAGTACTAAGAGAGTTGGAAGTGTTATGTTCAACTTGAATTTGTGAATTATAACTTTTTATATCCATTTTTATCATATATATCTTATTATATTCATAATTCATCTCATGGTGAAGAGTAGATGAGAATATTTTCATGGCATAAATTCACAGTCTACCTAAGAGAAGATTATATGAAAGAGGTCTCAACATGATATGGATATGGGTAGGAAAAATCATAGTTCCTATCTTAATGAGTAGTGTGATTGTCCCTAATGGTTTCTTATCCACACTAATTTTATCTAGAAGATCAATGCTACAAACATTAAGACCTGATCCATTGTCAATAAGAGTACGTCTAACTCTAGTTTTATTAATAACAACCATTACCATTAGATCCTCATGTTGTGCTTGGACCTTAAGCAGAAGTAATTCAAGTTGAGAGAATGTAATATTGAAATTTGTTGCATGCATACAATCAAACAAGGCTACTACATCATTTTTTGATAAGAGGTGAGATATTAATCTTTTGCAAAGCCTCTTGGAGTATCCTATGATATGTAGGTGATGCTTGAATCAAATCCCAAAAAGAGATCTTAGTTGGAGTATTATGAAGTTGTTCAACAAGATAATACTCTTTACCAATATGTTGAAGAAGGATAGGTGGGGGTGGGAGATATGGTAGAGGGAATGGAATGGATGTTGGCATTTGTTTTGGTTTCTTATTATTTCTAGTGTTATATGTGTGAGCCACCATGTGATAAATTGGATATTGCAACACATATTGGTGCACATGATTACTTTGAGTGAGCTTTTTGGAAAGTTTAAGATATGGCCATGAGGTTTAGGGGGTCCTATAATGAGAGGTGGTTTAGGTGGTCCAATAATCAATTATGTGTTCATAACTTCAATTGAGTTAACCACTTGTTGATGACCTTCTAGCAATGGGGGATCAAATGCCAATTAAAATCTTCATCTATGTCATCCATCTTATTATCATTTGAAGAATGAAATGTATCACTGATTACATCCTCTTCCATCACAATATCTTCCCAAGTAGGAGAGGTAATATAAGAGGAAAAAACATGATTTTCATGGTTCTCAATGGTTGGATCCTCTTGCACCAAGATATCCTCACAAGTAGGAGAGATATTGGGAGAAGAATAAACATGATTCTCATGATCCTGTTGCATCCTATTTCACCAAGATAACCTCACAATTAGGAGAGATATTGGGAGAGGGATCAACAAAAACAATGAAAGTAGAGAGAGGAACTTATTTTTATATGTGTGTAATAAAAATTCTTTAAATTTTTGAATAAAGCTTGACAATAGGATATTGATTATGATAAAAAAATATTTTTGCAATGAAAAAATTATGCTATATCTTATGGATCAAACTAGTGATGCAGAAAAAAATTAGACAATTTTCAAAAATAGAATTCCAAAACAAGAATCGGATCTAAACAATGACCACAATAGCGATTTGCATAATTTTTTTAGCCCAAATTGATTGGACGAGCGGGCTATGTTTCCTATACCAGAGAGTAATTTTAGAAAACTTAGGATCTAGAAACCACCTACAATGTTTAAGGGTCTTAGGTTGCAGAGGTTTGGGTTTGGGTTTGGGAGTAAATAGAATTTTGGAATGCATGAGAGTTTAATTTTTCTATATGAAGAACACACATGCAAAATCTTTTATATTTTTAGAGAAATTTAATATGTTTAATTGATAATTTTCTAAAATTAAAATATTGTAATTTGATTGAATTACCTAAAAAATATGAAATCCAATGCTTTTTTTGAAATGGAAATACTATGCATTTTCTTTACTTTTTCAATGTTTTTTAATAAAATATGCATACAATTTTGTCAAATTTCCACAACCTAAGATTCTATTAAGATTTCCTAATGAAATAACTCAGTTCTAATCCCTCAAACAAGGAAAAATCATATATGAAATTATGCAATTTAATTCAAATTATTTGCATTTTTTCCTTTTGATGTACAAGGGAAAAAATAATGGAAATGCATAGTTTTGAAAATGAAATAAATACAAAATAATAATAAGATCTTCAAAGAATTTATATTTTTGTGTTAATTTTCAGAATTTATGCTAATGAAAATAAAAAAATTACAAGTGTAGGATATGTCGGGTTCACCAAAATTTTTAGGAAAATTGATCCTAGCTCCAATTAGAATAACTAGGATTATCTCCTTTTCACTTTGACTCCACATTCAAACATAAACCAACTAGGGTTTTATGATTGGATTGATGCTGTATATGAAAAATTTGGATAAAATAAAAATAAATAAAACAATAATATGCATTACCTAATCCAAATCCTCAATACCTCAAATAGACACAATGATGGATGAATTATTCGATTGATTTGATATGTTGGTTGCTCAATTTAACAACATAATATTGAGATGGAAATGATAGATAAATGATGATAGATAGGAATAGATGAATGATTCAAGAATAATTTTGGCAACATAAGGATACTTGAAGAATCAACCCCCCTAATGGCTTATGAGAGGGTTGATTTATAGGAAAGTTCTGATTTGGATTGATGGTTGAGATTGGATGTCAATAAGATGTCTTAATCAATGGCCAAGATTGAAAGTTGTAGTATGAAATAGGGTTAGGGAAAAATTAGCGCAAATGATAAGGATGAAGGGTTGAGATTGAATTATGAGATAATTCAATTAAGGGTCAAGATTAAATGAGATGTCAAGAGATAATATTTGATGTGGAAGATAATATTGACACGAAAAAAGAGGTGAGAAGAGAAATTAAATAATAAAAATTATTTAATCTAGGAGGCCAATGAATAATTAAATAATTATGTAATTATAGAGGAATGTGACAAAAGAAATATTTTGAATTAAATAATAATTTAATTCAAAATTCAAGAGAGTGGACCAAATTAAATAAATAAAATTTATTTAATTTATGAGAGAAAAGGCTAATGAATAATTAAATAATTAAAATAATTATTTAATTATAGCGAAAAATGACATAGAAATTAAATAAATAGGAATTTATTTAATTTTAGAGAGAAAAGGACTTAATTAGTGACGTAATTAAATAAATAAAAAATATTTAATTAATCAAGGAAGAATAGAGAAATGGATTAATTAAATAATTAAAATTATTTAATTAATAGATGACATATGACATTAGAAAATAATTAAATAATTAAAAAATATTTAATTATGAAGAATGAAAGAGGAAATGATGAAGAATCTATGAGTCTTAGGCCTAGGACAATTTTTAGTGTCTACAGATGCCACAAGGGAGAGGAAACCTTCTAGGGTTTATGTTTTATTGATTTGTGAGGATGATAAATTTGATGTGTGTTTTGACAAGCCTATTTGACATGTAACCCTAGATCTAGAAATGTAATTTATCACAAAAACAAAAATGAAAAGTAACAAAAAAGCTTTAGATATGAGATTGAGATACAAAGAGGAACTTGTGGTAGAAATTAGGGGCTTATTTGATTGGTTAGGGGCGTGGGGCACCCTAGCCTAGCTTCCTCCTTTTTTGGATATGCAAAGTCTGAACTGTAGGTTATAATTTGTACTATGTTTTCTAGAACTATCTTTTGTTGATACTTTTGGATCTAACCCGCACACATGAAAAGAGGGGAAAGGTTGTGTTGTATAAGGGCTTGCCCAATTCAAACTCTTTTGTTATTTCTACCTCCACATACAACAAATTATGATGATTAAGAGGGCATAGCCTAGGTTGGGTAGAGGCCAAAATAATGATAATTGACTGAAATGATAAATGATAAATGACAAATTTACCTTGATGTGAAATCCTTGATGAAGTGAAGTCACACCACAAGTTGCCACAAATGTTGATTGATGGATCCCTTGATTGCTTGATAGACCTACAAAAGGTTAGGTCCCAAAATATAATAGATTGTTGCAGTTAGCATGTAGAGGACAACTCAATACATCTTCATAATTTGGCATGATTGATCATAATAGCTCCTTGCACATAATTCACTTCATTCTTCTTGATGTCATGCAAGCTTGATCTTGATTAATGAAAGTGCTATAAATAATGACACTGACATATCCAAAATGGAGCCAAAATGGGTTGGTCAAGGGTGTGGGGCACCCTAGACTAGACCTATCCTTTTTGAGGCCTTCAGTATTAGGGGAAAATATTAAATGATTCTTTTTATTTCCATTGTTTTATTTTTTTTGAAGATATTTATAAAATGGATAATTAAATGCATAATTAGGTCCAAGCACATAGGGGGAGAAAAACCTAGTGTGAAATTGACAAGGGTGACAAGTTTTGATGCTACAATTGGTTTTTAATGAGGATGGACCCACTCCAAATTCCTGCAAGGAGTGTGTCCCTTGAGTCTTCACAAAAGTGAATGTCTATGATTTTACACAAAGGTGAACCTAACACGGATTTATGCATTTGAGTGCTTTCTTGACAATCTATCATTTTGATGCATTTATGGGAGTAGGTGGGCTGAATATATAAGTATATTTTGAGATTATTAGGGTCATTTTGCTTGCATGAAAGAATAAACTTGGCATTGTGGAGCTCTAGAGTGATGGATTTAGAGCTTTAAGAAGCTTTTCACCTTATATTTTCATCAATGTATGGGTAAGTAATCATGGATCTATTTTGTGCCCCTAGTTTAGTTTTTTAAAATTAAGAGGACCAATACTTTTCTTTTTAATTCAAGGGGTAAATGCTTTTGACTGGAGCTATGAATTGGAATACAACCATTCAACAATACCACCCTAATGGGATTTGAACCTTGGTGGTAAGAACAACAATGTCACCATTAAACCATAACACCATGCCAATACTAGCAAGGACCAGTGCTTATTTAATGTTGGCATCCTAGTTGGATTTTCTTGGGCATGCCAACTTGTTGTGACCTTTTCACACATCGCCCCATTGCAAATGGGGACCCCCAGTAGTTTGCTAGTTTTTAGGGTTTTGCCTCTGCGCAACGGTTTCATGAGGTCACTTCTTTGAGAGTTTCAAGTCAGTGTTTTGAGAGTCATCCGAGCCAAGTTGAGAATCCATGCTTGAATCAGTGCCTAAACATCATAGAAGTGCTCAAAAGGTCCGGGAGACGAGGATCGCTTGTGCTTTGGGCCAATTCTGACACTTCCTACTTTTTAGGGAATCTGCTTTTTTGCTTTTTCGCTTTTTCATTTTTGGCATTTTTGGACCAAATGGGGTTCCCTATTTTTTAGGGATTTTTCTTTTTCTATTTTTAGAAAGTCAACCCTGGTCAAACGAGTCAACGTTTCCATCTTTAGAACCAAAAAATCAACCAAAAAATTGAAAAAATCAAAGTAAAATTGAAAAATCAAGCAAAAACTAGGAATGGATGGCAAGCAAGGGCACAGAAGCAGCCTCTTTCATGGAGAGATTGACGCTTGCCTACAGACAGACTTCTTCTTTCCTTTCCAGATTGGTTGACATGGCGGAAACTTGGGACAACCTTCCAAACATCCAGGAGAGGCTCATTCCATGCCTCAAAGTACTGAAGGGAATCCCAAGGGAAGAATTGGTCGAAGGAAAGGTGATTGCTGCAGGAACAGCTTATGATTTTCACCATTGGTTTTGGGCAGTGACAATACGGAGGGAGATTCTGGAGAAGGCAAAGGCAGATGGGCTCAGAGTTGAGGAGCGAGTTAAAGAAATCTAGGAGAAGATTTATATGATAGTTGCAGATGTGTTTGACTGAGAGATTGTCCGAGAAAACAACATGCAGCTGGAGAGGTTGAGGCATAAGGTCTAGGAAGTTTTATTCTCTGCTATTGGACCAATTTTGAGACAGGATTTCACAAAAGTGAAAAGTGGCAAATCTCTTGTCCATCCAAGATGATTTTGTGAGACAGGAGGCGGATTGGGAGAACACCTTCGCCAAATGTGTTGAGGATTTGGATGGGCTTGAATTCAGGATAAGCATGCTGTTGCCAGTCACAATGGAGGAAGTTGTCACAATCGTGTCCAGATTCGTCGAGCACAATGTTCCCCAAGAAGATAGGGACGCCTTCCCTTGAAGATAGCTCCAACTGCCACTTCACTGCTTGTTACTGCTTGTTTACTAATTGTTAACTGATGTTATTTTGGGCAACCCTAATTAGGGTGATTTGTATTAATCTTGGCCGTTGATGTTGTTTTAATCTTGGCCTTTCATTTGATTTTGAAAACTCTATTTAAACTTGTGATCTCTCACTTTCATTTGTGTGGAGATAGTGTATGAAATTGTTGCATTAAGACTATTTCCGATAATAAAAGCTCTTATGCATGATTTGCTTTGAACCACTTTTATTGTCAAGTAGTGAGCAAGGTTGCATAACTTCTTCTACCATAGATTAGAATTAGATTACAATTAAGTAGAATTTTCTTTGAATGTTGGTTAAGTGAATGTGAGATTGATCGTATAGATTAAATGGTGAAATATTGCTCATACTTTCTTTAGATGGATGATTTGCATTCGATGCGTAAAGTTAGCCTGAGCTTGTGATTGTGGATGCTTAACTTCGGTCTCATTCGAGGCTTGAAAATTATAATCACACCCTTTGAAGATTGCACCCACTTTGCATAGTTGTCCCAGGGAGGCGAAACAAAGCGTGGTTACTCCTTTCACTTGATCTTTACTGTCTCTTAAATTCCTAGGCATAGAATAGATCCTCTAAACCCTTATCTTTTTGCACCTTTTTTTTTGAGATCCAAATTGAAAGTCCCAATTGAAGAAGCCTTTAATGATAAATCCGTCTAAGTCCCAAACTTGTGAGGAATTCTTTAACGTAAGTCCCTTTGTGTATTACCAACAAATCACAACGCCATTGAGCTTATCCACATGTCATGACCTGACGAAAGAAACCTTGGAATCACCATATGATCTTCTTGCAATCTTAGCATACATGGTGATTTTTCAAGAGAGGATAGAGTGTCTTTGGACATTTTATTACGTATGTTCTTGCATGATAAATATACCAACCACGACTCATTTTAAATAATGATGGAATTAGTATATAAGCTAGCTAGGGTGGCTCATGGGGTTAGGATTAAATTACATTTGAGTAAAATGTGTGTTACTTCATATTTTATTTTCTCATGTTTCTCATGGGTTGGTCTAGGTTCTTTGTTTCATGGTTATCCCTCGGGTTAGGGTTTTACATTGTATCGATGTTTTCTTTAGGGTTCTAATTTTTTTGAGGATTAGGGCACCCAAATTATTTTGTGCACAAAAATTGTTACCTTGCAAGAATTCTTATGGTATTCATAGTCATATTAGAGTAATTTAAAAATAGGGTGTTTGAAATTACTCATGAGTGAGAGTTAAATTTGGGGTTTTTTGGTATAATTTTCAATTTATCGTGGCCATCAAGTTTATGAAAATAGATCATTTGTGGAAACTTGTTAGGTGTGGAGATTTTTCTGGCCCCTCAACCTTGTGGTCTTACCCTTCTAAGGTTTGCATTTAACACTCCTATTTTGTATGTTTGTGAAAGGTTGAGTGATAGTCATTTTCCCCACAAAAGGTAAGTTGGTCTTAGATCTTCACAAAATTTGATCATGTTAAATCTTTCATAAAAGATTTAGCTCGCAAAGATTTAGTATTGTCTCAACTTGGGTTGTATGACCCCATTTTTTTGCAAAACTCATCTAGGCCAGATCTCTGCAAGGTTCAATTATACTAGTTCTCCACAAATCCTGCTAGGGAATTTTTCTTGCAAAAAATTTAAGTTTGTGAATTTTTGAGAGGTGATCAACTTCATCTCGTTCCTATTGGTTTTTTGCCAAAGTTTATCCGTATGCATTTTTTTGCAAAGGTGTTTATCAAAATGGGCAAGTTACTTCTCTGCATTGTTAGGTGAAGGATAATTCTCCATAAAATTTCTAATGATAGCAATTCCCGCAAGAGGAGAATTTTATCCAATGTTTTTGGAAGCTAATTGCCCACAAAGATTATTATGTCATATTCTCAACAAATTTTGGTTTGTAGAGATTTGGGGTGTGTGGTTTTTTGGGTCTTTTTCTCTTGTCAGATCCTCAAGATGAAATCTTCGTAGAACAATATGTTTTAATTTTTTTCAAAAGTATAATTTTGATCTCCTAGATTAAAACTTAATTTTTCCATTGTATTTGGTAAGGTCATATTTCCCACAAGGGTGGATCACAATCAATTATCCGTAAAGATCATTGTGCTATAAAATTATGTAATTATGCAATAAGTGTTGAATTTTGATGTTGTGTGGAGATATTTTGGTGGTCTTGAGCAATCAATGGGCTTATTAATGGTATTGTTCCTTCAATCATTTAAGGCATTTAATTAAGGTTGAAGATACAAATTGTAATTGTCAATTCCCTTATAAGTAGTTTGTTTTTTAAGTTTTATGGATAGAACAGTAAAAATGAAATATGAATTTAAGGGTGTTAATCCTCCAAGTAGGATTACCTCCAATTGGATCATGGTTAGGGACACCAATTTTTGACACGTGGATATGGAGGAGTTTCGATAGTATATTTGGGGGTCAACAAACTAATTTAGTGACAAAAATTGTACAAATTGGAATGGCACAAGCTATTGGGTTTCCCTCCTTTGTATCATGTCTAGAACTCATCATGGAAATTTGAGAGAATTACCACAAAGATTCCAACAAAGTCATAGTTACGGATGGGAGAGTGCTAGAAGATCTTTTTGCTACCTCTATAGCCAAACTTTTTGGATCCCATCCTTCTCAAACATGACTCTAACAACCAGAGAATAGGCTATGAATATATTCAATTAGGACCCTGAGGCATGCATGTAAGTATTCATTGAAATATGGATGAAACACCCTAGGGTATCTATAAAAAAATTTCCTAAACACCTATACCAAAGAAAATTTATCATTGAGGTCAATGATTTGGTTACCTTATTAAGCAGAGTAATGGGAATAAGTTTAACCTCCACTTTTGAGGAATGGATGTTCAACTATGTGGAGAAATTCTTGAGAGGACCTACCAATTCCCATTGGCACAACTCATAAGTGACAACCTACACAATCAATTCTCCATAGTGAAGAAATCAAGAATCTTCAATATAAATTCTTATATTGTATACCTTTTTACAACCAAATTTAGGTATGGAGGATTGACTTGATTCGGTCCTATTGGAATTGGTCCCAACTAGCATAAAGTGTATGACTATTAATCATAGATTCAAATGCAAAATTCCAAGAACAATTACAAGAGGGTCAATGATGCCTTTATTATGTTCATAGTTAGGACTCTTCAAGGATATTTGAACATAAGGCTTTCTTCCTCTGCAATAGAGATGCTGAGAAGGTTTGGGTATTGGTTCATCCAATTCCCAAATTTTACATACTTTAGGATGGAATGATTCTTTGGGGCTCCTTACATACTTCCCAAGTATCCCAATGATAAAATTGTAATGTTGGAGATGACAAGACAATTGTGTGCTTCCCACCAATTGATAAAGAGTAAGAATAGGGTAGGAGTCCCATACCCTTTTTCCTTTGGAAGAGGTTTATATGCATGTCCCTCAACCCCATTGGCTAAATATTTAGATGTATAAATACACAAAATTAGATTCAACTTCCATAGTCAGAGGGAGTGCTTTGACCCTCTTGGGAAAATGAAGAAACATGTGGGAAAGAAATATGGACACTAGTTAAATATTGAATATTTTTGGGATAATTGTAAGGATGACTTGGAGGTTAGGAAAAGAACCTACTCCAGGTTGACCGTAGGCTATATCAAGACACTCTACCTATTCCTTATTCTTGATCAAGTACAAGAAGATAGTAAAGTGTTGGTTGAGAATGAATATAATGAAGTGGATAGACAACCCATTCCACTTCTTGATTGTACTAAAGAAGAGGTGATATACATAGATGTCATCAATAAAACTATCTTAAGAAGGAATAAAAGGTGGATTTAATTACATTCCTTTGTTCTCTTGGATCAAGGGGTAGAATTGGCTTATGAAAAAATTGAAGAAGAGGAAGCCTCTTCTAGTGAGGAAGAGAAAGTTGGAGAAAAATTAGGGCCAAGTGAAGGGTCTGTAGAGAAGGAAGTTGGGACTCCTTCAAAGGTCAAATGAAAGGATAAGAAAATAAAAAAGAAAGTAAATCTACTGCCAAGTCAAGAATATACAAGAGGAAGGCTAGGGGTGCAAAGGGGATCAGGCTCCAACATAAATTTATTAGAAGGGAATGGACAATTACTTTAGAGCCAGTTGAGGAAGAAAAGGGATATTCTTCTCTTTCAGCCCCTCCTTCATCTTCCACACCTCTCTCTTCTCTACCCATTTCCACATCTTCCACTACATCTACCATCCCTTCCTCCACCTTTGCTTCACCTCCTCCTTTGGATATCACCACTCCATTCCCACTAATTTTTCTACCCCCATTTCAATTGATTCATCCCCTTCTCCCACTTCTCTCCTTCTACAACCATTCCTCCTCCTCAATTCACCATGTCTAGTATTTCCTCTACTATGCTTTCTACTTCTGCTCCTCCCACTTTTTTGGATCTTTTGAAGACTTTTATTTCTCATCTTTCCAATTTTCCAAAGGAAGTGGTTGCTACTGTGCTTTCTCAGGTTAATAGGTCTTTACTAAATTAGTTGGCACACACCACTCCCACTTCCTTTGCAAGAAATAACAGAGCCTCCCTCCATGGAAAGTATAGATAAAATTTTGGAGGAAATGCAACAACAAAAAAAGGAGGATATGGCTAGTTTGTTTATATTAAAAAATGCATCAGTTCCTCTAATGCAAGGAAAACCTTTTGATCTTCTGAAGATGTTCCTAAAACCAAATCTAAGAAGCCCAAAAATCAAAAAGAGGAGAAATCTGCAAAAGAACAGCCAAGGGAACAAGAAGAACAAGTTTACAAAGAGGTTGTAATAGAAGATGACCAAAAGAAAACTTCTCCTCCTTTACAAATAGGTAAGGTTTCTACCCCTACATGGTTAGAGAAACAATTAAAGAATAAAAGACCTATCATTGAGACTACTCAGTTGAGCTTGGAAGCAAATTTGAGCAAAATTGAAAGACCTAGAAGGAGAGGAAAACGACTAAAATAATGTCTCACATGACCAAAGATGCCTAAGACATAGTTGAAGTCACAAGTGGATGAACTCACTGCCTTCATCTAGCCCTTATTAACCCCAATTCAGAGCACACCAAGAAAATCTATAACTCTCACGGTGTTATCTAAAGATGAGGTGGACACGACGTAAAAATGAGGTCTTGGGCCTAGTCTACCCATAGTTGGATAAAACATGTTTTTGACACTGATAATTTGGTAATCAATGTTGCATTTAAGTGCATAACAACTTCCTCATCCTTAAGGAGGAAGTTGAAAAGCTAATTGAGGATTTTAGAAGAAATGAAAAATACCATGGCTTGGTATTTTTGAAGGTGGAGGTAATAAAATAAGCTTTCCAATGAAGTGATAGTGAGGGAAGGAATTTTATAGAAATAATTAGTAAAAATTCCTCACTATTGGCTGCACGCACTCTGGTTCTATAGAGAGATCATAATACAAGTAGAACTAGAATTGAAGAATATTAATGATCAAATTAATGAAGTTTTGATGGCTTGCAACCAATTTTTGGGAGAGCTTACAAAGGCTTAAGTAGATGCTTCTATGGGGATAAATGAACATATTCTGAAGCAACAATGGAAGTTGTTGATTCACAAAGAACCTACTGAGGACATATCAATATATTTTATAGATGAAGATGTTGAGTTCTTGGTAAAATTGTAGGATTTTATTGGTCAGAAGCCTTCTTGGATAGATTTGCATCATCAATTAATCGATGAATATGATGCATAGTTCTATAAGGTCCATGTTGCTCCATGTCCTCCTAGTGAAGAAGTCACTTTGACTTTGACAACTTTTATGAAATTTTCTATGAAAGAACAGTTAGAGGGAAGGAGTGTACTTGATGATAAATTTTTGTAGAAGATGCTAGCTAAAAGCATTTTTGGAGTTTTTTGCTCCATATTTCCTGGGATGGGATGTCGTAAAATGTATTTAATGTCAAGAATATATATATATATATATATATATATATATAAAGTACTTTTACCCTAGGTAAATTTATAACAAAATTTAGTTGGAGATGGATGATGAATATGTTGTAAATAATTAATTCACTCCAAATATTTAATGCAAATGTAATCCTGGCCTTTGGTGTTGAGATAATCTCCACCATTTATTTTTCCTTGGGTCTTGTCAACCTTGTCTATAAAAGTTAGTTTTCTCTCAATTGTAAAGGGTTGTTGAACATGAATTGTTGTATCCAACTTTTTGAAATTAATACAAGTAGAGCATTGAAGTTTGGTGTCCTACTTGTTGTTTCTTATGTATGGATTGTTCCTTTCTTCAATGGTAGATAAATTTCAGTTATGATAATGGTGAAGTGTGAAGATATTTGATAGATATTTGGTTCATACCATTTGTAATTTGTTGATTTTAAGTTACTTTGTATGGTTAGTTTGAGCCTTATTTTAATATTAGCACAATTGTGAAAATTTATTTGAATTACATTAGAATCGGATATTTGCATGAATGTTTATGATCTAAAAATCATTTATTTCCTTTGAATATTGCATTGTTCTTGTGGCATTATGAGGTAGTCTCTGCTTAAGTAGGAATTGGTTTTATGAGGGATCCACCTATCTACAACACTAAATCATTATTTTCATTGTCCTTAGATTTTTTCAACTTAGTCTCTTATCACTCCTATCTTTTGAATTTTATTTGGAAGGTTGAGTTAGTTTAGAAAGAAAAGCATCACCTAGATTGTCATATTAAATGTTGAGTATTATTTTTAGATCTCAAATCTAAAAGTCCAACTAGGCCTTCACACCAATTTCAAATATTTTAAACCCTTATTGTTCAAGTTCCAACTAAGTAATTGTAAGGCCCCTTGTAAAACAACAAATCATTAAACCATTGAGTTATTTTCTATAAAGTTAAGACCTAAATATTGAAGCCTTGGGGTTATCTTTATGAAGTTTTAGAGGTTAGATTTACTTTCAAGAGAGAAAAAACATTTTGTGTTTTTTCTGTGTTGTGATGTGCAAAAACACTCATCAACACAAAGTTTTTGGTAGTGGGGTATATGTTAATTATCCAAAAGAAAAAATTTCTAAGCTTGATTTCAAGGCTAATAATTGTGTTTTTGTGGGTTATTCAATGTGAACATTGAGTGTCATTAACATTTGGAATACTATACCATTATAATTTTATATTTTAAGGATGTTATTTCAAAGAGAGTAGGGTATCCCACACTGTTAGAATTGGCTATGGATGCCAAGATATTGAGACCAAATGGAAAGAACAAGAAGAGAGAATATAAATGTGCCAAGAATAAATTGTATTCTTATCAATATGATTCAATGATATGATTATGATTATGTACAATAAGAGACCCCTTGGTTATATAGCCAAGGTGAGATATAAGATGTCATAGGATTATGACAAGTGTCTTAATCATATGACATGAGATAACTAATCAAACTTACCTAGGTTCACATGTGTTGCAAGTCAAAAGATAAGATAACAAATAATCACAACTAACACCTTCTAGAAATATTCCTTCCTATGACCTACGCAAACTTAACATGTGTAAATAAGTCCCCTAGTAATGAATTAACTAGGTGTAAGACTTTATTTACACCAACACCCCCCCTTAAGTGCAACTTAGGGAGTAGTATATTATTATGCAAATGACACAAAGATTCAAGAATGGGTCTCGGCTACTAGGCCATGTTAGGTACCCATGTACATGCAATGCAAATGAAATCTCTCACAAATAGAGAAAAGGAGAAAGCCCAGTGGGAGAAAAACTCCTCCCCAAAAGAGAGATGAAATACAAAAAATAAAATACTCTCACAAATAGAGAAAAGGAGAAAGCCCAGTGAGAGAAAAACTCCTCCCCAAATGATGCATGAGAAGGCCAAAACCTAATGTGAGGAAAAAGACCCCCCCATAAGAGAGAAGAAGAAGAGAGACAAGGCAGCCCCCCCTCAATGTTGAGTCTCTTGCAATGATGGTAGAAGCTCGACATTGAATGCTAAGATGATCCAAAATCATCAAACAAGGTTCCTCCCCTTAGGAAGAAACAAAACCATGGATGTATGCAAGATGTCAGGAATATGGATGATGGATGATAATGTCTGAAGCATGCTCAAGTGTCTCCATATCAATGTAAAAAGTGACACATTTCAAACAAGTGTTTTTAGACCACATTGTTGAAGGAAAATCTAGAATCTAGTAGAGATGAACGTAGAGCACAATCCAAAGACAATGATATCCCCTCTGAAGACAAAGAAGCCTCCTCCAAATGTTGTCCAAAAAAATCCACAGTCACGCCAATCTGCAAAGAATGATCTTGTAGAGAATGAATAAGAGGTTCAAAGAGTTCCCTCACAACAAATGAAGAAGGATCATCTTCATCAAAGAGAGAAGATGAATGTCATCAATGGTGTCCCCCAAATTTTCAATATGAAACTCCACAAACAATACTGAAATACCTGTCAAGAAGTCATTGAAAGTAGCTAAATCTGAAAGACAACTAGGATACTACTACACTAAATCACAAGGAACCAAAACTATGGAACCACAAGCATCATCAACTACAACAATAGACAAAGGAGATGAAATGCATGACTTAAGAACTGGATCTGATGTGAGAAATCCCAGGTTCAAGAAGCCAAATGTCTCCTCTGAATCATGGTTCATACTAGTGTGATCAATAGTGAAGGAACAATGTCATCATTAGAAGAAAACTCTCCTATAAAAGGTATACAGCGAGATGAATGATCAACCACCCGGTAGAAATAATCTCTCTAATCTCCAAGTCTCTAATGATGACTAAATTAGGAGTGAACTCCATAGTCCTCTCATCTCGCCCATGTGTAATCTAATATATGGAAAGAAGATTGTTCATCAAATGAGGAACACATAAAACATCTTGGAAAGTGTTGTCCCCAAAGCTAATAGACCCCTTCCAAATTACACTCATGTATGTATTGTTTCCCATCAAGATAGGAGACATAGTCAAGGCTGAAATGAAAGAGAGAATATAGACTATGAAGATGCCATATGATGAGATCCTCTTGAATCTAGAAGCCATCTCTTTTGATCTGGACTTGAAAGATCACAAAGAGCTTGCTCTTTATTTCTGATGTAGATGCTTGACCTTTGTCCTTTTAGGTGTTTGAAGTAGAAGGAGAAGAAGGTCGAGACATTCTAGAAAGGGAAAATCAATGCATTCCTTTTGAGAATATTTTCAACTCATCAATATCCTTCTTATAACAATAGTGTTCTTCATGTCCATCCTTCTTGTAATATGCACAAAAGGCCTCTCCTTCTTAGATGATTTTCCTTTTTGAGGAGGATGAGTTTGATTCTTTATGTGGCTTGTTCTTTTTCTTCTTTTTTGATTCTTATCAAGATTCCTTGATTCTTTTTGTCCCTTAGACTCACTTACCAACAATGCTTGTGACTTGGAAGACTTAGTTAGACCATGTTCATTAGCGGAGGCTCACTCTTGAATGAGGGAGATTTGAAAAACCATCAAACTTAGGATCAACATATGATGCTCCCATAGAAAGTCGATGGGTATGAAAACCAGAAACAAATACTGAATACTTAGGACCAAGGTTGGATAACACATTTAGAGTCAACTGTAAATCCTCTTTTTCATTGTTGCATTCTTTCAACTGTGTTCTTAATTGCTTGATTTTGGAGATGTATTCTTGGATGTGGTAAAAAAATTTAGGATCAAGATTCATCAAATCATTATCAATCTGATATCCCCTAATCTTATCTATTTTACCATACAATTTTTCAAAAGTCTCCCAAGCCTCTTTAGGTGTTTTACATGATTCAATATGAAATTGCAAATCAAATGAGACTAATGAACATATGCATCCAAATGTTTTTCCATGATCAATCTCCCACCTTACCAATTCTTTAGCATTAATAGGTTGTTGAGTGGTTTCCTTTAGATGACTATTAGACATTTCATCATGAGATAGTGCCATACTGATTTTATCCATGTAGCATAATTATGTGGAGTTAGGAGTTCAATTTGAGATTTCCCCATTGCAAGAAGACAAACCAAGCAAAAGAATGCAACCAACCACTACAATATTACCCCCCCAAATTACTCAATCATGAAACCCCCTCAAGCAATATTTTATTTGGCACTTTATACTTAGTTCATTTACAATTTCCACTACCAAAATAGCGAAGTGGACTTTTGATCTTGGTACATGCAAATGCCAAATTTGGCCACATAATCAAGTATAATTTTTGGTACAAAATGAGATCAATTTGATCATACCTTTGAAAAGTACACGAAAAATTATGCACTTTCAAAAAAAATTGCACCCAAATATGTTACTGTAGGAGCAAGATATGGGCTCCCAAAGTTACCAAAATGAGGACGAAGCAACAACACCTATGAGAATCTGTAATTTTTGGAAAAATGATGTACTAAAACTAGAAACTGATTGCACCACTGACTGCAAAGAGTGCAAAAAAATAGCCAAAAAAAAACATTGAAAAAGGAGTTAAAATGAATGAGATATCTGCGTTTAAAAACTTCCTTCCAAAATAAAAATGCAAATGAGAGGGGGTAAAAAGAACTTTTAGGCTACTGATGTCATCGCTGACGTAGTGATGACATCATTAGTATATGCGATTAAATTTGATGGTTTGTTCCCCGTCAAATTCACCATCGCCCTTGCTGGAATATGCTATTTGAGGTGACAAAATATTCTTTAGCCACACCAGAATCTCCAAAAAATGTTGGTGGAATCTTTGAGGAATATGCTATGATTGCCGCCGATTTTTTTCACCGGTTTTGAAATGGGGCCCACCGGGATGAAATGAGTTGACACCAGTTTTCCAATTTTTGTTCCCTGGATATGATTGAATGGAGGGCCGATTTTCTTTGTTAGCCAATCAGTGATATGTGCAGTGTTCTCTTGTGGTTAAGTTTCCCACCAAATGGCCGCCACATGGCAGGTGGCGGGGGCCACCAGTACTGTCATTGTAGACAGTACGTCTGTATACAAAACCCTTTTTGCAGACTTTGTTTTATTCACAATTTTAATAATATTTTTCAAATAAACTTTTTCTAAAAGATTTAATCAATACAATTAAATTTTTTCTAATTTTTTTTTTGAAATTTTTTTATTGAATTTTTTTTAAATTTATTTTTCAAAAAATCATACTAGCATCATAATAATGACTTGGGGGGCCATACGGCTCCCTGGGCAATTTTTTTTGCCTCACCGGACAAGCGCAAAGGTTGGATGAATGGCGGCGATCTTAGGGTTTTGGCCCTTACGGATACGATGGCGGTCAAATTGTTAAAATACTCAAAATGTAGCTACCTTCTAGATCGCCCTTCTACGACTTGAGACCCTCATATATTTGGCCTCAAATGTGATTTGGAGCCGAAATAAAAGGGAAAAATGCATTGTCACCGAATCTTTACCTGAGGCAGCAATGGTGAGTAGATTTTCACCAACAAGCTTCAATATGGATCTACAATTAAGAGCCAAAAATGGAACTCCCCAAAATCTGGGTATCTCTCTTTAGAAAAAGACTCTCTAATGACACCCAACCTGCACTGATACCATGTTAGAATTGACTATGGTTGCCAAGATCTTGAGACCAAATGGAAAGCACAAGAAGAGAGAATATGAATGTGACAATAATAAACTATATTCTTATCAATATGATTCAATGATATGATTGTGATTGTATACAATGAGAGACCCCTTGGTTATATAGCCAAGGTGAGATACAAGATGTCATAGGATTATGAAAAATGTCTTAATCATATGACATGAGACAAATAATCACACTTACCTAGGTTCACATGTGTTACAATTCAAAAGATAAGATAACAACTAATGAAAAATAACACCTTCTATAAAGATTCCTTCCTATGACCTAAGTAACTTAACATGTGTAAATAAGTCCCCTAGTAATGAATTAACTAGGTGCAAGACTTTAATTGCACCAACACACACAAACATGTTAGATAATTGGGTATACCATTCACAATCAACCCTAACCTAAACGAGATGTGGTTGTAGATCAAAGAAAAAATTAAAAAAAATATTGAGGGGTTGAACAAACAATACCTATCCTTGGTTGGTAGAATTCAAGTATGTCAAAGAATTTGTCTTCCTATAGCTTATATTTTTCCTCTATCTAGTTTTTTAGTAGCTACCAAGTCAATGAAATACAAAAGAAGATAAGGAATTTCCTATGGTCAGATGGAAAGGTAAAAGGAAGAAACATGTTGCTAAATGTGAATGGTGTTGCCTTGATAAATTGTAGGGGGTTAGGTCTAAAAGATATTAAACTACATGGCATTGCATTAGCTGTTAAATGGATCATCAAGGCCCTAATAAGAGAGGAACTATGGAAAGTACTGGTTAGGAAGAATATACAACTAGCTATCCCCAAACAAACAAAAACTTGGAAATTGTTTCCATTCAATGATCTTCTCATCAACAAGCATCCAATATCCCTTTTAGGATCACTAGTATTCAAAATCATTTGTAAGGCCTAGGAGATGATAAAGCATAATATGGGATTTAATTCCAACAAGGAACAAAATAGGAATACCCTGATTAACTTGGCCAATTGCTCCATTTGGTGGAATTTGGAGCATAAAGGAAAACCCCTAGCCCTACTTCAAGGTTTCACTACCAAAAAATGGACATAAAAAGGGATTCAAACCTTCAAGGATGTCCTATCCAATGGATAGTTGAAAGATTGGGGCTCCCTAAGTGAAGAATACAACCTACCCCAATCAATCTGGAGAACATACTCAACCTTAAGAGATCTATAAAGATATGTAATTCCTCAATAATGACAAGGATGATAACAACCAAAACTTAGACCTTAGATGGCATGATCATACATCACTCTTTGGTGTGAAACCTAAAATGATCTATAAATCCTTAACTAGTTTTGCAACTCTTAATAAGCATCTTAACAAATCATGGGGGATCAATTTAACTAATAAAGATTGTTTTAATGTCTTTAATGATGTTTGACATAATGTGAAAGGGCCTAAAAGGGATTTTTTTAGATGGATAATCTTATTACAAAAAGTTCCATTTAAGACTAATCATGTTGATGTTGATATCTGTAGCATATGTAGAGTTCCTGAATCTATAAATCAAATTTTTTGTATTGTTTTTATGCTAAAGAATTTTGGAAAATATTTTGTAATGAGAAAAATATTTGGAGGAAAATGGGAAAATTAATTGGGAGGATGTACTCTAATAAAAATGAGAAAATTCTTGATAAGGAATGCAAATTGTTATGGTTTTGTCTATCATCTGAAATACTTTGGTACATCTAGAAGGCAAGGAATAAAGATATGTTTAAAGGGTGTAGTAGGACAATTACCGAGTCTTCAAAAAGACTCATTATTTTTAATATTGCTTTGTAGGTGACTGTAACAATGGAAATATCTATGTTCAAGTTTATGAAGCTGATAGGGAAATGGAGTATTAGGGTCCACAAAGATGAAGTCAAATACAATCATACTTGGCACCATAATCATGAGGAAGTTGTAATATTCTTGGATGAACTAAAGGAGTTTCAAAAGATATTCAATGAGATCATAGATGGAAATATAAAAAAGAAGAAGGAAACACATGGAGCAAGGCTACATGTGAATGAAAGAAACAACCTAGTCATTGAAGAAGTCAGATCCAATGTTGAACTCTCAGTTAGGGAACCCAAATGTGATGGCATGGAGGACTGTAGTCAAAGAAGAAACATATAAACTAAAGCAATAAAGAATTTTGTACACGACCACTGATAGTATATGATAAACCTATTTATAATATTTTATATGTTAATCATGCTCTAAAATCATGATCCAACATCAAATGTAATGGTTTTATATATTAAAAATCTATACAAGTCAATCCCTATAGTAAGTCTTTTTTTGGCATTGGTTGTCATTGATGGCAACACTTGGTAAGGTTATATGTTTGTCACTGGTTTTATTTGATGTTAACGCTTAGGAAGATTGGTACACATATGTTTGTGAGATTATTGTCTAGCATTGGTTTCCATTGAAATCATTGGTGTTTATAGTTATATGTTATTGATATTCTATGCTGATGTTCATGGTTGGGTATCATGCCTTGTCTAAAGATAATGAAAAAAGTATTGAGTATGGTTGTTGTCAACAAAGATGATATCATGATGATATATTAATATAAGGATTAAAAGTAATAATAATGGTGGAGAGATGTTTTTGATGATCTCCAGTATGTTGTATGCTCTCTCCTATTGTTCTTTTGGAAGTATGTGTTGCTACAAGGAATTTCTTGTCTTCTCAAGTTGGTGAAATTTTCTGCTTCAGGAAGTTGTCATGAAGACTATCTAGGAGAATGCTCTGTATTCCTCCATGGTTGAAGATACAATCTTACGATTTGGGGTTTAGTTTTTGTGTTATGTGGATGTTGTACTCCTATATTTTTAGGTCACTAGTGTTGTTGAGGAGGTTTATGCTATTTGTAGTGTTTTGGCAGTTTTGTTGGTTGTCTAGATTGGTCCAGAAAATGCTCCATATTTCTTTGTATTGATGTTTTAGCTCTTGCAGCTTGTTGGATGTTCTCTTAGTTCTTGTGCAATGTATCCTTTTAATTTTCATGTAATGGTGTGTACCACAAGATGATATGTTAATGTTCTATCTCATGATTGTGTATTTTGCAATTATGGGATGAAGTGTTCTAACTATGTTTAGGTTCTGGTGGTTGTTTGTGGCATGACAATGTGGAAATTTTTTTTGGAAGTATTCTTGGATGTTCATGGAACGTCTCTTTGTGATCTGCACATCATTGGTTGATTTCTTCAGTGCTACATTGTGTTTGAGTTGGCTTTTTGGGTAACTTGTGGATATATGACCGATATGGCTTATTCTCTTGCTTGCACTAAGTGCTTGGGGGTTTGCACTAGCATGTGAAGTTGTGATGAGATGTATTTGGGTCCTAACCTATCTTTTTGAGAACCACATTGAGAAAATTTAGTTGAAGTTACGTTTTTGGGCCAACTGGTAATGTGCTACATGCTTCATCATCATTTTTCCTTGTTGCCAACTTGGGTTGAAGTGCGCCAACACACATGTGTTGTTTAGGATCACATTGGAAGATGTAATATGTTATTTTTGGTCCTCTCTATCCTCTAGATCTAGATAGGATCACATTATGTTTTAGTTTCCAATTTGTTGATGTTATTATTTGTATTCTATTCTAACCAGCCTAATTGATGTTTTTCAGATCTTGTCAAGGATATAAATGAAAGAAAATTTTAGTTGCAAGTTAAGTGAGGAGGTGGTGATGTGTGAGCATGGAATGAAGTAGTTAGTTATGGAAAATAAAAGAGTAATGATATTTAATGCCTCATTCAATAGAGTGTATTGTTGACATATGTTGTAATTCCTAAATCTTCATGTATCCTACTCTGAGATAGTGAATCTCATCAGGTCCTTGCAATTTGTTTCTTTCCTTGGGGTTGTGCACCTTGGTGTTGTAAGTAAATTGTATCTTTCCCTAAGTTTGTGTGCCTTAGTCTGCAAGTCCATAGGTAGTGAGCCTTAAAATTGTAATTTTGTAAATAGTGCTTGCTTCTATATTGAGAGATTTCTCTCTGTGGTTTTTCCCTTCTTGGGTTTTCCATGTAAATATGGTGTTATCTTGTGTATGTGTGTTCATTGCCTTATATTTCATTGTTGTTGATTAGATTAAGTTTTTTGATCTATGAATGAGTTGTTGATCTTGCTAAGAGTCTAAATTTGTATATTGTTGAAGGGTTTATTTTTTGGAAGGGGTTATGTTTTTGAAGATATTGATTCACCCCCCCTCAGTATTCAAGTGTGTTCAACATCTTTAGCATACAATTTTTTATTTATTATAGGTATATATGTTGTAAGGATATGTAAACAATAGTAGCTATATAACTCTAAACTGTTGCAACTATTTATATAATAGACCTCCATGTATAACTGTGTTTGAACTATCATTAATACAAAAGAGATTAGGGTATATGTAGATATTTAACAACCTCAGGAAAATCCTAAGAAAATAATGCATTTTGATATTAAGAGTAACTTTTAGGAAGATGCACATGTAGAGGATAGAGTAAGGAATAAGAAGGTTTAGATTTAAATTTTGATGGAATAGTAGGATCTTTCTATTACACCTCCAAAAGGTCCATTAGACAATATAATCCAATTGAAATGTCTATTCCTTATTAGGGTTGTGTATTTTATTTATTGTGTATTGACAACAAACCTAGATCTATGTAGGAAGCTTTGTATTTAGATGAACATGAGTCCTGGTTAGAGACCATGAAAGATGAAATAAATGATTTTCGTAAGTGTGACACATGACATCTATTTGATCTTCTGAAGGGGAGGAATCCACTTGATGTAAATAATTATTTAAAAATAAATTTAGAGAAGATGATAAGTTGGAGTAGTATAAGTCCTTTTTAGTGGCCAAGGATTACTGCTAGGTTGAGGTGATGGGTTTCAATGATATATTTTATCATATGCCTAAACTAACCTCTATTAGATTACTTGTGTCTATTGCTACTATTTTTTATTTAGAGGTAGATAAATGGATATAAAATAACTTTTCTACATGAGGATCTTTATGAGGAAATATTTACAAAAGCCATGAAAATTTGTGATGAAGGGATATGAACACTTGGTTTGTAGGTTGAAGTGATGTTTGTATGGTTTGAATAAGTCACTACAAATACGATATTATAAATTTTATTTTTTTGGCTTTGGATGTTGACTTTATTAGAACAAAAGTGGATCACTATGTTTATTTTAAATTAATTTATGATTAGTTTCTAATCATTGTCTTATATATTGATAATATGTTATTTATTGGGAATGATTAGGGAACTTAAGGCTCATTTATATAGTATTTTTTATATAAAATAGTTAGGGGTTACAAAATATAATTTGGGTATGGAAATATGAAAGGATTGAGTTAATAGAAAACTTTGGTTAAATCAAAAGAAGTATATTGACATAAATTTGTAGTGATTTTCCATGTAGGATCATAAACCAATTGGTATTACCTTACCAGTTGGCACTAATAAATCTCTAGAGAAAGGCAATAAAATAGATGATGATATTGAATATATTTTTAAGGTTTTATATGCTAGTGCTATGGGAAGCCTCATGTATGCCATGATCTATACAAAATTTGATATTTCCCAAGTAGTGGGAGTTATGAGTAAGCTTATGTCAAGCCCTTGTAATGAACTATATAATTATGTTAAAATATGTTTTACATATTTACATAGAACTTATAACTATTTCATTCTTTATAATAGGGCTAAGAATTTGGACAAGATGGTTGATTATAAGATATTGTTGATTTTTATTGGTTCAATGACTTCTATTATAGTAAGTTCATAAGTGGCTATGTCTTTAATTTATTTTTATATGTAGTTAGTTGGATGAGAAAATTAAAGAATGCAACCATTTTTTCTAGTAGAGAATTAGATTACATAGTTGTGACACATGCCTATAAGGAGGTAGAGTGGTTACAAAGGTTATTTTTAGACATTAATTTTAATGTAGATAGTTTAGAATTGGATGCGATAATCAAAGTGCCATTTGTTTGGATAGCACTCAATGTAATATTTGCACACAAATCACTTTGATTTTGGTATCAATTTATTCAAGAAATGGTTGAGGGTGGTAGATTCATGTTACAAAAAATATACACCTCAAAATGTTACAAATTATCTCACTAAGTTGGCGTGCATAGAAAAATTCAGTTTGTAGAGAGGCCATGGGTCTCTCCTCCCCGAGAGATTAATTTAATGTGTTCCTAATTATGTCATTAGTGGTAGAATTATTGGATGAGGTTTCATTCATTTTAAAAATCCCTAGACATGTTTGAATTATTTAATTTTTTTGGTAAATAATACTATGTTTCCAAGGATCATGGAAATGGTAGACTTGGATGCCCCTCCTTGGTGGTAGGAAAAAAATGATTATTATTTTTCTCTCACATGTAATTATAGTAGCATTTTATTTAGGAATTATATTTGGGAAGATATTAAAAATAGGTAAAGATATGGATGTGTTAGAGGATGTAAGATGATCTTCTACTAATGGATCTTATGATAGAATAAGACAATCTTATAATGGATCACCTAGGATTAAGATCTTGATCAATTTGGCCATTATGATATAGTCAATGATGTTTATGATGTGTAAGGTGAGTAAGATGATTTATTTACTATTTAGGGCGATTGACCATTTTTTTAAGTCAAAAGATTCACCATGATGGAGGTGGATTCCTGGATTTTGGTGTGTGGTATTTACCACTAGTTTGGCAATACCATTCATGGTATATTGTATTCATATTTCCTATATATTGGTGCCTTGAGATGGTATTATTATGATTTTTTTTAGGTTATTTGAATACCATTATTCTATTATAATTAAGGGGAATAAGTAGATTGTATGGACTATTTTTAGGATTAGTATAAGATTAAGTCTCTTTGGGTGTGGAGTTTTAATTGGAAAGGGTTTCTCTACAAATATTATATGTTGGTTTACATTTTTATTTCATGGTTGATTTCTATTTCTATATGATATATCATTGTTTATAAATTTGGATGCACTAAAGTTCAACATTTATTGTTGTATTGTTTTACCCTATTATTAGTAGTCCCACCTCTTCTTCAAAAATAATACTTCACACCTAAAAAATATTTTAAATTCCATACCAAAGCTACAAGAAAGAATATATTAGATTGGGTGGGGGTGTGTTGTCATCTCTATTTACTAAATTCATTCATTTCTTTGGCAAAATAATCACCTAATAATGTAAATGTAGAGACACTTTGAGAAACTAAAGAATATAAGGAAATTCTTATTTTTGATCCTAACAACATTATGATTCAAGAGTAAATTTTTTAAAAGAATATTAGGAAGCGATGGGAAGAGCAATGGGCGGGAATAGGAGTGACAAATTCAATTTGAAATCTACCAAGGATGGTGATGGAGAATTTGATGTTGAGGATGACAAAGGCGTCCCTATGGTTTTTGATATTTTTTTGGGTTGCTGGCATTGGAAGGTGTTTTGGGGAACTATTTGGAGCATTCATCAATGGATTTTGGTAGCCCTTTCTATTGTCATTCTCCCATTATCTTAGGTTTTTGGTGTTTCATGGTTTCTGGTGCTACACTTTCTTTTGTTGTGGTCTTGGCATTGGGAGTAATGAGGTCTGGAGAGGGGAGTTTTTTATCCTTTGAAGTGATTGGAGATATTTTTGTGGTTTGTGGTTGGTAAGGTTAAGGTTTTTTCCTTACATGTTTCAACTGGTGCTTGGTAGAAGGATCTTTCATTGGTGAGAGTTGTTGGCTTGGGCCATTAGCTTTTGATGGACTCAACTTGCTTGTATTTTCCATCCACTATCTTGGTTGTTTTTTGGCTTAGTGATCCCTTTCTAGCTTCTCCTTTTGAGGTGGAGACCTTTCATATTGAGGAAGAAATAGGTTTTACTAGTGAGACTAGGAATTTCTGGAAGGGGCTATGTCTACCATTCTTTTGTTAACTCTCCTATTGAGGTGGAGATGTTCCATTCTATGGATGGTGTTTTGCACCATTTTTGTGCTACTATTGAAACCCCTCTGTGGGGTTTGAATGTGTTCCTTAATCTCAGGAACGTTGCATTGAGAGAAACCTTATCTTGGTTGTTGTGGGTTCTAGAGAACTCATGGCTAATATCATTAGGGAGGGTTTTTTTCCTCTATTTTGGTTGGCTCATTTGGTCTAGATCAGATGTGAGGATGGTTCGGTTTGCAGGTGCTTTGATGCTCTGGGCTTGTGTTGCCATATTTTTTATTAATTATGAGGTTGTTTTCTTGGATATTAATGGTGTTCAATAGGTCTATTGCCTAATTTTTCATTCTTTTCCTTTTCTAGTGTATCCTATTGAGGTGGAGAGTGGTTTTTCTCAAAATGTTTAGAGAATGTGTAAGGGGAATTTTGTTACCATTTTTTCTATTTCTTCTCTTATTCTCGTATTGAGGTGGATAGTTTTTGTGGGGGATGATAGTTGTCATGGGTTTTGGTTCCCACACCAAGCTTTGTTGGAATTGTTGATAGGGAGCTGTTGTTGCCCTTTTCTCAATATGGTCCTCTTTTCTCCTATTGTGGTGGAGAATTAAAATAGTGATGGTGATGCATTGTATTTGTATCTTTGGAAGCACATGCAAAGTTATGATCTAGTTGTTGGATAGTGCTTGTTGTTGTTCCTAGCTTAGGATCTACCTTTTTTGTGCAGTTTTTTTTGTAGGTTGGTTGTTGTTTGGATCTGTTATATTTGTGGTAGAATTTTGTGTGGTTAGGGTTTTGGGTCCCCTCATAACTTGGTTGTAAAGGATTTTGGGTCCCTTCAAAATCTGTTTTACCTTTAATAAAAAACATTATGATTTTTTTTTATTGAAGCACAATTGCATAAAATTGATCCTTATAAAGGACAATGTGCAAGCATAAGACTTAGAATCCACTAGATTAAGGATGGAAATATAGGCTCATCTTCAATACTTGAACTATCAAAATAAAAAATAGAAGAAATGTTCATTAATTGATGACCAATGCTCATTGCATATGGATATCTTTGAGATAACTTTACTATTCCAAGATTTCTTTGGGAAACTCTTTAAAGAGGAAAGTCAATAGGAGTATATACAAAAAACCTTGAAGAGATAGTCAAAAATTATATTCCTAATAAAATTGATCTTGGTTAAAACTAGATTTTGGATCAAAATTATTTCCTTAGAATATACTAAACATGTATTCTCTTACACGAGACATAATAAAATTTGGGAATTGTTGGGTTTCCTATGGAATTTTAACATACTATGTTACCATACGTTAAAGATGATTTTTATCTACTTCATTTGGAAGCATTTGAAAAAGGACATTTAGGCTAAAAAATCAATAAAGGATTTACTAAACTTCTTTTTAAGGGTATAATTAAAGACAATATTTTTGGTTGGCACCCTATTAGTCTATTAAACACTTCTTACAAAATTATTTCCAAGGTGTTGGCTATTCAAATAAAATTGGTGGTATAGGGAATTGTGAGACTAAAACAAACATATTTTCTTGGATGGAGATATTGTTGAACACCCGAAATACTAAGAGGGGGCGTGAATCGACATTTATTTAAACCAATTAATCATAAGTCATCCAATTATAAGGATAAATGCAACTGCAATGATGAAAGAAAGCATGAAGATAACCACAAAATCACATGACACATGAACATCAATATTTTTATGTGGAAAACCCAAAAAGGGAAAAACCATAATGAGGATTAGCTACAAAATATTATATCCGGATTTAAGATATTACAGAAAGGCTCATTACCAAGTTAGGACACACTATCTAGAAAAAGGATCACAGTCCATAGAGAAAGAACAAAGAAGGGTCGAAAACACTACCTATTTGAATTGTTATAATATCATCTATCATATGCCAAGTTATAGTTCCAATGAAGTACAAAATTATCTTCACACTAATCTGAATTAATACTCTACTCTGTTCACAATTTGCTCAATTCTGCATCACACACACATATAGGTGAACCACCATACATGTCATATAGCTCTTTAAAATTCACATATAATCTGCTATGCTATCTCCACATCATACATCACACAATCTTATCTATTTTTTTTATGTTATCTCATATATATATCCACATCAGGTGTAACTTCAATTAGGTCGGCCTAATTAGAAGTAACACACAAAATTAAGCATGTCATCCTCAAAACATTTTATCCACAATTTGTGCCTTAATTTAGAATTCAATTTACATCAAGATAGGTTGGAATGGACCTAATATAAATCTAACATAAGATAAAGTTACTTGCTTGTCCTCCATAAAATATCAAACATGTTAGGTCAGACCAAAAATAGACCTAAACATAAAATCTTCAAGTATACATATAATTCGCTAAATGTGTGACCTCAAAGCTCGATCTTCCTTTGAATTACCATTCAATCAAAATTTATCATCTTATCTTCATTATCACAAAATAAAATAATTATTCATGAAGAAATGCAGAATCTCCCACACTAATGCATTGTACAAAAGGTAATTGCGATATACAAGGTTGAGCACTGTCATTCATATCTTTCAGGAAAATTCATAGAATGTCACAAAATCTTGAATATAGCTACATTTGATGAACTCAAAGTTGTAGTTATAATCACAGAAGGTTATACCATATTGCAGTGAAGTGTGAACCCAAAACTGATGCACTAAACCACAAAACTGTTAGAGGAAATACTTAGCTACTTTCCTGATAAGCCATACTTTCCGAACCAAATTGCATTGTACATATGTCACCAAAAATACTTCCACATTGCTATGATGATCATAACAATACTGAAATCAATGAAAACACTGGATCAAGCAATATATGCACCTCATGCTCATGTTTCCAAACTGTATCATCAATGACAAACTTCCAACATATATATTATTGATAATATTATTCTAGCATGGGAAACTATTTAATGGGATTAAAAATTGAGCAAAAAAATATTGTCGTTCAAGCTAGATATTTTGTGATAGAATATGCTAGAGTTTCATCCTCAAAATAATGTAATGGTTGAGTTTTCAATCCAAAATCATTGCTCATGCTCAATTGATTTTCAAATAGGCCAATACCCACATAGTGGTTGATAACTCCATATTTTAAATATTTCCCTTTATAAAGATTTGTTACAAAGGGATGTCCTCTATCATTATGGTCCCACTATTTATGTGTTGGGTTATCTATTACAAACAACTAATCATTTATAGCTTATATCTATTATTCCTTGCATACACACCCCACCTTTTCATTGTAAAAATTGGGGACCCCCTTTTTTGGGCTTAAATGGATTTATTTTCTTTGTTTTTTGTTTTTCATATTTCTAACCTTTGTTCCCCATTCATGTGTATTCATTAGGTACTTCATACCTTTAAGATACTTGTTCCACATTTTATTTTGTTTCATTCTTATTTCTAATTTTTTTATTAATTTTTGAAGCTTTTGGGTCATTTGTATATGTTGGAATCAATTTTGAGTACTTGAGAAAACTTGGCACCTCAAGTTGTACCAAAATGTTACACTTCCAAAGAACTTTGGAACTTCCTTCTATAGTTCACTTCCCCCCTTATATTTTCACTTTTTTTGGTTCTTTATCAAACTTTCAAAAGTCTAGAAGATATAGGTACATCCAAACTTAGTGTGGGGTCCTAATTTCTTCCCACAATGTAAATTACCTCATGGAATTGAGTCATTTATGTTGATCATATATTTTTCTCTTTTTTATGTTTTCAAATAAGTATTATATTTATAAATTATTGATTTGTTTTATTTTTAATTTTAGTTTATTATTCATTATTAGTGCATAAATTATAATTTTTTAGTTAATTTTATTTTAATGGTTTTGATATCTTCATTTTAAGTTTGTTAGAAAATAAAACTAAGTAATAAAATCTTGATACCTTGGGTTCTATGTATTTTTGATCTTAAATTTGTATCAGGGTTCTATAGTGTTGTAAATTGTCACCCATAACAATTTCACATTATGTTTTGCCCCCCCCCTAAATTATTGGAACTAATTAAGTTCCCAATTTTTTAAATTATGTATTACAATGCCTAATTTTTACCATTTTCTGAAGGATTACAAGCATTGAATAAATGCATCTCATTGTTATTTTTCTCCCAACTAAGTGTGCCTTGGAAATTTGTGCTAAGACCCATTCACCCATGGGTGAATGGGACCTCCTTCTTAGCCAAGACCTAAATTCAAATATGTTGTTGATGACATTTTAACATTCAAAATTCAAATATCAAGCACACCAGCTTTTGGAATCTATTTTTTTGGGAAATTGGAATAATTGCATATAAATATCTAGTGATTTCATCATTTGAAATCTAAAAATTATTATCTAGCAAGAAGTGAAATTAAGAAGAAAATATTATTTTCAAGAGTAGATCAAGATCATCATTTCAAAGAATTTATAGCAATAATTCAAGATACAACATCATGTCAAAGTGTATGTGAGTTCATATTGTCATATTATCATTATTTTGTTAAGGCTAACCTTTGTTGTAGGTCTTCAAAGCATTCAAGCATTTAAACAAGAAAGATCCAAATCCTTGAGGTGATGTGCATGAATTTAGTCCTTCAAGGAAGCCATTGAAGGGTGGTGAGTTACAACACTTTGTGATTTCATCATTCCTTCCTTTTGATTATCATTCCTATCATTGACATACCATTAGAGAAGTGGAAACACTTGCACGGGGTTTGACTAAGGCAAGCCTCTAAATGGTCCAAAATTTTCTCCCTCTTTGAATGTGCAAGTTATAGGTTTGAAGAGGATCAAAGGAAGATTGAAGGAAAATTCTCCATTGTTGCATTTAAAGCCCTAAAAGTTGTAAGCTATGAAAACTAAATTATAGAATTTACTAATGACATTCTAACAACTCTGCAACTGGGAAACAAAAGGTCATATCCAAAATCAAAGGACTACAAAATTAGTTTCAAGACCCCTCATCAAAGACCCATTCACCCATGGGTGAATGAGTTCTTTTGTACATGCCAGATCCAACTTTTGGTGATAGGTACACATAATTTGACACTTCCCAAATCCACCTGCAATCTATAATTTTAATCTGTATATTTCTAGAATATTGCATTTTTCATATTAGGTCATATAGTTCAATTAGGTTAATCATTTCAAATAATTTCCAATTCATTTCTAAGACTCAAAAGGATCATATCTAGGTCTAATTGGCTCACTTTTGAGGTTGAAAGTCAATATTTGTACCTTTTTAATTTGCATCCTAATGAAACCCTTTAAAACTTGGGATTGATCTTAGGTTTAGATAATAAACTCATCATCCATCATCATATCCCAATTTTCTATGTTTTATTTTGGTGAACCTGACATTTGACATCATAGGTTTCATATTTGGTATTCTTTCAAACCCTAGATATAGATTTTGCATCATTTTTTCTTGCATTTCTCATTTAGGGTTTCATATTTGCATCATAAAAAGTCATAAAAATCAAAAAATATTACATCCATATTTCATCATAGCTTGCATTAAGGTGTGTTTTAGTCATTTACATCACCTTGTCATTTTAAAATTGCATTTAAAAAGTGTCATTTTGTTCCAAAATTGTCATACATTTGCATTTGCATTAAATTGGAAAATTCTAGAAAAATAGTCATAGTCAAACCTGTTTGGTAATAGGAACAAAAACCTTAAATAATAACTTAGACATTAAGTTTTTTAGTTTTCAAAACCCTAAACAAGGACTCAAATGCCCTTGGGTGACCCTATCCTTATATAGGTGCATCAACAGTCTTGTTTACACTTGTCTGTATTTGTCTACTCAGTTTGTCTATATTTGCAGATGTCAATTTGAAATTCATAACTGTATATCTTAAGGAATTTTGCATTTAGTTTATTTGGTGAAAGAAAGCGAATTGTTTGTGATAAAAAATTGTGTCCAAAAATTATCATTTTTAGGCCCTTTGCATATTAGAATTAGTTAATTATTATATTTCAAATTTGAAATTTGCATTCAAACTTGTTCAAACATCTTCAACATTATTGCACACTTGCATTTTGCATTAAATTGGGATACATTAAGAAAAATTTAGAAATTGGGATACTTTCAACTTTCAGAACCCCTGACTAGGACCCAAACGCCCCTAGGCGACTCTATCTTGTTATCTAGACATAGGTCAAATTTATGTGAGAAAATACTCTTAGGAGTCCCTATTTGAAGTTCTTCACCAATGGTTTAAAAATCTTAACCTCATTACAAAATGGACATGTGTTTTTGTAAAATTTGGATTTCTTGAAATATTTGGTCAATGTTTCAAGTTGTGTGTTTGATGATGACCCTAATTCTGATAATGAAAAGCATGATAATTCATCTCCTATTTCAAGTCTTTTTGATGTCATACATCAAGATGAAGAGATCATGCATGAAATGATACAAAATTCCTTATGCAGCCTTGAGAATAATGCAAACTTTTATCCTTCAATACAATTCCCTACTACTCCATACCAACAACATCCTACCATACCACCACTTGAAATCTTCACTCTTTTACACCTCGAAAGTAAGTAACAAAGCATACCTCAACCAATGAACATGGAAGCACCTATCAAAACAATCACAAGGAAATCACATCAACCAACCCTCTATCATATGAGCATAAATTTACAAACACACCCATCAATTTGGAATAAACTTATGGACAAGGATTTAGGATTTTGAGAGAACACGAATATGAAATTAAGAATGAGCATGAAGTACATTCACTTTTAGAGAAAACACCACCTGAAGATACTAAAGGCTTAGGTTACTAAGACCCTCCTCTTTCACAACAAACATCTGAACCATCAACCAAGAAGTACAAACTTAAGAAATTACCTTTCTTGCATCCTATGACTAAGACCGAAAAACCCTTGACACACTTGTCAACTTAGGACTTATCACTTTACCACTTATTCATGAGCAAGAAGATAAGAAAGGAAAGAGTACAAACATGTATTATTATGCATGTCATAGAACACTTGGATATCTTACTGATGAATTTCATGCTTTAAAAAGGAAATTGAGAGAATTTTACCCCTTTGAGGATCAATTTGAATGTGTCATAGATTAACATTCATTTGTTGCACTCCTTTCTATGTGGTAGTTGTAGTATCATAACATGTTCACTACCATTTATGGAGATATAAACATAGCTTTATGCAATCATCTTTTATCTTTCAAGAAGCACCATATTAAGCTCACCTTTGTCCTTGTGCTTGGGGGCCAAGGGATTAGTTAGCCATCTCCTAAGAGTATTCCTTCTAGCAAGGGATCCATTTGTATCTCCTTAAAATGTTAGTGTAGAAAGTACACTAACCTTTTAAGGGGGGCATATAATCCACCACTCATTGTTTGCATAAGAAATGGTCCCTTCTTAGTGATAATAACATATATCTCTTGTGTGTAGAATAGAAAGGAATATCTATTAGTCAAGAGAGAAGTGCATGGAGGATAACAATATATATTACAAATGGAGGTGAAGAGATGATGGTGAGTGGTAGGAAAAGGATCGAGGGTAGGATTTTGAATTCCCCTAGTGCAGAGGGTGAGGAAGATGCAGATTTTGAGGATGAGATAGATGGGTTGCAACTAGTGCTTCTTGATGGTTGGCTTATTGGAGTTGACAGGGAAGCAAAGGGCATCTCTTTGGGTGTTGTTGCTGATGGTTGGAGGGGGAGTTCAAGTTCAAAATCTACTGTTGAGGGTGATGAATAATCTGAAGTTGAGGATGATAATGTTGTTCCTCTAGTTTTCAATGATTCTTTTGGGTTGGTGATGGTAGTCGGGTTGCTAATGGTGGATAGGTTATTGTTGGTGAAAGCTATTGAGGGACGTTGCTTAGAGAGTTATTCATTTGGAGAGGGATGTTTATTACCCCCTAAAGAGGTTGGAGTTGTTGCTACATGGTCCCTATTGTTTCTCCTCTATTGGGAGGTAGGGGATTGAGATGTGGTGGCTTGGTAGTGGTTGATGGTGTGCTCATGCTTGGAGTGGTGGTTGTTGGTGAAGCTCCTTTTGTGGGTGATGGGCTGCTTCTTCTAGCTTCATTTGAGAGATAGTATGGAGGCTCTTTGGTGTGTTGGGTTTGTCTATGACCAGTTTGATGTGAACTTCTCTAGCTATAGTTCTTATATTTTAACCCCTTATGGTTTGTGCTGATTATTTTTCTTACAGGGTTTGTTTTCTTGATGGTTTTGTCTTGTGAAGCGTGTATAGGTTGTTTGTTCTCTTCCTTTTTGTGAGCTTTTTTTTTTTCCATTGGGGAAGTGTTTCCTTCACTATTTTGGTTTTTTTTTTGTTTGTTGTGGATGGATCTCAACCTCTTGTGGTGGCTTGTGGTGGTGGAATAATTCTTGTTTTTCTTGTTGAATACTCTTAAGGAAGCGGTGTCTCCTCTTTTCTTAGTTTTTCTATTGTTGGATGGGTTATTATCTTTTCCTTTCTTGATGGCCTTGGTGTTCTTTCTTTTAAAGAGATTTTTTCTATCCTTATGAGGAATGCAATAATATTGGTATGTTAGATTTGGAGTTGGTTTTGGAATATCAAAAGGTTCCTATTGTTGATGATTAAGGTAGTGGAGGCTGCTTCTGTCTCTATTTCTTTCTTGTTGGCTAGGCTATTAGTTTTTTCTTTCATGTTCTAGAAGCTCAAGTTGCCAAGGGATGTTGTGTCTACCCTTCCTTCTGAAGCTTCTTACCACTGGGATCTTTAGCTATTGTCTTCTATAGAGGTGGAGACTACTCCTACTAAGGTGGAGCCCTCTCCTATTGAGGTGGAGATGGAATTTTTAGTCTTGGTGGGAAATTATTTTCTCTTATGTTGGTTCCTATTGAGGTGGAGCTTGTGTGGGATAGAGAGATGTGCTTTAGGGGTAAGGGGTCCCATATCATCATCTCTTATAGAGGAAATCCCTCTCCTTTAGAGGTGGAGGTTGGGTTGGCTAATTGGGTGAGATGGTACTACAAAAAAGATGATGCTTTACAGTGTTCTGTTGTGCTCTCCAAAACCCTATTGAGGTGGGAACTTTGGATTTGTTGGATATTTTGAGAATCAGGGATTTGTTGGTGTTATACACTATGAAGTTCACTATTTTCTTTGGATCAACATTGGTTGTTCCAAACAGTTGGCTTGTTGATGCTTGGCCGATTCAGGCCTTTTTTAAGCTCAATCAAGGGTTTAAGTTCCTTGCTAAAACCTAGTTGGAAAAGGGTTTAAGGTCCCTTCAAAACTTGTTTCGTGTAGCTTGATTAGTCTTGTATTTATATTGATGGATGCTGATTGTTAGGCTACTGATGGTATGCATTTTTATTTATTTAGCAACATTCTTTGTTATGACAGGGTTTCAAGTCCTTTCAAAACCTATTTGTAATGGGTTTCGAGTCCCATCAAAACTTGATTTTCCCTTAATAAAAAACATACATGTCCTAGGAAGTGTGACCTTATCAACCAAAGTGTGGCCTTCTTAATCCATGTGATGTGTCTCCTTTTTGGTAGTATTGGACTTGATGTCCCATAAGAGTGTGACATTTCTTGATATATGATGCTCCTCTTGGTGGTTATACTATGGTTGGTATGCCCTAAGGTGTGATTTTCTGTCCCTTGACTAGTCCTCTCTTGGTGGTGATATCATGTGTGATGTTTCCTAAGGTGTGACCTTCATGTATTAAGCAATGCCCCTTTGATTGTTACCTTTTGTGGTGATGTTATTATTGTTAGAGTTATTATATATTAGCTATTAATTAATTAATCTTTAATTGATTATTAGTCTAATTTATTCTCACACTTTAGCTAAACTTAGGAATTCTTTATTAGTTGAGTTAATATTAGATCATTATGTCTCATCTCATGTGATGTTGATACTTGTCATGATCTGATCCTTTCTCATTTAGGGATTTTCTCTTATAAGCATTCAACCCTCTTTGTAATTACTCTTGGATATTATTTATGGGAAATATCACAACTTTCATATCTTCTTGAAAGCTTCTTATGTAACTTTTCCTTGATGAATATAGCAATTCTTGTTTGCAAATCTCTTGTGTGGAAGGTGTACTTGTTTGTTGTTTGATCTTGTGGCTCATGGTTTTGTGCTTGTTTCACAATTATAACATGGTATCAGAGCACTAGATCTACAACCACCTTGTCCACTTTTTTTGAAGAAATCAACTCATGTATTAGTATCCATGATCCGTGGTCAAATTCTAAGTATTCCATTGAATCCAGAGCTATCGGAACAATCAGGTTTTCTTTTTGTTTCATCAAAAAAGGCCTCTGTTTGTGAGATCTACAAGGATTTGAAGTTTATGAGGGTTTCTAGATCTAGAACATACCTAAAATTTTGGAGCGTTTTGAGGCCAAACGAACCTCACCATCACATTTACAATGCCCAAAAACCCCAAAATCGACTGTCAAATCGTCGAAATCGGACACAGTGACTCTAGGAGGTAATTTTTTTCATTTTTGGGTTGTATGACCTAGTATGACATGCAATCCAAGAAAAAAACAAAAAAAAAAACATAGTTAACGGGTTCCATTGTCGGTAAACCGCTAGTGATTAATGCTAGCGGCTAGTCTAATCGCTAGGTTTTCCCCCAAACCCTTTTGGAGAAGTTTTGGTATTTTAGCCATAACTTTTGCATCCAAACTCGTATTTTCGAAAATGAAATATCACCGAAAAGCTATTTCCAAGCCCGATCTAGTGGTGTAAGTGTTTTTTTTTTGGTTTTTCTATTATGTTAATTTTTTTTCTAGTTAAAGTAAGATAATCATTTTCGCACTTTCGGGGCCATATCTTTTGCATACGGTCTCCGTTTTTCAAAAATGAATAGGCATTGGAAAGATATTCTAGTGCTATACATAGATATGTGATCCACTTTTCCAAAATATTTACCAGGTAATTTATTTTTGTATCAGAAGTCAGATTTTCCTTTTTTGGTGCATTTCTTGGGAAACATGCACAAAGGATCAAATTTTTCAATACAAAGAAGATAATTTTAGTATTATAAGTTATATACTACTGTATTTTTCATCCCATTACTATATCATTCAATTTAAAAATATGGAAAAACCTCAAAACATTCTCCTTACACCATACAATTATTATGAGTGGAAGAAAAACATAGAGATCAGTTTGAAGAAACTAGGGTTGTCTAGAGTAACCGTGGGTATAGAGGTTGAACCATCAACAAAAATAGAGAAGAGAAAATGGTTTAATAGATGTGATGAAGCTTGTAGAACATTATGCATGTCTATGTCTCCTGATCTCTTATTTCACATGGAATCCTACACAACACCTAACCAGATTTGGACCCAATTGGAGTCCTTGTTTGGTAAGCAAGATTCTTTGAGGGGTTTTCAATTGAAGAATGAGCTTATAGGTCTAAATCCTAGAGATTTTAGCAGCATCCAATACTTTTTCACAAAACTTAAGTCTCTCAGCTTGCTTGTTCTATAACTTTTCCTTGTTGATGAATATAGCAATTCTTGTTTGCAAATCTCTTGTGTGCAAGGTGTACTTGTTTTTTGTTTGATCCCGTGGCTCAGGGTTTTGTGCTTGTTTCATAATTCTAACAATTATAACATCCCTTAAGGATTTAAAACTTCATATTCATCCCCCTGTGATGTTAAACCTTGGCATATTTGTCCCCTGTGATGTTAAACCTTGGTATACCTATTCACTATGATGTTAAACCTTGGAATTTTTTCTCTAATTTGTTCATAGGAGTTGAACTTAGTGTAGTGTTTGTTGGTTATTTTTTACAATGTAACCAGGTTTGTCTTCTAATCTACCTATGGAATTTCCAATTCCAATCAAAGGCAGCTCGAAGGACCTAGACCAACTAATGAGGACTTTAAAAAGCCTCCTCTGTTTCCTCAACAACAAGCAATTGAGCAACACCATAGTAATTTTGATCATGTGGATTCTCACACACTTCACACCATGGTCTATCTAGTACTAGATTCACCGAATGTTTCTGCAAGGGGTCTGGCATATGCTGATCATTTTTAGGCTTTTGGTTAGACAAGATTGGTTTTCCATATTTCCAATTTGTATTGTAAGGATAATTTTGCAATATAGGCTGCCTATCATTTCTATTATAGGATTTCCTTTCATTTCCTATACCCTTCTCTTGCTTAGCAACAATCTTCTTTATGTATTTCAGAGTATTTTAATCCTTTTCCCACTTTTCATCATCCTTAGGCTTTGCAGCAGGGACTTTCTTAGTCTTATTCTTAGTATTCCTTAAAAGTGTGGCTTCTTCTCTCCTACCATACTTCCCGGAAGCTCTTCTGTTACTTTCAATGTTTATAGCCACCCTAAATGCATCCCTCATAGTCTGAGGGTCCTTATCTTTGAGGAGATATGCCATTTTAGCATCAAAAGCATTGAGATATGTAGTTAAACAAACATTTTCATCAAGCCTCAACACCTGAAACAACTTATACATTGCTTTCTGAAATCTTAAATTAAACTCTGTCACAGGCTTATTCAATGACTTCTTGATGTTATTAAATTCATTTAACATAAAACTAGCATTAGTTTTATCACCATACTGCTCCTTGAAACACTTTTCAAACTCATCCCATGAACCAATTCTAGCATTAGGTAGAACTCTATACCAATCCCTTGCATCTTCTATCAAAGACTGTACAAACAATTTCATTACAACATCTTCTTATTCTACCTCATAATTATTTAACCTATCCATAAAAGCTTTCAAGTGTTCCTTTGCTATTACAACATTATTACCAGCAAACTTATTCATCTTTTCTCTCAAGTCAGCAGGGATGGGATTTGGATAACCAGGGATACCATCAAAGAATAATGGCCTATACCTTTCCAATTGTATAGGTCACTATTTAAATAGTCCTTCATTCATCTGAGGATCAACACCAGACCCTAAATCTTGTACTCTAGAACCATCCTGACTAGGATTTATAGATCTATTTACATGAGTCTTCAGGATAGAATTATTTATGGTGGGGTCTGGATTAGTTTTAGGACCGCCCTTTAAAACATCTTGGTGATTTGATGAGGTTTCAGCTTGTGTAGCCTCATCCATGTTTGACATATTTTGGAAATTTATTTTCCTCTTCATTTCTACATTTGCAGTCTCAATTTCTATTCTCTCCAACTCTTCTGCCAGAGCCTCACTCTCCTTCCTATATTTTTCTAAGGAAGGTTCTGTTTGAAATGACGCATGTGGCTCGAGATCTTGTTGAGTGGAATGGGGAGTCACCTTTTATTTTATTTTAATCCCCTCAACCTTTTGTTTTCCCTTATCCACGACAGGCTTAGGGTTGGTATTACTTGGTTGAGACTTATCATGATTTGAGGGTTTTGGGTCGGCATGTTTGGGTTTTCCCTTATCCTCACTGGGAGCTCCAAGGTTTTCTTTAGAAATGAGTTTTGCTTCCTTATTAGCAACTTTCTATACAACCAGACCCTCAACACTAGGTTTAGGTTCATCTTGATTTAGGAGCTTCATTGTTGCCAACTGTCTCTTCAACTTATCCCTTTCAATCACAACATCCCTCAACTCTGCTTCTCTTTCTTTTTTCTCTTCTTCCTGAGCTCAGCTTGCTTTTGGATTTCCCGCCTCAAAGAATTAATATATCCAAAAATATCATTAGGGTTAGGCAAAGTCACTTTAGAACCTGATGTATCATCTAGGTCTATTAGATTGACCTCTTCCAGTACATGTTCTGACAATAAAGGGTTTACATCATTTTCAACAGGAGGAGGAGGCACATCACTAGTGTATTCTCTATGATGGCTTTGAATTCTACTCCCGCCTCTTATCTTTTCAGCATATTTGATACTAACAAGACCTTTATTTTGACATGTCACATCTTCTTGAACTGGTGTAGCAAATAATGAATCAAAAAATCCACCACTGTTTGACTTAGAATTTCTAGACACCTCTTCAAGATTCTCAGGGATAGGGTGTAAAAGCTTACTTGTACCTTGGTGTATAGAGTCCTATGATGTAGGAGCAACATTACTAGATTCTGGTCTTTTCTTTATCCAGTCCTTCTTCTTCACTTTGGGAAGTTCACCTTCCAATTTCTATTCTAAATGATTCTTCATGAATGACCTGGTATTCTTCATTCTTTGTACTTGTCCAAAAGTTCTTTCCACTTACAATAAACCTTTCACAATAAAACGCACACT
The DNA here is from genome assembly GCA_007258455.2 of Sequoia sempervirens. Taxonomy (NCBI): domain Eukaryota; kingdom Viridiplantae; phylum Streptophyta; class Pinopsida; order Cupressales; family Cupressaceae; genus Sequoia; species Sequoia sempervirens. The sequence goes on along the minus strand of VDFB02058242.1, from coordinate 371,506,652 downwards.
GGTGTAGAGACTTTAGAGTTGCCACCCAATTTTCTTGGGAATACCAAATACCTAAAGACATGTGGTAGAATATAAAAACCCTTGGAACCTTGTATTAACAATACACAAAAGTGCTTTACAACATAACTCTTAACGCTTATGAAAATAGAAGTGTACAAACTTAACACTGAATTTTAGGCTCAACCTTCAAATCACAGAAACACTATGAAAACTCTATGCAAGATGGACAACTAACACACTGACGAGAAATATTTAAGATTAGCTCCCCAGTAGAGTCACCATTTTTTTGGTTCTTTTTTACAATGTAACCAAGTTTGTCTTCTAATCTACCCATGGAATTGCCAATTCTAATCAAAGGCAACTCAAAGGACTTGGACCAACTGACGAGGACTTTAAAAAGCCTCCTATACTTCGGGCTCTACAAAACCTGGGAGGGTGATCCCTTAATGTGTCTAGAACCTCTGCACCATTATTATAAATGACATTAACAATAGCAGATAATCTCACTTAATAGCTCAACACGATAAGATAATATCAACTAGAATTAGTTGTTCATAGACAATATCCACTATCTAGAGCATGAGATAACTAAATACAATCCATTGTATAAGATAGTCATTGATTTTAAATTTGTAGCAAGCTCTAGGAAAAGACAAACAAATACTGAACTACACTAATAATTACAACTTAGATCAGTGCCATATATCCATTACAAGAGTCAAATTCATAAGCATCTAGAGGTTTATAAAAAATTTAATAAATCACATATAAGATCCTTGACAATATTGCATTACAATTTCATCAGTATGCATTCTAACCCCGGACTACTTATCAAATCCTTATACAGAACATATTGGCCTATAATCCCATTCAAGCATTTTAATTAATTCCTTGAATTAAAGCTAAAATAGAATCATACACACCACAACAGTGAGATGGATAAAACAACCCTTAGTTATTTCATTCAAAGTTCATATATGCATGTACAATGGAGAGACATGAGCTTGAATTTTTCATTTCAACTCAAATGCTAGTACTGTTATACAACATTAAATCCCCATGAACTCAAAACTTGTTACAGAATGACTCAAAACCTAAATTGCATTTCTCTAAAACCATCGGACTTTACAATTTTCTCTGCAACTTCACCTAGACTTGACAAAAATTATCTAACTTGCTAACCCCTACTTCTGGCCTTGAAATCCTTCTTATAGAGAATGAAAGAGAAAACAAGCATCAGGCTAGAAAGTACACATGTCGCCAGCCAATTGGAGCACCTGGTGATATTCCAAAAATTGTTACAACCACCACCTTGGAGAATATTCCTGTTCATCATATTAGTTGAGGAAATTTGATGCAACAATAAAAACCACAAGAAACCCACACTGAGAATGCCATCAACACAAAACTAGAACCGTTGCAACTGCATCATTAGATTTGCCACCTATTAGTATTCCACTCTTTTTACTCTTCCTTAGTCAAATATTTAGTTACCCATTTCTAGTACTCTTCATCAGTTGACCAGTCAAAATTAATTACCTCATCCACCTTGGTATTATAAGGTGTGTATTTTACCGCTACCTAATTTGCATCCCTTTCAAAAGATTCTAAAAATGAGTTGGTACTAATGATTTTATCCATACAGCTCACCAACAAATCATATTTTGAGTCATCACAAATTGAATTGATTTGATCATTGATGGCCTTGCTTGCTTGATCCTACCATTGTTGGAGTGACCTGATTTTCCCCTGCTCATCAATTATATTAGGTAACAATGTGTTACGCCAATCATTGAAATTCTTCACCAACTCCCTAATCTTCCTACTCAAATCATCCAGTAGGGTTTGAAAACCTTGCAATGATTTTACTAACACATGAGTAGGATTTAATGATTGGGGCCTATTATTTATATCAAACCTTGAGGCATTATACATGATATCCAGCTCACTGGCTCTAGGGATCCAATTTTCAATTATTGGTATCACTACCTCTTGATCCCTATCAATATTCTTTATTGCTTCTAAGAGTAAAGAATATAAAGAATGTATAGATAGCAATTTACTATCAACCTTTTCATTTAAATGCCTCAAAACAGTAGTAACAATCTCCTTTTTCTTTAAGAGAGATCCCTCCTCACTTTTCTTTAATGATGCCTGCAATTCATCAAATTTTTGCAAGAGCTGTTTCTTTGTAGGATCAACAGAGCACTCTATTTCTTCTTCAATTTCCTCTAAAGAAGGGGTGAGGGCAGGATTCTGACTGGGAGATCCTAGTGTGGAAACAATTGGAGAAGTAGGAGGCACTAACCCTGTTGTGGAAGGTAATGTACTGGTTCCTAGAGCACTTGATGTCTCCACAATCTACTTATACCTAAACCTTTCCACCTCAATTTGCAACTCAAAATTCTTCTACTGCATCTTGTTGTATTCCTCAATCAAGAGGTTATACTTCTCCATTAGGCTCTTCTTTTTAGCCTCCTCCCATTCAACAATCTTTTGGGCCAATTTGGCCACATTCACAGTTAAATTAGTAGCCTCGGTGGTTGAGGTCTCTGGATCTCTCTTTATTATTAATCCTCCTCTAAAATTTGGATTAATATCAGAAACATTTGGTTTTCTCCCTTGTGGGGCCAATACCCAAATTGCCAAAGTTTCATATTCCTCACTGAAGGAAGAGTTTTGCAATGCTGCCTTGACTTCTTCTTTAGAGTCTTGAAAGGGATTCTTGTACTTCATAATAACATTAAAGGCTACTACATCTGCAATGTCCCATTTAGGCATAATCAATACACCAGCCTGACTCACCAATTTTCTTCCTTCTTCAGGAGTGATGTTCTCTAACTCCTCCATTAATTCAGATTTTACCTCCTCATCATTCTCCTGGTCTGACCTATCAGCCCTTAGTTCTCTTCTCTACCTACATTTATCTTGATACTCTTCAAACTTCATCCTCCATACCAATTGCAAGAATACAGAAGTTTTTACAAATGTATTTTCATCTAGAAACTCCTTGCATGCTTCCATTCTTGCATCTTGTACACTTTTACCTTTCATATCTAAATTAGATAAAACCAATTCAGCTAGCCTAAGAGGGGAAGGCATACCAACTTGCATGTCTTGATCAGTAACAATAATCTCATCCATCAGATCCTTCTGTGGTTGATCAATTCTTTGCCTCTTAGGGCTTGGCTCAGATGGTGGTGATGAGGGATTGTCTTTCGATGATGATTCTAAATCAATAATTTTCATTGCCCTAGGCACTTTGAATTTTTGACTTGGTTGTGGAGGCACCTTCATAATTTTCTTTCCTTTTTTGTCCACTTCTTCTTCATCATTACTGCTATCCTTTTTCCTCCTATAAATGGGCCACCTTTCTGTAGGCTGGTATGCTGGCCTTGTTTCAATTGGTTTGGCACCTTATTCTTGTACACCCAGACTCAATTATAAATTTACCTTTTTTTTTCTCAAAGTTCCCATAATCTCTTTGAGGTTCTCCATCAGAAAATTAGTTTTCTTATGGTGGGGACTGAACTCCAACAGTGGATCATATTTTGGATCTATTTTGTGCACAACATCTAGTAGCTTACTATAAGCTATCCATTTCTTTTTGTTCAACTCATGTCTATTCAAATCAAATTAATTTCTAATCAGGTCCTCAAGAAAGTTGAAATCATGCACAAACTTGCCAGCCTTTATTCTTTGTCTGAAAAGGGAAAAGAAACCCTCAGGATCATGTTGCCGCTTTGGACCACATCCCAAATGGTAATCATCAAATAATTTATCAAAATGCATCCAACCTCCCTTTGAAAATGCAAAATTAGACAACACTGTATAATCAAGGAAAAATGTTCCCTTACCCCTTCCAGTGAGGTTGTCCTCATGAATACAACCTACCTGCCACATAACTTCTGCAAACCTCACTCTTGGTGGCACATTGTAAGGTAGTATATGAGGGGCTCCCTAAAAACCATATACTCTCAAGACAATACTGACTGGGTATGGGATAAATGCCACCCAAGTTATGGTAAACCATCAATTCTGGCATCCTCCCCTTTGGCCTGAGGAAATCATGCAATTCCTCAGGGATCCTGGGTACATTCTGTTAGATCTCAGTTGTGTTTACAGTCTGTCCTTGATGACAAAATACCTTTTAGATGGTTCTCCTTGCATACCATAGGTGTATTTCATTTGATTACATTCTTTGAACTCACATTTTTGAAGGCTTACTCATATCGGTGTGAGAAATGCTAGGGTCTTCCTGATCCATTTTGAAATGTTTGTGTTGCCTATCGGCAAGACATTTCTGATGTCATGTCGATTGAATTTTTCATACAGGCTGCTGTCGGCAAGACTTCTCTTTTGTTTTGGTAACAGAAAGTGATCTCTATCGACATATGTTATTTCGTCAGTATGTGGTCTCAGTGAAATTGGTATGTCACACCGATTGAAGATTAAATGGAAACACATCGGCAAGAGCTTAAGGCTTCGACGAAGGGTCTTAGAAAATGTGCAATGTCACACTGACCGCCGTTGGAGAATTGCATATCGACAGGACTTTTTGGAAGTCCCGGCGAACAGGTGTGTTTTTGGGGTGGTTCGGTATGACTGAAATGATCTACAAGATGTCTCCCCGATAGTTTTAAGTTACAACAATTTTTTGAATGACTTCTTTCAAATTGCTCGTCAGTGAGAAATGTTCTCTTCAGAATAGGTCTTCCCGAGAGTGATATGTTACGACAACAATGTGTATCAAGTGTCTTTCAGAAAAACATAAGAGGTCTCTCCGATATCGTTTGGTCACAATGATAGTGAATGGAAAAAAAGTAAATCTTGGTGAGAAGTTTCCTTATGTCTCAGCGAATGAATAATACACTAAGGAAGCCCATCAATGAGACATGATGTATTCGTTATGTCTTCTCCTCAACTCTGATGTGTCACAACGAAAGCGAATTGAACAAAGGGGATGACTAACGATTGAATTAGGGTTGAACGTCTGGCGTTAAAGTTTCCTTCGGCATATCGTTACATCAATTAAAAAGAATGTTAGGGTAAAATTTTTGAGTTTATTCTTTTAGCTGGGTATCAAACCCTAGCCTGGCCGCCATCATGAGAAAGTTTCATAAACTGTTCTTTACTATTGTTGCTAGCTGTAATGGCATTGTCAAGATGAAATTTGTTTTTGGTTCAGAAATGAATGGTATGGCTGCTATGTTTGATGTGCCTCTCTGGCTAGAAGCTCGACAGTAATTGATGGAACCATGGGAGTTACAATTTTGTCTATGGTGGGTAGTTGTGTTGTTTAAGTAGTGAAATGATCACATATGTTTCAGATTTGTTGAGGTCGGCTCTTAGCTGGGTGAAATGGCTCTTGTATTGGGAAATCAATTTCACCTCGACTAATAATATTTCTAGGTACAAGATGAAGATTTCTATAATAAACAACTTTGTTAACTTCAGTCTGAATCTTCTCAGGTTGGTTGTTTAGCTGTTACTTCTAAAGACAGTTACTTTTCTGGCATTTAAATAAAAAAGATGTATAAATAGAAGCAAAAAACTATGTTTTCGACTCGGTTGTAGTAATTCTAAGATTATAATTCTTTTGCTATATGAAAATGTATGGATAAACTCTACAATAAAATCTAAATAACAAGATGCAGAGATTGTAAATTTCTTCTCTATGTAGTATTTTAGCGATTCAATTATTGAATCTTTAAGGTATTCTGGAGATGAGAAAACAAAGAAACATGTGCTTAACTAAAAATAGAGAAATCCTCTGAGTTATCATTGTTGTTCAAATCATAATTTGAGGGGTTGGTACTCCTTGAGATAGATATCTCTAAACTAGGGGCTGGTGCTCCTTGAGTGGGTGCTCAAAAATCATCCTATAAGGCATTGTGAACAGTTGATTAAAAGATTAAGCATGGAAGGCATTTTGGGAGTGGTTTTTATACCCCAGGAGGGTTTTCCACTTGGCAAATTTTTGTGTCTCTTTGTTCTTCTTTGTTCTCACAACTTTACTGTGTTGTTGTTTCAGTTCACTATTGGGATCATTACTTTTCTCAATTATGTTTATGAATGATTACATTCAACTCATGAATGCATTAATCAGAGTAATATTGAGATCAAATTTGAGCTATGTTTTTTAATTTTTGAAAATTAGTCAAATCTGTTAAGTCACTGATTAACCCCCCCTCTTAGTGTCATTTTAACTCCAACAATTGGTATCAGAGCATAGGGTCCTTTGATAAGTTTTAATCACCTTGGATTGATCTTGGTCTTGGAGTTTTTTTTTAATGGAACATTCTCAAGACGGTGCCTCTATAACTAGAGCTTCATTATTTGATGGAACAGATTATGTGTTCTGGAAAATCAGAATGGAAGCTTTTCTTATTTCTTTTGATGTTAATGTTTGGAGCATGGTTATAAATGCTTACAATGTACCAGCCTCTATTCCCACTGATCCTACTAAAAAGAAGAGGTATGAAACAAATTCCAGAGCTAAGCATGCCATCTTGTGTGGGTTAACTAAAGATGTGTTCATTAAAGTCATGCATTGCAAATCTGCTCATGATATCTAGGAAAAACTTGAAACTATATATCAAGGGAATGAGAAAGTCAAACTGTCAAAAATCATTACTCTCAAACATCAGTTTGAGGAGTTGAAAATGAAGGATGATGAAAAAGTGGCTGAATATTTCGTAAGAGTTGATGAAATTGTCAATGCAATGAAAGGTCTAGGTCAAGATGTTAATGAATTTGATGTGGTCACAAAGGTTGTTAGAACCTTACCATCCAAATTTGAATCTAAGGTTTCAGCCCTAGAAGAAAAGAAACACTTTGATCAGCTTACCTTAGACAACCTGCAAGGAATACTTACTACCTATGAAATGAGAACTAGCAAAAACAATTCAACAAGAAAAGAAACTTCCTTTAACATTGAAAAGAAAGAAAAAGTCGAAGTCAGTGAATCAGAGTTGTCAAATTCTAAAGAATCCCATTTTGTTAGAAGATTTAAAAAGGGATCAAGAAAATATAAGGGAAAACTTCCCTTTAAATGTTTTAACTATGGAAAAATAGGTCACTTTGCTGCAAATTGTCCCTATGATGATCAAATCTATGACAACGAGACAACTGAAAAACAGCCTAAGAAGAAGGCCTTCAAACCTAAAAGAAACTTCAATTTCAAAAAGAAGAAAAGTCTGTTTAGTAAGGATGAATCTGATATTGAGTCTGAAGATTCATCAGTTGAAGAATATGAAACTTTATTCATGGCTGAAATTACTCAGCAAAATGATTCAAACACTATTGATGTTGAAAAAGGTGAAGTAGATCTTGAAAGTGAGCTAAAATGTGCTTTACAAGAGGTCAGAAAACTCAAAAAAAAGGTTCTTGCTCAAGAACATAAACTAGATCAAGAAATGGTCTCTCTGAAAACTCAACTTGAAGAAGCTAAAAGAGTTGAAGACTGTCTTCGAGAGACTATAAGCTGCAAAGATCAAGAAATTCAAAAAATGGAACTAGAAGTAGTCTACCTTAGGAAGGAAATTGAAAAATATGAAAGCACACTAAAACTGAATGAGATGCTTAGCAAGCAGAAGATGTACAAAGATAAAACTAGTGTTGGTTTTGAAAAGGGTGAATGCTCAATTGACCATGCAAAAAAAAAACCCCTCTTCTGAAGTCAAAGGTTTAGGTTCAAATCACTCAGATTTTGGTAAGGATCATGTTCAATTTTTAAGAGGTAATAGATCTTCATACAAAGTCAATCCTTTCTTCTATGGTTATTGTTTTTTCTACAACAAATTTGGCCACACGATGAGCAAGTGCATGCTTATGAATCCTAGAATACCCAGGTTTGGTCTTAGGAAACACTATGGTTTTGTTAAATAGATCAGATATTTTAAATGCAATGCTTTGGGACATTTTGTCATACAGTGCAGAAATGATCTGCAATCGAAGCAACAGAAAATTAAAAAGGTTTGGAAACCTAAGACTGTTAACAACATTGAACAAACTATGTTGGTTCAAACTACTTTTCATTCCAAGAAAAAGGACTTATGGGTCCTAGACAGTGGATGTTCTAACCATATGACTGGCGACAAGGATAAGTTTATAAATCTTGAAGATTATGTAGGTGGATATGTTAAGTTTGGTGATAACTCTGGTATTCAAATTAAAGGTAGAGGTTCACTTCTTTTGAATGAAGACACTCTTATCTATAATGTGTACTATGTGGAAGGTCTCAAACACAATCTTCTAAGTGTTAGTCAAATATGTGATAGTGGTTATCATGTTCTTTTCACTTCGCAGGGATGTGAGATTAAGAACAAGCTTGGAAAGGCTGTTGCAGCTGGAAGGAGGACAAAAGGAAATGTGTACAATCTTCTTGACACATCAAAAAATGACAATAATCAAGGTATGTGTTTAATGGGTCAAATTGAAGAGAACTATTTATGGCATAAAAAATTAGGACACATAAACTTTGAAAATCTAGTTAAAATTAGTAAAAATCAGAATGTTAGAGGTCTACCAGTTCTTAGCAAGCCAAAAACTCTGTGTGCAAAGAATGCTTAAGTGGTAAACAAACTAAAATCAGCTTCAAGACAAAAGAACATTCTTCTTCAAAACCTTTACAGCTTGTGCATATTGATTTATGTGGACCAACCAGAACAAGGTCTATCAATGGTGAAAGGTACTTTATGCTATTAATGGATGATTATACTAGAATGGTTTGGGTCACATTTCTTAAGTAGAAATTAGAAGCTTTTGAAAAGTTCAAAATCTTTCGTAAAATAGTTGAAAAGGAATCTGATCTAAAACTCAAATTCCTTCGATCAGACAAAGGAGGTGAGTTCACCTCTCAAGAGTTTATTGATTATTGTGAACAACACGGTATTAAAAGGCAATATTCTGCAACTAAAACACCTCAACAAAATGGGGTAGTTGAACGTAAAAACATAACTGTAAAAGAAATGGCTAGAACCATGCTAGATGAAGCTAAGTTGTCTAATATGTATTGGAAAGAAGCTGTTCATATAGCTGTATACATTTTGAATAGAGTGCAGCTTAGGGTGAAATCTAAACACACCCCTTATGAAATTTGGTATGGAAAAACTGCCTCTGTCAAATACTTTAAAACTTTTGGAAGTAAGTGCTTTATCAAATAAAGATGATGATAACCTTGGGAGCTTTCAATCAAAGAGTGATGACGGTATCTTTTTGGGATACTCAACTCACAACAAAGCTTATAAATGCCTTAACAAAAGGATTAATAAGATTGTTGAAGTTGTTAATGTAAAATTTGATGAAAGACCACATTTTATTGCTGAATCTTTGTAGGATAATGAGGAAGAAGAACTTGAATTTGAAATAATTTCAGAAGGAGCTGAAATAGCAAAGTCTGTTGTTGAATCAGCAAGCCCCAAAAGTGAAAAAGAAAGTCCTGAAAAGGTTGCATCAAAAGCTCCTTCAAAAAATCTAGCTATATATCACCCCAAAGATTAGATTATTGGGGATAAAAATACAGGAGTTAAAAATAGAAGAAAGGCTGCAGAATCTGATGAAAAGGCACAAATAGCTTTCTTTCTAGTTACTCAGTTTAAGCCTAAAATTTTTAATGAAGCTCTCACAGACTCATGTTGGCTTGATGCTATGCAGGAAGAAATTGATCAGATTGAGTAAAATTAGACTTGGGAGTTAGTCCCAAGACCAGATGACAAGAATGTCATTGGAGGAAAATGGATATACAGAAACAAGGTTGATGAAAATGGTAATGTTATTCGCAACAAAGCAAGATTTGTCTGCAAAGGCTATGCTCAACAAGAAGGTATTGATTTTGGTGAAACCTTTGCACCTGTTGCTAGACTAGAATCTATCAGAATATTCTTGGCTTATTCTATTTACAAAAAATTTACTGTTTATCAAATGGATGTCAAAACTACCTTTTTAAATGGCTTCTTAGATGAAGAGGTCTATGTTGAATAGTCTGAAGGATTCATTTGCAAAGATAAGCCTAACCATGTTTACAGGTTAAAAAAGGCCCTCTATGGCTTAAAACAAGCTCCTAGAGCTTGGTACTCTAGGTTGGACAGTCATATGATTTCTAATGGCTTTGTTATAGGAGGTGTAGATAGTAATATTTATGTTAAAACTGAAGGTTCTGATATTTTGGTTGTTGAAATTTACGTTGATGACACTATCTTTGGCTACAATAATGTTACTCTAAGTAAAAAGTTCTCTCAGATAATGGAATCTTAATTTGAAATGTCAATGTTAGGAGAATTAAATTTCTTTCTGGGTCTTCAAATCTCTCAATGTGAGAATGGAATATTGCTCTCTCAAACAAAGTATGCTAGAGAGATGCTTAAGAAATTTCAGATGGATGAATTCCATCTAGTTAGCACTCCAATGGTTACTGGAAGCAAACTTACTAAGGATGATGATTCTCCTAATACAAATCAAATTGAATATAGATCAATGATCGATAGTCTTTTATATTTAACCACCTCTAGACCTGACATTATGCAAGTAGTTTGCACTATTGCACGGTTTCAGGCATCACCTAAAGAATCCCATGTCACTGCTATTAAAAGGATTTTTAAATATATTCAGGGCACTCTTGATTATGGTCTTTGGTATCTTAGAAGCAATGATTTCTCTTTGATTGCTTATACTGATGCTGATTGGGCTGGTTGTTTGGATGATAGGAAAAGCACAAGTGGTGCTGCATTCTTTCTTGGTGATTGTTTAGTGGCATGGCACAGCAAGAAACAAGTGTCTGTTTCTCTCTCTACTACTGAAGTAGAATACATTGCTGTCACTTCATGTTGTACTCAAGTACTGTGGATGAGTCAGACTCTTTTAGATATGGGTATTGATGTTTCTAAACCTGCTTCCATTCTTTGTGATAACACTAGTGCAATAAATATTTCAAAAAATCCTGTTATGCACTCTCGCACTAAATATATTGCTATCAAGTTTCACTTTCTTTGAGAAAAGGTTTTGGCTAATGAAGTCTACTTACAATTTGTTGGATCTCAAGATTAGGTGGCTAATATTTTTACTAAGCCCTTAGAAAAATATTTATTTGAAAGGCTGAGACTTCGATTGGGAGTTATCTCTCAATCGTTACTTCACTAAATCTCCAAGCTACTGCTTAGGGGGAGCATGTTATATGTTTTGATTCACTTACAGCTCTCCTACAATCTTGGTTGCTGCACTGTTACTCTTTTTTGCAACTATTTCTCATGATATTTTGGTTGGCTTCTCAGTTGTGTTTCATGGCAATGCACATTCTTATCTTCTATTCTTTGTCATTGAGGCAAAAAGGGGGAGAGTCATTTGTGTTTTTCCATCAAGGACAAAGGGGGAGTTTGTTGGATCTCAGTTGTGTTTACAGTTTGTCCTTGATGATAAAATACCTTTCAGATGGTTCTCCTTGCATACCATAGGTGTATTTCATTTGATTACATTCTTTGAACTCACATTTTTGAAGGCTTACTCATATCGGCATGAGAAATGCTAGGGTCTCCCCGATCCATTTTGAAATGTCTGTGTTGCCTATCGGCAAGACATTTCTGATATCATGTCGATTGAATTTTTCATATACGCTGCTGTCGGCAAGACTTCTCTTTTGTTTTGGCGACAGAAAGTGATCTCTATCGGCATATGTTATTTCATCGGTATGTGGTCTCAACGAAATTGGTATGTCACACCGATCAGAGATTAAATGGAAACACATCGGCAAGAGCTTAAGGCTTCAGTGAAGGGTCTTAGCGAATGTGCAATGTCACACTGACCACCATTGGAGAATTGCATATCGGCAGGACTTTTTGGAAGTCTCGGCAAACAGGTGTGTTTTTGGGGTGGTTCGGTATGACTGAAATGATCTACAATATGTCTCCTCGATAGTTTGAAGTTACATGATTTTTTGAATGACTTCTTTCAAATTGCTCGTTGGTGAGAAATGTTCTCTTCGGAATAGGTCTTCTCGAGAGCGATATGTTACAGCGACAATGTGTATCAAGTGTCTTTTGGAAAAACATTATGAAGTCTACAAGAGGTCTCTCCCATATCGTTTGGTCACAGCGATAGTGAATGGAACAAAAGTAAATCTCGGTGAGAAGTTTCCTTATGTCTCAGTGAATGAATAATACACTAAGGAAGCCCATCGATGAGACATGATGTATTCGTTATGTCTTCTCCCCGACTCTGATGTGTCACAGCGAAAGTGAATTGAACCAAGGGGATGACTAACGATTGAATTAGGGTTGAACGTCTGGCGTTAAAGTTTCCTTTGACATACTGTTACATCGATTGAAAAGAATGTTAGGGTAAAATTTTTGAGTTTATTATTTTAGCTGGGTATCGAACCCTAGCCTAGCCGCCATCATGAGAAAGTTTCATAAACTGTTCTTTACTATTGTTGCTAGATGTAACGACATTGTCAGGATGAAATTTGTTTTTGGTTCATAAATGAATGGTATGGTTGCTATGTTTGATGTGCCTCTCTGGCTAGAAGCTTGACAGTAATTGATGGAACCATGGGAGTTACAGTTTTGTCTGTGGTGGGCAGTTGTGTTGTTTAAGCAGTGAAATGATCGCATATGTTTTAGATTTGTTGAGGTCAGCTCTTAGCTGGGTGAAATGACTCTTGTATTGGGAAATCAATCTCACCTCGACTAATAATCTTGCTAGGTACAAGATGAAGATTTCTATAATAAACAGCTTCGTTAACTTTAGTCTGAATCTTCTCAGGTTGGTTGTTCAGCCGTTACTTCTGAAGATAGTTACTTTTCTGGCATTTAAATAAAAAAGATGTATAAATAGAAGCAGAAAACTATGTTTACGGCTCAGTTGTTGTAATTCTGAGATTATCATTCTTTGGCTGTATGAAAATGTATGGATAAACTCTACAATAAAATCTAAATAACAAGATGCAGAGATTGTAAATTTCTTCTCTATGTAGTATTTTAGGGATTCAATTATTGAATCTTTAAGGTATTCTATAGACGAGAAAATAGAGAAACATGTGCTTAATTGAAAACAGAGAAATCCTCTAAGTTATTGATTGTTGTTCAAATCATAATTTGAGGGGTTGGTACTCCTTGAGATAGATATCTCTAAATGAGGGGTTGGTGCTCCTTGAGTGGGTGCTCAAAAATTAGCCTATAAGGCATTGTGAACAGTTGATTAAAAGATTAAGCCTGGAAGGCATTTCAAGAGTGGTTTTTATACCCCAGGAGGGTTTTCCACTTGACAAATTTTTGTGTCTCTTTGTTCTTCTGTGTTCTCACAACTTTACTGTGTTGTTGTTTCAGTTCACTATTGGGATCATTACTTTTCTCAATTATGTTTGTGAATGATTACATTCAACTCATGAATGCATTAATTAGAGTAATATTGAGATCAAATCTGAGCTATGTTTTTGAATTTTTGAAAATTGGTCAAATCTATTAAGTCACTGATTCACCCCCCCCTCTCAGTGTCATTTTAACTCCAACACATTCACCATCAATCTAGCCCTTAATCTGGAAGCAAAAAAATTATCTAATTGCACATAACTAGTGCTTTCCATATTGCAAGTTAAATCTGCAACCCATATTTGTATTGACAATCTTTCTCCATCAACTAATTGCCTTAATTTCATCTTCTCATAGAAGAAGTCAACATTCTTAAACAAAAACATATGCATCAGTATAGAATACCAAAATAATTGAGTGTCGGTATCTTTTTTTTGCAGCTTTGACAGCCCCTCATACATCCTCTCAGCCAAGAAAGAAGTGAAGTCATAGGTCACAAAGAAGTTAGGGTGTTGTATTTGCACCCCCATGAACATATATGCTATGGGCATTGCTACACGAGGACTGAAACCTAAAATTTGACACAATGAATATAAATTGGCCAAGAAATGGTTTGCAAAACAATTTAATTTGAAAGGTTCTTGGTTGCTGGGGCTGATATGAAATTTCAAACCTCCTGTCCTAGCTAGATGTGGTGGAAGCAACTTAGCTCTAAAAAGAGATTTCAACTTTGCATACTCTTGCTTCATTTCCTCAAGATTGATAGGAACCAAGTCTTCACTCAGTTCACTCAAGTCAAAAATCTGTTGGACCTCTTCTTTGTTAACACTCAATAGAACTTTTCCATCATAGCCCTAATTATCTGTGTGACAGGGTCATATCTTGCAACAACTGCCCTAAGTAGGTCTACATTAGGGAATACATTTGGTACCACCAACTTCCCCATATCATACATCCATCCATTTAAAAAAGGGTGAGGAAAATTCATTTGTTTGTACCACATTCTAAGCATTTCCAAACTTGTAAGGGGAACCCTAGCATCGAGGATGTTGGAGCAATTATATACTAACCCTTCCCCCAGGATTTTCCCTCGCATAAAGACCAATCCCTTCCTCCTATCATTCTTTGACAAGGGTAATTGATCCAGGAAATCATCATACATGTTTCTTCTTAGATAATCAACTTGGGAAGAATGCTACTTTGGTGGTGCCATCTTGGACAAACTAGGGCTTCTTTTATAACGTTAAACTTCAAGTAGCTAGGACTAACTAGAGGTAGGAAATTACTTAACAAAATACTACAATTTCTCACAATCTATAATCAAACTATAGCCCTAACACATTTATCAAAAAACTCACTGACAAACATAGCTAATCCTTTCCCAAATTCAAGTGCAAAATGACTGGGAGGGATAGAAAATAAACTCATGGCTTTGTTCGTAGAAATCCCAAATTCTGGCTGTAGAAACTCACAATTCCACCTTTGGCTCTGAAACTGCTCCGCAAAATAGTTAAATGCTTTGTGATACAAACAAAGTAGGAAAATTGATTTTATGTCGATCAAATCATGCCAGCAAGTGTCTCATCCACCATTAAAGCTCAATTGCACGTTGCACAAATGACTCCAACCATATTTGATGTAGATTTAAATTCGAGCTGTTGATTCTTCAGTTTGATCAAATCATCAACGACACCTTCAAAATAGGCTGACATAATCACCAACATGGCAAATAGGGGCCCACCATACCATATGCTGTGAAGGAAGTCCATGTGGTAGTCGCCTGTGATATCACAATCCTATAACTTCTGATTGTGTGATGGTGAGCAACCATTGATCTTGAACATCGGTGATCTCGTTGCTTCAACACAGTCGCTAGCCTTATCGTTAACCCTTGAGCAAATTTTCCATCAAGATCATAAAATATTTGTCAATTTGAAGCATGCGCATCTTAAGAGAACTTTAGTAGCCTACCTTTTAATGTATTAAGGCCAGACAATGTTTCCTTTATTCTTTCGGCTTCATCAGATGAGACAAGTGGCACCCACCCGTGATATCACGATCTTGCAATTTTGGATCACGGGATGGCAGGAAACCATTAATATCTAGCAATAATTGATCGACAACATACAAACTTATCTCCATTAGCCTCACCAAGGAAATCCATGTGGTGCCTTCCCGTGATATCGTGATCTACCAAAGCACTATGGTAGGGCCATCATGGGATGGCAGGGAACGGTTGAGATCAAACGATAGTTGATCAGTGGTGGCACAAGTTTGATCCCCCAGATAGGACACATGGCACCCTCCCGCAATTCCTACAATTCCCGATCACAGGATGGCGGGCAACTGTTGATATCTGAAGGAAAATGATCAATGGTAGCGCAAATTTCATCCCTCTGCAAAATAAAACATTCATTAAAGGGCAAGGGAACATCACTAGGTGGATGGAAAACAATGACATAAGTTGTTTTAAAATCATGAAACACAGGGCCAACCAAGACTTAGGAAAATAAAACCTACAAAGGAAATATTAAGGCCAAAGGGACCAAGCCTAGACGAACCGATAGGACATAAGATATTTTTAAAAAATTTCCAAAAGTAATAGCGAGATAGATCTTGACCAAGGCATAAAATAACACAAGGGTTTTATTTGTAGGCAACGCTAAAACCCCAAACCGTTAAAAATATTCCAACACCATGAAGGACCAGAGACATAAGGTAGGGCACAAGTAAAACAACAAGGAGCAAAATTTTGAAGCTCCATCAACATTGACATAGCATCTTGTGGAACCTTATCAAGATTATCAGGTAGAATAACTCTTGGTAAAGTTGTTATAGGCACACCTTGTAGACCTAGTGTGTCTTTCCCATTTTTTCCATCTTGTTATGGGAACACCTTGTAGACCTTGTGTGTCTTTCCCATTTTTTCCATCTTGTTATGGGAACACCTTGTAGACCTAATGTGTCTCTTATTCTACCTTTTCTTGGGGGCTCACCTAGTGAATATTGGACTTCACTATCATGTGCGTCTCTTGGTTTGCGATTCACCTAGCAAATAGCAGACTTTGCTATTGTGTGAGTCATGAATGCCTTTTAACATGACCACCTAGAAAAATAAAACTTGCTTGCTAGTGGAGCCATGTTTTCCATGAGTGATGTGTATGAATTTAGTCCTCATGGAGAATTTTCTTTATTTGATGGAAGAAATTTGGTATTTAAGACAATTTAAGACTGAGGTCTCTTTGCCTTACCAACTCAAATATTTTAGTACTAACCCTGTGTTTTGTTGTGTATCTTTTTATGTGTCTTCTTCACGTTTACATCATATTTAAATTATGTTTTTTTTGTTCCATAATTATCTTTATGTTCCATGGTATTGTTTTCATAGAGGTGTGCACCATTTCTGAGTTGATAAAATCACTCAACCACCTCATGAAACATGGGATGATCTACTTGAGTGTGGGATTAGATGGTGGAGATCAACCTCTAGAGAGGGTTGGTTCCCCTAGTAACTTCACCTAATCTAGCCTATGCTATTGATGATTGTTGAGAAAAGAGATAAGGAAAACATGAAATGAAACCTAAACTCTAATTGGGTGATGCACCAAAAAATATTTCAAACCTATACTGCAACTTGGAATCACAATATGATCAAATGAACACGTTGTTTTATGAACAACTCAAGTTTCTACACACTTATACATCAGTATTTCATAGGAAAGATGAAGTTTTCCAATTTTAAATGGAAATATGGCTATCTTCACAATTAGAATTTGTTCAAACTATTTTCATAAACTATGACCTGCATAAGGCATGTATATCTTTGTATAAAGGTTCTGAAAGAATGAGACATACATTGAGGACTCATATCGAATCACAAAAAAATGCATCAATCATTTATATTTGCACACAAATTATAGATTGAAGAAGGAAAAATGCTTGTCTTTTATTGATCAAAAAGTGTTACATAGTTGTGTACAAGTCTAATAGTGGAGTTAGAAAAGTTTCCCCAACTTTAAAAGAACTATTAAAAATAATTACAATGCAAAACTAGAGAGTAAGAACTAGTGAAATTTTTTCCCTCAGGGCTTTCCTTTATGCTACTGAACATCTTGCAAGAGATTAAGAACATGTGCTTGCTAGGTCAAACTTCTTTAGGTGTCCAAAAGTGCTCCAAAAAGGTGTTTGAATGTTGAAAAATTCATACCTTGACCTTGTCTACCAACCAAGTCCCCAAAATAACTCCTGAATGCTTGTAAATGCTCAAAAATTGGGTCAAAATGTCTCCTACATTCCCTCTATTTGTTGCACAACTCACCAAACTACCCCTAGATTCTTGGAATAATACCTATCTGACGTCCACCTCTATAACTGTTCATAAATGCCCTCCAACTGCTCATAACTAATCATTATTTTCCCCAACTATTGGCACATGATAATGAAGCATGTTTCCTATAGCTTTGACTTGATATTGAAACTTTACACTTCCTTCATTATGGTTCCAAACTACTTCTTTCCTCATTGGCTTTGATAATTCTTCCAAGTTTTTTGTCATGCTATCCTTTATATGACCATACAGTGTCACATAAGCATTATATGCACTTTTCAAACCAAAAATACCCTCTTTCATCATTTGTAATGATTGTTCTGATATCTCTTTATTGAACTATCATTATAGACATTGAAATGAAATAAAACACTTACATTTTCAGGTTCTTCCTTTATGAAAATAAGGACATGTTCTCATGAATTTGAGCCTGTCTTTGAAACTTCTTGACTTATCTCATTATGATTCCAAAATTACTTATCATAGACTCTATGCACTAGCATGCAAAATCATTTGAAACCTTTTTTGAATCTGTTATGCCTGTCAACATCTCTACCTTCTCTCACTGTAGTAGACTTGTGAAGTTTCTTTGATTGGATTGTTTCTTGTAATATTTTCTTGGAGTCTTCCCTAGCTCACTATCCTTAAAACCTTATTCTCTGTTCTTGATTTCATTCATGCATTTTCCTATCTTTTTCCACTATCTTTTGTTTTCACTACTTTCTACATCTCTTTCAATGATTGTTGAAATCAGGAGCAAGTGACTTGTTGTCACCTCCAAAACTCACAATTCTCTTATCACCAATGTATAATCAAGAGGAAAAAAAAATTATACCCATTCATCATATCAGATAACTAGTTAATAATACCCTATAAGTTAAACTTGTTGAACACTCGAGATAATAAGAGGGGGGCAGTGAATTAGTATTCCTTTAAACCATTCAGACATTAGCCATCCAATTAACAAAACAAATTCAACTGCAATAATGAATGAAAACATGAAACATCCACAAATTCACATGACACATGAACAACAAGATTTTTACATGGAAAACTCAAAATGGGAAAAACCACAGTGAGGGTTAGCTCACAATATGTTATATCCAGATATAGTATATTATAGAAATGCTCACTCCAAGTGGACTCATTTCCCACAGAGAATAGAAGAAATAAGGGGTAGCTCATAGCCTATTGAACTATTACAAATGCATCCACAATATGCTGGATTATAGTTCCAATGAAGTACAAAGCAATCTTTGCATTGATCTAGATCAATGCTTTGCTTTGAATTCACACACTTTGCAATACCATTCACATAATTATGATCAAATTCACATCATACACATGTAGGTGGAACAACATAAATTCCACTTTTTTCACACCACACACACCACTTACATTCATCCATCCAATACCAAAAACAATCTCATATATATCCATAAGTGTAACTTCAATTAGGTTGACCTAATTAGAAGTAACACACAAAATTAAGCTTTTCGTTCTTAAAAAAATTCATCCAAATCTTGTGCCTTAATTGAAAATTTAATTCACCTTAAGATAGGTTGGGATGGACCTAATATAAGTCTTGCATAAGAGCACAACACACATTAATCCTTCAAATATGTTAGGTTGGCTCCAAATAAGACCTAAACACAAAAACTTCCATCTACTTACTCAATTCATCAAATGTGTGACTCAAAACTTTATCTCTCTTTGAATTACCACTCAACCAACATTTGAAAGCTTATCTTAAGCATCACAACTCAAAGTGATTATCCATGAAGGAATGCAGAATCTCCCACATTGACATACCGTTCAAAAAATAATTGCAATATACAAAGTTGAACTCTGTCATTCATATCTTTTGGAGTACTTCACCAAACAACACAAAATATTGTATTTAGACACATATTATTATCATAAAAACACTGTTGGAATTGCAGAGTGAATTCTCAATTTTCAATGGAGTGTGGACCCAAAAACTAACACACTGAACTATTATATTATCAAAAGGAACACTTAGCCAAATTTCTATATAACTGTACTTTCTGGATTAACTTGTTTTGTACAAATGTCTTTATAAATACTTCCAAATCATGCTAGAGTGATCACAAAATTTTTGGCATCAATGAAAACACTAGATCAAGTAATATATACACACCGTGCTCATGTTTCCAAACTACATCAAAAATGACAAATATCCAACAATTTCCCCCTTAGTCATTGATGGCAACATGCATACCAAAAACATTCTCGAAAAATTGCTTTCCCAAATATCTTATCCAATATCTCTCCAAGTGTTTCTCCAAGTATCTCTCCCCCTTACTCATATATTTTCATTCCCAAAATACTTCAATACATTTCAAGTATCTATGAATATCTTTCCAAGTATCTCTCCTGCTTTGACATTAAAGGCAAAGGGTGTACTAGTATAAAAAAAAATGTATACTCCCCCTTAGAATGTGTTGAATCCCGCTTACAAGGTAAACTAAAAACCTTTTATATCATCTACATACTTCCAAAAGAGTCTAAAATCTTGAAAATGCATAAATGTAGAAATAGTCAACCTAGAGATGTTGACCCTTGAAGCTTTTGGAAGATAACTTGCCACACAGATTTTCCTTCTTCCCAATGTCTCTTTACTACTACAAGTGTTTTATGTTGCAACTAAAGATCCACTAAGGTTCCTTCTCCTTCTTCCAAAGTACCGAGAGTATGATTTATTTCTGAAATCCTATCTGTACTATCAAGGGCACTTGAGACAGGTATATGATTCATCTTCACCAAGTCCCTTCGCTTCCCAAACTACTTGATAATCTCTTCCATTTGGTTCTATAAGGTAAGGAATTTGTTATGTAAGTCCATTATGGTAGTCCAAGTCTGATCATTTCTATCTTGTACCAGATCATAGGTCTTAGATGCACTACTTATTTGTCTAAGTTTCATCCATGGAATCTTTTATGATTTGTGTGGCATCCGACCACTTCATGCAATATAGAAGTAAAGAATTTACTTCTTCTTCACATGCTTATACATCCTTCAACCTTTCTGCAACTTTTTTATGTGTAGATGCACACCTTTATGTGATATCCAATAATTTCTTCTTTGCAAGTCTTGTCTCAACTTCCATTTTAGCTTGTCCTTGTAGTCTAGAGGCACATTCCTTGAAGGAATCAATCAAAAATTTGAAATTATCCATTGTAGATGATAATGTATCAATTCTTTTACCAGGGGTTATCTCCTATAATGCTTTTACTGCTTCATCCATTTTAATATTTTCTTTTGCATTAGTAGTGCAAACACCTAAATTTGGACACTTAATTTATCCAAATTTCTCCCCTTGTGTCTAAGCATCCCCTTATTTGCATTAATTAAGTAATATCACTATTATTTAATTAATATCCTTAATTCTACCAAATCCCTAAGGTATTTAATTAATAAATACCTTATCTCTTTAATCCTCATTTTCATCAAACGAATTAAATAAATATGACATTTATTTAATTCTTCATATGTCACATTCCTTTCTTAATCCTTATTATTCTTCTAATCTCATCATTAGGGATGTGCACATGCCTAATCCTTGATTAGGATGTGTCACATCTTGTAAATTTTTCAAGTTGGCCTCTAATCTCTCGTAGCCACCTAACCCTCCTCTAATCCTTCATTAACTGGCCAAATCAACCTCTCAAGGAATTTTTAATTCCTTTTATCCTTCCAAGGAATATTAAATTCCTTTTTCTCTTCCCTATGTGATCTTTGACTTGTCACATCAAGTCACATGTGAAATCTAACCCTCTTATAATATGTCACTAATTTATCTAAATCAAGTGCTTGCACAACCTTAATCACTTAATTAGGTCAACCTAATCCCCATATCATTTATGGAATGTGTCCTAAGTCAACCTTCTTAAATGCTTTCTCCTTTTGGAGAAGGCACCCCTTTCCCAATGTGAATTTTTAATTCACATTTAATCTCCCAATGCATTCTTTAGAATTTAAAATTCTTTTTCTCATCCCCATGTGGATATTTGAGGAATTTTTAATTCCTCACATGTCCTCTCACCCACATGGGGACAAGGACCTCCTTTATGAGGAGATCTTGTCCAAATCCCAAGGTACTATGTAGTACCTCCATGCCATGTACCCTTCTTCCAACTCATGTACACATCATCTCTTGCAAGCCACTTCACATGCCACATGTCAAGATGTGAGGGCTTGTGAGTCCTCAACTCACCTTGGCCCTACATCTTGATTTTGGTGGCTCAATCTCAACTATCCATTTCCCTAGAGAATCCAAAATTCTCTATAAATACCCCCTCTTTTCTCTCATTTTGGGGGAGATCATTTATGCTAGCCAAACTCTTGCAAAATTTTCTCTTGAGCCATACTTAGCCAAATTTGCACACTTACATCCATTTTCACCCATTTTCCATCCTCATATCATCTCATAGCTTGCATCTCTTGCCACCCAAGGAGCATACAATATTGAAGATCGAAGGGCCAACCAAAGGGACAATTCAACAAGGTGAAATCTTTAATTTTGCTTAGTTAAGTTAATCATTAGGCCAATCTTGAGGTGTAGGGTGTTTTTAGTTGTTATTTGCACTCTTTTTGTTTGCTGCTCATATTCTAACAAGTATTTTCACCCTATCACAAGTAGTTCTTTTACTGATCTCGTGCTCATGTTGAGCATCAACTATGTGCATTTCTCCTTCCTCAACAATGTTGATACTGATTTCCTTTTTCCTTGAGACTTCCTTCTTGACTCCTTTTGCTATTTGATGACTATCTACGACTTTCCTTTTCTTACCCGATCTCCTAGAGCTACAAGAGGACTCTGCTACACTCATATCATCTCTAGTTCTATCCATTATCCTTGGTCTATTGAGATATTTGGGACTAATTAATAATACTTCTGTATAACCAACAACTTCTACCTCAGAAACTTCATAATCTACTTTTGTGACCCAAATAATTCTAGGTTCAATTTCTTCCATAAAGAGAAAACTAGTGGAAACAAGAAAGTTAATGTATTTTATGTATCTCTTTACCAAACTTCTGGGAATCCTTTGTCTTCCATTCATTCTCCTTTGAAATATTGCAAAGAATTTTGCAAGGGCATCATTTTTAGCTTTTGTATCACTAATATTTATCATGTAGTCAACTATCTAATGTGTAATAGGCTTTTCACTTGTCCAATTAACATTCCCAACCACAAGAACCTCCATTGAGAAGTAGAAAAGTAAAAAAATCACCAATGTTCCATAGCTAAATACATGCTTCTTCTTAATATTCTTTAGGTTCTCCATCAATTATTTCCCGAGCAACTCACAAACATCATATTTAGCATTGTTCTCAACCATATCCTGTGCCAGATGAAATGTGATGGCACAGACTGAATTGTCTCTATCTATATAGTAAACCTTGTGTCTAATTAGCATTGATGCATATCTAATTGTTGGGTTTCTAATATGATCCAATATGAGGGATTTTGATCAATTTTTGCACTATTCTTTCCATTCCATCCTTGTTCTTAACATAATTCTAGACTGGAATTGGTCAGTGTTGTGCATGTTTTGCACACACACCCCGCCAAAGGCAGGGATCCCCTTTTGTTTCTTCACTTCTTTGGCCTTGCTCCTATTGGTTAGCGTCGGTTTTAGTTTTGGGCTCCTATTTTAAGGTTAGGGTGATCATGCACCTCAAAATTGCAAAATATAACATACCCAAGTTATTTGACTTGAGTTCAATAAGTTTTAGGCCTTTGCAGAACTTGCACTGTAGGATTCCATCCACCCTTGGCTGCTGCGCCCATCGTCCCTAGCGGATCTTCAACTATGAGTCTTACTTAGTGGAATCTTGTACATCTCGGCACTGTTTTCTTCCTTCCTAATGCATCTTCCTGCATGACGGGTCCTGAACTCACCTTGGCCACTTGGGTCTTCACCAAATGTCCACTATGGCATGGGTTCCCACCATGCAAAGGCCGCACTGTTTATCGCTACCTGCAAGAGTTGCCTTGCAAGTTTCCCTTAGTGAATGTCTGTTTGCGAGCTGATGTTCCCATTTCACCATTCTTTATGGTATTCGACATGCACCTTTCCAAAGTGTAATCTCTGCTCACTACCTTCGTTGATGGTGTCTCAATGACGGACCCTTATGCTTCCATATTTGAATGTTCCATCTTTTGAAGTTGACAAGTCTAATGATCTTGATCCTTATAACAATTCCTTCAATGATTTTAAAGCTAAGTATACAAAATTTAGGTGGATTTAGGGTACTTTTGGGGATGTGGAAGTCATTGCTGCAAAAGCCATTACCCTTGCTACCATCTTAACAACAATTTTATTGTGGCAATCTGCCTAATCCATTTCACATATTATTTTGTGAACATTTTCTTTACGGGTGCCCTGTGCTCTGGGGCCATGTTCTTTTTGAAATCCTCAAATGGTACTCTTGCGCTACATTCCCAAAGTGGAATAGGGTGATTGAGCTTGGAATTACATTTACAAATCATTAGGACATCTTTGAAATTGTTAATTAGGAAATTGGTTTGGGAAGAAGCAACTGAGGGGTGAAAACAAAGGGGTTTTTAGAAGTATTTATTACAGAATTCATGACCTGTAATGATGTCTTACATCCCATTCACTTGGTACCTTCACACGGAATATTCACATTTTATCCCCGTAGTACGTTCGATGGGTCATCGTAGTCAATAAGGAACACCCCTTCCCCCCATTTTGCAGAGTAAAATGAATAAGTTCTCACCGAGGCTTGTAAAATCTGCATGAGATAAATCCTTGTCAATAATAATGAAATGGATTATCATTCGATAAGATCCCCATGACAAGATTGTGGGCTCCTGATAATAGATCTCCTATGCCCCCTCCCTCTTTAGTCACATGGAATTCAATGAAGTTTTATGAGCATCTGGTGCATCAACCTTTGGTAATAAGTGACTCATGGAGTTTTTACCTAAAATGAAAGTCAATTATGCAACACCTCCACACCATCAAGGATTAACTTAGAAAGATTTGAATTTACAAAACATAAGCCTGGGATAGGCTGTTGTGAAGGATCAATGTAGAAGAGTATAGGGTGAAATGATGGATTACAATCATAGCAGTATAAGAGAAAATTAGTAATTGTAATTATCATGGCCATTCATGGATTGAACTTGTGCAGGTTGCCCACTCAAAGAGGCCATCGTTCCTTTTGCCATCGAAATGACATTCTCCTATGACTTTCCCGCATAATTCCCCCATAGTTACCTTTTGTAGACACTTCTTGCGTGGGCGCCAAGGGCTCTCGAGCTGCTTTATTATGATGTTCATGAGTGGAATTCTCGTAGCACATGCCTACAAACACTTCTCCACCAAAAGCATAAGTGTTCCAGAACCAAGAGGAATCGGGAGCATTTGTTTAGAATCATTTTGCATCTTGAATGAAAGTCTCCATATACATAGGATATATATTTAAGAATTTTGGGCATGTTGCCACATTCATGGGGTTTGGTATTCGGAAAGAAAATGAGAACATTTAGTGGATGAATGTATTGATTGGGAATGGGCGCAATTGGGATGGATTGTATTTAGGAGGCATGAAAGGGAAACTTTGTAGACTTGGCATGATCTCACGATGATTGAGGATGAATGTTTGAGCATTGAGGTTTGGTAGGAGCAAATGTAATTTACCTCATGCAAACTCTTTGTTCATGGGAGACGCCACCTCCTCTGTCATTTGATATGGTGTACTTGTCACAACTTCCTGTAAACATTTCCCTACATGGAACTTTACATTGCAAAAGCCTCTTATCTAACTGTTGTCTTCCTTTACAACATATTCATGTAGCCAACCCACACTTTGTCTCCACATAAATCTTGGGCGCATGGCGATTCTGCATAGCCTCCCTATGTGGTGTCTCTGCACCATTCATTTTTGCATAAATTTTTTCAAGTCCTCACAGGAAAATGATCGATGGACAAAGGTGATAATGCACATGAGGTCATTATCTTTAAATGCTATTTCAAATTTGGATTAGTGGGATGACTCATTTTGATCTATGGTAAGAAAGGGATATTATTGAAAATAAGACAGGAAATGCATCGTTCCATTGATCTTACAAGGTATTCGAAGCTTACAAGCATATCAAATTTGTGTAGAGGCACGTGAAGCATGATCATTGCTATGCTAGAATACATTGGGATCTTAAGTGAATGTTATTATGGAAGTGCAATATGGGTTGCACATCAATGGTGTGCTTGCTGATAATGGTTGAGGAAATTCACAGTGGAATGAATAACACAGGTGAGCTTGGGGACATGGTTTCAAGATAATTATGGTAGGGGGTGGAAATTTTTCTTGCGGGTCCCAAGCTTCTCCACACCGGTGGGTAGCCTCAAATGGAATTCTGATCCCTTAATGTTGTTCTTTTCAGCATCAACCCCACCGACACCCACACTCACTTCTCTCGCATGAGGTGTAAATGCTTCACATTTTCACATCAAGCCATCCTGCACCATTGGCCATAAAGAAAAGAATATTAAATCAAGAGGGGGATGTTGTTGTTGGAGAAATCTTGTAAAGGGATGAAGGATCAATATGTAATCATAAATAGGATTCCTATGGGGTGTCGTCCATCATTTCGAGTGATGATCTTTTCTTGCTTTTTCCTCCATGGATTTTTGTTGTAGCCAAACTCAACAAGAATGAAAGAAAGAATAGGGATCATTGGAGCACATTCATGGTGCAGACTTCAGGTTTGTCATTCGAAGGTAATCTTTGATATCATAGATTTTTTTTGTCCCCATGCATCATTCTACTGAAAAGTATGTGAAAAAGGAACCAACACTTTATAAAGATGTCTTTTAAGTTGCTTAGTCGGTTGCACAATATTATTCACACTCAAATGTTTGATGATCATTCTAGCAACGTCATCAACACCCAATGAAGCTTTGGGGGTGCCTATTGAATTTTGTTGAGGACAATCTATGGAAAGGGTGATGATCAAGGATAGGGTGTAGATTTGAGGCATGAGGTATTCAACATAATGTGTAGCTGAAGGTTTGGAGTGTTGGTGTCTTATGATTAGCTTAGAAGATATATCCCAAATAGAGGCAAGTATGGCAAGGAGTCCAGGGGTGACATGATGTAGGTCATTCATTATGAGGGCCATGGTCAACCTAGCCATCCAAGTGGCACCAGTCCCCCCAAACCCTACATTTAGTCCATCACCACCCCTTCTTGATTTTGGGACCTTGTATGACATGATCACAATATTTAAACAAACACACAGTTTTTGAAACAAAATCTCAACGTTTGGGGCCATTCAAATTATAAAACATCATTGGTGGGACAATCATGATGAAAGGGCTGCACTAGACGATGAAAGAAAGTGAACACGACTCTTGTGAATATGTCCTCCCCTCTAGTTACATTTGTGTGTGGGCACTACATTATCAAATTAAAAGGATGTGTCTTTTTATGAGATTGATGGGGAAGTGATCAAAACTTAAAAGGGGAAGATTTCATGGACTAATATTAGAGGGTCCTTATAATAGTGTAGGGGTCTTTGTTCATAGTTAGAGTCTTAATTAGCACTCTATGGGTACCATATTCTAATAGATTTTGGTTATGTACAAGGTAATTTTTGTAAGGTTGGATATGGATATGCATGGGAGTCTTAAATTAAAGCTTGATTTTAAATCCAAATCCTTGTGAATAGTATATCCTCTTTTGTTGAAGGTTATAGTTATTATGGGTAATTTAAAGTTTCATATGGGGAGCCCCATTTACAATAGTGTTATGGGAAATAGTATATGCTATTGTTTGTTTTCCCATAATTAATATTCAAGTCCCCACATCTTGAATGTTATGTTATGTTTTAAGATGACTGATAGATTTAATACATCCTTTCATAGTTGTAGGTCAATTTTATAGGGAAAGGACGATTTAATCGAGAGGCTCATCAGGGGACTTACTTATGAGCATGTGGTGTTGATGTGAATATGATTAGAGGACTTATGAGGAATGGGTCCCAAAGAGAATGAAGGGGAGGTATGCTCTTTTAAAGACATATGCTTGAAGGATGTCAAAGGAGCCATTCTGCATATGAATGCATACCAAAGGTTTGAAAGATGATCTAGAGGAGGAACAAGAGGAAGCTATTTTGTTCTCACCAAATGACGATTGTCAGAAGTTGTCCATCAAAATCGAGAAGAATGTTTCTACTCCTCACTAAGGTAGATCTGCAACAAGACATGATTGAATGAAGAGATGCTACAAATATATCAGACATAGGGTAGATTTTAACAATTTCCAACTACAATGTAAAGGTGGCTAAAAGATAAAATAGACTAAAGGAAAAAATAGGAAAAGGACAAAAGGGTATTTTTTTACATTGAAATATATTGGGGGTAGGTGAAGCCCTGAGCTATATTGAATTTGGGCCATTCATTGCAAATCAATCTTGGCCATTCATTTCAATTTTAGAAAACTATAAATAGGGGCTTGCTCCTCATTTGTAGGTGGTAGTGAATTGTTGTAAAGAGGCATTTTGAAGTAATAAAAGGAAGCATTGTATTGAATTTGGGTGTTTTCTTTGAGCTTGCTCATTTTGCATGGATGATTCAACCTTCATGTTATTTCTATTTGTTAG
Source organism: Sequoia sempervirens (assembly GCA_007258455.2). Lineage (NCBI taxonomy): Eukaryota > Viridiplantae > Streptophyta > Pinopsida > Cupressales > Cupressaceae > Sequoia > Sequoia sempervirens. The sequence continues at coordinate 371,478,364 of VDFB02058242.1, read as the reverse complement.
TTTCTTGAATGAATTTGATGATTGTTGTTTGTTATAGTATCTGATTCCCTTCCAGCCCATGTTTTTGGTAGTTTGTTCATGATAAATTGTTGTGTAAAGTTAGTCTTGGACTGTTTACTTGTTTCACCTTAGTTCAACTATTTCTTCATGCTTAATAGGTGAATGACACAGTTTGAAAATATGCAATGAGCCTTTGAAGATTGCATTGGTTTTTGTAGATGTAGGTTTTTGTTGGTCAAGCAAAACTCATATTTATGGGAGTCTGTCTACTATAGCAACCTCCATTGTCACTGTTCATTCTGGTTTAGAGATAGAATAGCTCTCTCAACCCTTTTCTCCTTTTAATATTTCTTTTAAATATTTGTTAGTGTAGGATCCCAAGTGTTACAACAATGCTAAATATGATGAACACAAGGAGATTCAGATTGCTGTCATGAAGTGGAATCTACTGATCATTCATTTCTAGAACTTAGAAACTCCATGCATAACTTGAAACTTCCATGCTTTGTGAAACATAAAGGCCCCTTGTGATTACCAAAAAATAACAAAAATCAATTGAGTTGTTCTTGCATTGTCATAACCTGACACTTGAGAGACCTTGGGGTGATTTCTTGATACTTAATTGCAAGAAATTACCTTTCAAGAGAGATAGCATACTTGTGTGATTTCTGTGTTGAGAAGTGAAAAAACACACATCAATAGAACTAGCGCTAGAAGGATGGAAGTTGAAAGTACCTTCAAGTAAAACCTAAGATAGATAGATCTAATCATAAGCAAAAAAATTTAAAATTAGAAAATTTGAAGACAAAAGCAACATCTGAGGAGCAACAATTATAGATCAATATTACTTAGCTTCAGGAAGATTTTAGTTGGAGATTGGACCAACCATTGCAACACTTTGCATTGTCATACAGATGCAGGATTCAAATCACTTATAGGAACAATGAACTGGAGTGTTTGAACTTCTTGGATAGAGTTGAAAAGACTTTACAAGGAGAAATATTCTTTTGGAACATACATCAACCACTGGCTCTCATAGATATAGAAGAAGAGCTTGTTGAAATTGTAGCCAAAGCATATGAAGAGCTGATGAGGGAATAGCTGAGCAATGAGGATGGACAAATATGGGAAGAAGTAATGATGTCCCGATGGTGTAGGGTTCATAATGCACCTCATTCAAAACTAACTTTCCCTTCATGTGCAAACGTTATTGATCAAGCTAGGAGTTGTTTGAATAAGATAGAGTAGCCAACCAACAATGAAGAGGAGTCATCTAATGAGGTAGAAGAACAACTAGCAGTTGAAAGGGAACATGCAGAGGATGTCGAACTTGATATTTTTGCAATAGTACATGTTGGAACAACCAACATAGATGCTAAAAATAAGAAGGAAGGAGCTGAAATCCTTGGGACAATGATGATCCCTGATGAAAGTTTAAGTGAGATGGGATTAGAAGACCTTTTATCAATGGATGAAGGTGGTCAAGCTCCTAAAAATGAAGACCTAGAGGAGTGGGAACAATTACAAGATGAGGCATTCTACCATCAAGCTTCCTCCCCAACCATTGATGAAGATTTGATATTGGAAAGATATAATGGACTCATTTCAAGGCTCATGAGGGATTGGTCAGAGCTGAGATACCAAGTAGATTTGGAGGTGTTGTTGTCAGGTTGGTGTAGGCTTAACGACTCTACACATTCAGAGTTCACATGTGAGTTGTGTCAACAAGCAATGATGCAAGTTAAGGAATGGGTGGATCAACCAAATGCAAAGCCTCTAGTTGTTGCTTCGAGGAGTGAACTAGGAATAGAAGAATTGGAACCTAGTGACAACTTAGCTGAGTGTAACTCGCAAGAGGGTTTTGGGGCAGAAATAGAAGAACAATAAAACCCCACTAATGGTATGAGAGACCCAAGTGTTGAGCCATTGGTTGGCCACCAAGAGTCCTTTCCCTTTGTGGATAATTTATGCATGATTGATGATCGTATTTATTGGGAATCCTTGGAGGAAAATCACATATCAAACTTTGGTCCCCTTGAAGCGGTATCGTCAATTGATGACTTCTTTCTTTTGGGAGATATATTGGGGGGTATAATGACATAGAGAAAGGGTATGTTTTAGAAGTTGGTAGTGATGAGGAAATATCACTTGAACCTCTGGATGGAAAAGCATTCAAACTCCCAGATTGGGAAGAGGATACCATTTCTGCGTACAGTAGTAGTGAACAAGAGGAAATGAGTGGGTATCCTAATGAACAGTAATTTGGGGATGTTAGTGACTTGGCTAGCAAACTACTCCAGCTATCCGTACATCAACTACAAGGAGAAGAAGCCCAAGGCAAGGATGTCTCAAAGGTTGCTGATGAAGGCAATATACTGTGCCAACTGAAGGATGCAACATGTAGTCTTTCCTCTCTATATATTGCTTATCCTCCTACACTTTCTGAGGATGGTAATAGAACAGATTCATCCATGTCATGTTTTTATGGCATGAACCATAAAAAAATTGAGATTAGCATGAACAAAATTAGAGAGGATAGCATGTTTCATTTTGAGAATGACAACTCAATGGACACAAGGGAAACAAATGATTGGTATGATAGTGTGTATCTCCTTGAGGAACAGTCGAGGGAGGTTGTTGATCACTTGGAGAGCTTGGAAGAAGTGTTGGCTGATTCATTTTTTTAGCCTTATGTAACTCCAGAATCAGGTAGAATGTTCCTTGAATTCAAAGATTTTGATTCCTTACAATTTCTACTACTTGATAGTTTTGATTGTGATTTGCAGGATTGTAATGCAAGAGGGATGCTACACTATCCACTACATCCCCTTGGAGTTGATGATGTATGGTCAGATGATACTACACCTACTATGAACCATCAAATGTTGTTACCCCTACACAATGACATCTAGGTTTTATCTTTCCCTGCTCTCATGAATTTTCATGCTTATCATTTTGATTATGGGAACTAGGGAAGACAAAATTGTTTATGGATTGATCATGGGATTTAAAAATCACCTCAACTACTGGTTTTTCCTAAAGTTGTTACTGGATTTGAATGCTGCAATATAAATTTTTATCTTTCTAAATATAAAGATGAATTCACATTGCTTAGGACTATAATGATTACCTTGTTTCTTGTGCATGCATTGCAAAATATTATGGGGATGAGTATCAATTCACTTTATCTGAACATGGTTATTTTTGAGTCTCTTTGTTATAGCTCGGTTTGGACTAGTGTAGGTTTCTTTGTACATAGTTTCTCTCTCTTTCTTTCATTAGATTAGTTGGTTTGTTGTAGATTAGGTTACTTTAGAGTAGTTTCCTTTGGGTTTGTTCTTGCTTTCTGGCTTTGGTTAGTCTAGGTGGTTTGCTTCTACTTTACTTCTTTGCTCGAGGTCCCTCCACTTTTGTTGGGTATGTTTGCAAGTATAACAACAACAATTTTATTACCCGAGGTTGTTCTATGTATTTCCTTAAGAAAATTTAATCAAGTTCTCAAAGTGGAAGGTGAGGGTCTTCTATTAGTGTCAAGTGACCTAGATGTTTGAATTGAAGTGGATAATTTGTTGGTCCCATTTAATTATGATGTATTCTGAAATATTACATCTATCACATACTTTAAAGAATCTAAAGGTTGTTGTAGGCCCTTTTGTGAAGTTGGGTTAAGTGAAAAATATAAAATTCTACTTTAGTGCCACTATGATTCTCAGCCCTGAGTGTGAGCTTCACTGCTTGCGAGTTGAAATGAAAATAAAGAAGAGATAAGAAAAATCAAAAGAAAATAATGAAAATAAAAAGAAAGATATTCAACTTTAAGGAGCATTTGAATAACTCTACCAGGGCTAAGGATGCCTAGCTGATAGTAGAGAAATGTTTGGGAGAATCATAGTGACAACCTCATCGGGGCTATGGATTCCTAACTGTCAACAAGGCAATGTCTAGGATGCTTTTGGAGTTAGAATAATTTACATGGATTAACTTAGCATAGCTTAGGTTCCTGTATTGACTTAAGGATAGGAATGAATGCATTTGCACACACTTGAATTTTTAGCATACTGAAAGGTTGGGTTGACTAGTGGTTTTGATCCTTTAGTTGAGCATTTGGTTTGTTTGTCCTAGCGTGAAGGTTAAAACAAGAGGTTCTAGGTTCGTGATTGAAAATTTTCATCAAAATGCTTTAGAGCGTTTCCCTAGCTGAGTCTCAATTTGTTGTGCATATTTTTCACACACACCCCACCAAAGGCAAGGACCCCCTTTTGTTTCTTCGCTTCTTTGGACTTGCTCCTATTGGTTAGCGTTGACTTTAGTTTTGGGCTCTTTTTCTAAGGTTAGGGTGATCACACACCTCAAAATTACAAAATATATCATACCAAGTAGTTAGCCTTGAGTTCAAAAATTTGTAGGCCTTTGTGGAACTTGCACTATAGGCTTTTGTCTGCCCTTGGCTGCCACATCCATCATTCCTAGTGAATCTATAGCTACGACTCTCCCCTAGCAAACTTCCATACATCTTTCCGCTCTTTGTGTCCTTCCTACTATGTTTTCCCACACTACAAGTCACACACTCACCTTGGCTGCCTGGGTCTTCACCAAATGTCCACTATGGCATGGGTTCCCACCATGTAGAGGTCGCGTTGTTTATTGCTTCCTATGAGAGTTGCCTTGCAGGTTTCCCTTAGTGAAGGTCCATTTGTGGGATGATGTTTGCATTTCGTTGTTCTTAATGACATTTGGCGTGTGCCTTTTTGAAGTAGAATCTCCACTCACTACCTCCATCAATGGTGTCTGTGAATGTAAAATTCTTTGAGCTCCCTTTAGGTGTTTTTGTTTTACTAAGTGCCAGCCCACGCCTCATATAGTAAACATGTTTCCCTTAGCCTTTCATCGTCCTTTTGCTATACTTTGTCAGCTACTTCCATGTGTCCGCCTAGCGCTCCTCATAGCAAAGGCTTCCTCCGCTCTTCTACTGGCTCTTGCCATGCTTCCATGTGTCTACATCATGGGATATTTATTGTTGCTTCCCTTCAATTTATCTTCGGGCTCCGCTTGCATGCCACGTAGCTCCCATTCACATAAAATTTTGGTAGACCCCATAGTCAGCGCCGATAGTAAATTTTTTTCCATATGTCTTCCCAACATAAGCTTTCATCGAAGGGAAGGGAGAGTGAACCACGAGCTATGAACTTCCATCACGCGTCCCTTTAGTAGGAGTTCTATCACAAGGGAGGATGGAGTGAGCAACAGTATGCAATATGTTGCCAAATGTTCTAACTAACTCCACTGGGAAGTGGCACTTGTCTGCACAAGATGTTTTTGGACCACTACCATCATTCACAAGGGATGCATCTGGCTAGGAATGACTACATACTATGGCCCAAATATTTTTTGTTACAACAACCAAAGGGAATCATTGCTATAGCCATCATTGCTCAAGATACAAAATATTTTTTGTTACAAGCTCTCCAGGTGGTGGATTGTTGGCTATATATACTACTTCTTGCTTTAGAAAATGAGTTTGAAAGATGCAAAAAAATTAGAGAGAGACCAGGCCTTTTATATTGTTTTAATTACTCTATGAAACTTTCAGACTATGCCATTGTTCGACCTTTCTATTTTTCTTATGTTATTTGATAAGCCATTACTACTGTGTCATTATTGTCTGAATTGTTCATTTGCAAGAACTTCTATGATTTTAAATACAAATTTCTAGTTTAGATCATGTCTTTGACTCCTCTTTTCAGTTAATGTATGCAATAATAATTTTATGTCATTAGATGAATTGTTCAGATCTTTATCTTTTATTTTTGTTAATTATAGAACATAGAAGTTTACCAATTAGGCCCTTAAATTAGTGAATGTTCTGCTTCCTCTACCCCTTCTTCTAGCCATGTTGCCTACTGCTAATAGAAATTATGTGGCATGGGATGTTGGAAGTCCTCTTGTAGTGCTAGTAGCACCCATTGTTTGGGCCCCTATCCTGATCTTTGCTCTAAAAGTTATACCTACATTCACTGGAGATGGCTCAAGAACACCGTCCGAACGTCTGCAAGATGTTGTAGACGTATGTCTGGTACATGGAATTACAGAACAAAATGTAGTGCTAAGATTACTCAATGCCTCTTTCAGAGGAAAGGCACTAGATTGGTACTGCATATTGCAACCTAATACTATCGGTACCTAGGATCAGCTTGGAGATTCTTCTATGAGAGATTCTCTAATGACGGAGATAGGTCTTTGCACTATCATCAGTTGGATATCATAAAGTGGGCCCCATATGAAACCATGATTGAATTCAATGCTCGGTTTCACGTAACCTAGCAAAGAATCTAGGTTGCAATCCACTCACCACCCAACTTAGTGTTCATGTTCTACTTGAAGTCCATCAACGCTGACATTTCAATGATGATCTAGTCACTCGATAGAAAAACTCTACTAGATGCATATAGCATCATAGTTAAAGCAGAGAACAATCTAATAGATTCCAGAAAGTTTCCGCCTCGACCTGACATGCCTATGTTTCCCAAGATATTAGTTTCCACCTAGGCAATGTCATCTAGTAGTGCAGTCGCTCCTCCTCAATCCATGTATACATACCCAGGCACATTGCAGGATGTTGCTTCCAAATTTGAATCTTTGAAGGATGATATAAGTAACGTAAAGGAGATGTTGTAGGCCATGACCAATGAGATAACTATGATCAAAAGAAATCAAGACACACCTCTGAAGCCAACTTATCAAAATTATCAAGGCGAATGGTCTTCTTACAAACAAAACCAGTTCCAAGGAGGTGCCTGCACAAATTCGTAGGCACAAACAACTAATCAAATACTACCAATGCCTTATCCATTATAGAGTGCTAACCCAAGATTGAGTAGAGAGCTGATAGCGGGGCAAAAAAATTTAGTCGATGACACCAACCCCTGGTGTTTCCCTTGCGGCGACTCACCTATGCCCCAAAACTGCCCACGTGACATTCTACAACAAAAGTTGGTAGAGCAGCACAATCAAGGTGTGGCATCATACCATGGAGGTTATGTATATGCCTCTCCACAAATGGAAAATGTGGTTCTTACCACACAAATGTAGGGGATGTCCTTGGAGCAAGGAATGGATATTGCTCCTAATCACACACTCTTCTCATGGATGGAAGAAGAAGAGGCAGTATTCACAAATGATGCATCCACATCGAAAACCCCACAAGTATGGCTTGATTACAACAATCAATCAAAGAGGAGATTCACGGGCGAATCAATCATTTTGTAACTAGTCAGTCTGTAGCCCAAAAGTGCTTCTGATTAGCCACCCAACACCTCCGCAATGGCACAACAAGCTCTGCCATGAAGGGAAATTGTGGTAACAAGAGCTAAGGAGTAGAAACCTTTGAATTTTCCACCATTCAATGTGGTGGAACAATTGAAAAAATCATCTACTAATGTGTCTCTATGGGATATCTCTTAGCTATTCTAGAATAGAAAAAATTGCTACAGAAGGCTCTCCAGGAGGATCCAATCATTGAACCAAAAGAGAGAATTCTCAAAGGAATGGTTATTGATCAATCGCCTCTTGTCAAATTTCTCACAAATAGCATAGAGGAAGCCCTTTCCGAGGTTAGAGATAAGCTGAATCCAAAAACCTTTTTCTTAACCCTCATTGTGGGAGAGAAATTATTGCACAATGCCATGATTTACTCTGGTGCTAGCACTACAATCCTGCCAAAGTAGATAGTTGAAGCCCTGGGACTTAGCTATGAACCTTTGAAGAGGGGGGTTATGCAACTTGATGGGAACAAAGTCAAAACTGTAGGTGTCATGAAAGACCTCCCCTTGACTCTATTCTCCTACTCTAGTGTTATAGTTCTGCAACACTATGATCATAGATTCCCCCTATGTTCGTCCTTTGCCTATCTCAAGAATTCACTTCAAAGATAGGAGGGTATCTTTCTCTAGACTGGTCGAACTTGATCCTAAGGACCAAGCATGGAGCTAAAATTAAAATAGTGTCTGAATCATTGCACTCAAAACATGTGGCCGATGAAGCTATGGTCAACTTTGAAGCCACCCATACCTCTTTCACTAAGGAAGAGCTGTATTGCTTTGAATTGCTAGAAGACGAAAAAAGTGACTGGAGATTAGATCAATAAAGAGGAAGTTCTTTTAAGTGAATATATAGATGTTGACCCTTTAAACAACTATCATGCTATCGGTCTAGGAACCTATGTCATCTTTGACAAGGAATAAGAGATTCTGAAGGTCATGAAGGAACTTGAAGGTAGCCAAGCTTTAGAGCCATGGATGCTTCACTTTGATGGAGCAAGATGTAAAGTGGGTGCAGGAGCTAGGATATGTTTGATATCCCCAAATAATGAAAAGACACTCTGGTCCTTCTACTTCCAGTTTTCTTGTTTGAACACTGAAGTTGAATATGAAGGCCTAGCGCAAGGTCTGAGCCTTGCTGAATGAATGGGCATCAAGCAATTGATGGTGTTCAAAGATTCTGAACTAGTGGTCAACCAAGTCCAACGGGTTCCTGTAGCTAAAAATTTTCACATGAGATCCTACAAACATAGTCTAGGACCTGATAGAGGGAATTGAATCCTTCAACATTCAGACAGTGCCCAAAGAACAAAATGTTGATCCAGATCACATGGCCACAATCAGATCTCAATTCGAACTGGCCTTTGACCTAATACATAATAAACACTATGTATCAGTGATATTTTGACCGATGATTCTAGATAATGATCAGAGCTAGAAAGTATTTGACAATGATGAACACATTGCTTCATTCATCCAATAGTTGGGAGAGTTTTCCAACCAACTCCAACAAAAGATTGTTGAAGCCTACGATGGGAAGATCATTCAACAAAGGTCTAATAAGATTTCAAAGCAACTTTTCACTCTCGAAAACCTTTTCGATTGTGATGATGCAAGAAATGATAAAAGGAAGTTTGTATTGGACAAAAGTGACTATGTGGACCTTCAGGTCGGAGATGGGAGAAAACTCAAAGTTGGAAAAGATGTCTCACATCATGATAAAGAAAGTCTTATTGACTTCTGCATAAGGTATGAAGGAGTAGTTTCTTGGTCATATGATGACCTTAAGGGATATGATCCTGACATCATCCAACATAAAATAGAGCTGACAGAAGGTGCCAAATTAGTCTGCCAAAAACTGAGGCCAGTTAATTTGAAGATCAAGGCCATGATGGCACAAGAGCTGACAAAGCTAATTCAGTCTTAGATTGTCTTCTCGATCAAGAACAACACATAGGTATCCAACCTAGTGCCAGTCCAAAAGAATGGAGACATCCACCTGTGTGTTGACTTTCGGGACCTAAACAAAGCATTCTTAAAGGACCATTATCCACTCCCTTCTATGGAGACAATCTTGCAAATAGTGGCAGGATCAAAAATGTTTTCTCTACTTGATGGATTCTCCAATTACAATCAAATCTGGGTTAGAGAAGAAGACCAACACAAGACAACGTTCACTACAAAGTGGGGAATGTTCATATATGTTAAAATGCCTTTCGGCCTTTCAAATGCGGGAGCCACTTTTTAGTGGGCCATGGATATCACTTTCAATGAATTAATTAACAAGATTATCCTAATCTATTTGGATGATCTGATTGTTTCTCCAAGCATAAGGATGATCATTTTGATCACCTTGAGATGGTTTTCAAAAAATTCTAGGAGTTTGGGGTCTCCCTGAACCCAAAAAAATGTGTTTTTAGAGTGCCACAAGGCAAGCTATTAGGACACGTATTGTCCAAAGAAGGAATAGCAATTGATCCTAAGTGGGTGAAAGCAATCAAAGAACTTCCCCTACTAGTCAATAAGAAAGGAGTGCAATCTTTCCTGTGGAAGGTAAACTTTGTGAGAAAATTCATTTTGAATTTTGTAGGGATAATCAGATTGATCACCCTAATGCTGAAAAAGGATCAATTATTCAAATGGACTAAAGAATCGAGAGAAGCCTTCAAGAAGGTTAAGGATGCTATTTAATCAGCTCCTGTACTGGTTAATCCAGGCCTATCAAAGGACTTCATAATGTATGTATTTAGCAACAAGTCAAACATTGCTACAATCTTAACGTAGAAAGATGATGAAGGAAAGGGAGAACATCTGATAGAATTCCACTCTCAAACCCTAAAATAATATAAGACGAACTAAAAATTTGTCGAGAGGAAAGCTTTCACAATAGTTAAAGGACTCAAAAAGTTCTGACACCTAATCTCTTGCAACAAGGTGGTTGTTTATGTCACACACTCTAGTGTGCACAAATACATCATGGAAGGAGAAATCACCAAAAAAAGGGCTAATTAGATCACTAATATCCTTGAATATGACATTGAGGTCAAGCCTACAAATACCATTAGAGGAAGAGGATTGTGCGAATATCTGGCACACGACGAAGAAATGACAACTAAAGATGAACAGTCGGAGTTGATTCTAATGAATGAGTCTAAGTCTGAAGGCTGTTGGCTGGCAGATAGGGTGAAATTCATGCACACAAGAAGTATTTTCCTGACCTTCCTTCTCAAAAGAGAAGATTCTACTGACTCTAAAACAATGGATACACACTTATTGAAGGGGTCCTTTTCAAAAGGAAATTTAGCAACGTTTTGTTGTAGTGTGTCACCACAGAGTAGGCTAAGAGGATTCTCGACACTTTCCACAGTAGTCCTATGGGTCGGCATTTCTCCATAAAGAATACTGCTATCAAAATTATGTGTGCTAGGTACTTCTGGCCCATATCGTTAAATGACTCATACTCCTTGGTTAAAGCTTGCACGGAATTCCAACTCTTCGCATGGAGAAGAAAAAATTTCATAATGCCCCTCAATTCGATAATAGTTGATGAGCCACACAATGGGCCTTGATTTCATCAGGATGATTAATCCCACCTTCAGCGCTAGACATAAATAGATTCTAGCAGTGACAGACTACTTCACAAGGTGGACCAAAGCCATGCCATTGAAGAATGTGACAGAGGCAGAGATAGTAGACTTCCTTGAAGAACTCGTGACGAGATTTGGCCCTCCTAAAATGATCATCTCCAACAACGCCAAGGATTTCCTAGGCTCTAAAGTATGCCAATTCACACTCACACATGGTATATTCTTGAAGACATCATCAAATTACTACCTGTAGGGTAATGGATTGGTAGATTTGACTAATAAAAATTTAGTCAGACTCATCAAAACGATCGGGTCGGAGCATTAGTGGGAATGGCATAAAAATATTCAGGCGACACTCTGGGTAGAACACATAAATCCTAATAAAGTCCTCAAGACTTCATTATATGAGTTAGCATATGGAAAAGAAGCCCTATTGCCTATCTCCATGGAGATTCTAGCACTACAATTTCTCAAATCTCTCGAGATAGAGAAAAATGGTGCAATGGAGGTACGACTAGCCGAGTTGCTAGAAGTGTAGGAGAAAAGAGAAAAGGTCTTGATAGCTATGTCCAAATGCCAATAGGTGGTTAAGAGATGGTTTCATAAGAAGGCTTCAAACCAAGGTCTAAAGTGCAGGGACCTAGTGTTAAAGTTTATTGAAAGGGCTACAAAGCCTGACCAACATGGGAAGTTTGACAGCCTCTGGGAAGGCCCTTTCAAAATAATTCAGTGCAAGGAAAATAACACATGTGAATTGGAAAGCATGGAGCATGAACCATTGGGAATTACGGTAAATGGGATTCATTTAAAATTATTCAATTAAACTGTAGAACTGTTCCGCCAATATAAATATGTGAATAATGTAATTATTTTTTCCCTTGTGTTTTTTGTCAACCGATCTTTTAATAATTAATTCTACAAGTGCGAGAAAGTAGAAGCGGGTGGAACCCATTATCAAAAAGTGAAGAAAAAGATAAAAAAACTCATGAAGCAGAGAAAGGTGAGCACACGTATGCAGAAAAAGAAAAGGAAACCCACATTGCAGAATAACAGGAAAATGAGACAAAATATTTTAACATAAGATATATTTTCATTATATTTATATACTTTGCTAAATACAGTATCAAAATGGCTTAGAGGCAACACTTTTAGAGTATATATCTATATATCTTTTGTATCTTCTTTATCTGGCTACTATAAAGCCTTTTTAGGCATATATACAAAAATAAACTAATGGGTATTAGTTTTAAAAGAATATAAAAGGAAATTTTTAGTCATGGGTGTGAGCAACAACAATGGAGGCATCAATGGTAGCATCTGGAATATCTTGATTAGTAGGGGAAACATCTTCATCAATAGGGGTAGCATCCACAGGAGCAATGGAAAGTGGTGGAGGGAACACTAGGTTCTTGAAGTCCATGTACAAGTCAATATCATAAAATGGCACCATGTTGTACAAGGGAGACAAGAAATGGCATGAATGGGTGACCCTTTGTAAATGTTCTTCTTGCAACTAAATACGAAAGCCACTTAGGAATAACACCCATGGCATGACTGCTTCATCCCTAATGTATTTCTGGAGGTCGCTTGTCATTGGCAGGCCTATTCCAAACGCAACATTGGCCACCTCCTCTCTGAGACCGCCTAGATATTTCTTTAGAAATATTTCAATTACTAGGCACAAAATCAATGGCTTGGGGACTACAATGTCAAGCATGGATGCCACAAAATGAGAGTACACATCAGTGTTAACTCTATACCTATCCTCATAGACAAGAAAATCCCTCCCTAGAACCCATTTCATTGCTATGATGGCCAGTGAATGCTTATTCTTGGTCATCCGTTTGAGGCGCCTAGTTGAAATTTTGTCAAGAAAAGCTGACTAGGATTTTTTTCATACTAACCTAATTGGGGTGTTCATGGTGACAAGCTCTATACAACTGTCTAAAAAAGTCTCTATGAAAATTGTCTAAGTCTAAACTCTATGCAAATTCTATGCAACTGCAAATGTTGAATGCTAAGCCAATCGCCTAATACCAATTTTGCTAAAAGTTGCTAAATGTGATTTCACTATTTTCCTAAGTGCCTGTTTATATAAATGGTCAGGATATGCGTGGTGATTTGCATACTATAAACATGAAGTTAATCAAGTACTATCTCAAAAATTGCACCAAGGCTCGCTCGATTATTCCACCCAATTGTGTCTACTAAGTACAATTTGTTGTGTGTAGGATTAGTGGAAGCTAATTAATTAGCATAAGCTGGTGGCATTCTCTGGTGGTAGTTCATATGACTGAATGCTAAGGTGTCATTTTGTAGGCGCTTCTCAAACTCCAAAAATTAATACAAATATTTTCAGGTACTTATTACATATTTTAGCCTAATCATTCCATTTGGGATATTAATTTCCATGATATACAAATGCCTAAGCTGCCTTCAAATTTCTAGCTCAAGTTCCAACAAAATCATGCTCGAGTACATCATTGCCAAGGGTCATTATGAATTCTTGTCATTTCAAAATGGCAAGTAATTCAATTTGCACGAGCAAATAATTGGTAATAAATGCCAAATTTAATGCAAGTAGGTGAGAATTGTTGGCCACCCCAAGAAGGAAATAGCTAAGTATGACATGCAAAAGGTTTGTATTGTGAATGATTTTTAAAAATGCTACCTAGAGAAAAATAAATTTTAAGAACAACCAGAGCTGAGGTAAGTTGCGGAAAATTTGAGCTCAGCAAAAATCTCTAGCAAACAAAAATGGCAGAGAGTTCTCAAAAAAAGGCACGAGTAGAGGCCCAAGGAGAAGAAACACATAGCTTGTTTGATCATATGCATAGAGCATTAGCCATCTACATCTTTGAAAATTTTTCTTATGCTTCACCTAGTATACCTAAGAAGCTAGAATGGGTAAATACGCGGGTCCTAGAGAAGCCCAAAAATTACAGGGATTAGAGCCGAATCAAGGTAGAATGGGATAATATTCATGATCCCATCCTTGCAAAAAACCCCAAGAATTTGAGGGAGGCAACCTATGAATGAATGAAGAAATTCATCGACTCGAAGTAATTGTCGCAAAAGCTATCATACAGTAGGCTCCCATAATATATAGTCCCATTTATTCACTATTTCCCAGAAATAGTTGATGCAACCATCAAAAATTTCAACTTGAGCACCAGCACCATCGAGGGCCGGAGGCTGAAATTCAGTATCTGCCTAGAAGATATCTAGAATATGTTGTTCATCCCTAACCCCAACTCTAGACCAAAAGAGGTAGAATCATTCAACCCAACGAAGGGAGAGGCAATATGGAGAGGCATGAAAAAGGCCTTAGAATTTTATAACAAAGAAACTAAAAGGCCTAAGGAATATCACCAAAAGCCACCAAAGATTTTGACGCCGCTCATCACTTTCCCTGTAGACATGCATGATGCATTCTCAATGTTGGCATTTTTTTGAGGCCTGGACACTGACCAAGATGTGTACAAATTTCAGTTGGGTCCAGGTTTTTAGTTCCGCAACATTCCTTTTACTAGTATGATTTTGCACAATTCTTGGTTGATGAGATGATAGGGAAAATCAAGGACTACCCAATGCAACAGAAGCTCAGGTTTCCTTCCTTCCTTGCCCATATGTTTTTGCACCAAAACCCTAATTTCTTGAAGAAATATATGAGGTTGTCTATTTGATGAATTGGGAAAAAGATGGTCAGCTTCTGTATGGGCTCCTCTCCTCTTCTCTACATATGACTATTATGCATTTTTGGATTATTTCTTTACTCTGATTTTGCAAGATTTAAAAGGGGATGATGGTTTTGACCGGCTCACCAAGGAGCAGACTACATATATGCAGAACTTCACTCCCAAATATGACCAGTTTCTCGAAGTGGATTACACATTCATTCGATGGCACTATTTCACTAGAGAATCATTTCACCTTCTATCATGTGTCACAAATCGAGTGCTAGCCCTTGAAATGTTTGGACAAGTATCCCTCATTGAATGCAAATTTTGTGGAGGGAAGGCCAAGAAGAGGGGATTCCCTGGCTACCCGTAAACCTTCAAAACGGTGGTCATGAACAAGAAAAAGATGCACAAATTATTGGAAGATAAGTTGGCTCATCTAGGGTTGGTAATGATTTGCGATAACTGGGATTACAACCCCAAAAATGACACACCAAATGAATTTTTCAAGGTGATACATAGCCTACGACCTTACTGGGAAAAGAGGTGGAACCCGCTAAAAGATCTGGATGATCTACTGGTTGATTTGATCCACATTCCTACCGAGGATAGTAGGCCACCATGACACAAGTTCTACTTCCTCACAATGGTGTATGATGAGAATCACAAAATAGGAGCCGACCTTCGAAGCAAGTTGTTAAGAACAAAAGGTTGGAGTGAAAAGAAAATTAGAGATTTCTAGGTACATCGCCAAGATACCAAAAAACTTGAGGCCCCTTATGGAAGCATGGCATGGGATGAGGAGTTTGATAGATTATGGAATGAGGCAAACATGGATTCCAACATGAGCGTAGACAAGGATGATGACTTTGATGAGGGGTCCAAAGAGCATACAGGGAAAGGAAAGGAGCAAGAATTAGAAGTGTCATCGACCTCCACTCAACAAAAGAGAAAGGCGATAGAGCAACCTAGTCGAGTTGTTTCAAATGTACAACCAAACCTATCAAGAGCTTTGCAGACACTCACCTAGATAGCCAAAAGAACAAGAACGGCTCAAGAACAATAAAAAACCATGGAGGTGGAGGACACCCTGCTCACCAAATGGTAGCACACAGAAGCAATTCCTGAAGAGAGTTCGCAAACACCCACAACAAGTTAGGAGGTCGTGGCAAGCCAGGAACTACAATCATCCAGTCAACAGGTAACATTTTCTCCTTTTCTTACTTCTCAATCTTTAGTAGCCCCTACTGTATCTACAACACTCATCACTACAGGCAATGGCCCTTCCTTTTTTGTCTCTACCACAATGGCCATGGGAGGTTTCTCCCAGTTCTCCCATGCGGGATCATTTATCTCAATGCCTCTCTAGACCCTTACACTATCTGTTGTTGTCCAATATACACTTTCCTCTCTTTCCTTGAGCATGGAAGCTATTGACACCCCTCCTACTACAATCGCTGCAACAATTGATGAGTTCTCCAACTGGTTCACAAACCGAGCTTTGGTGTATCCCTCATTTCTCCCCACATACTATCAATCTTCCAAAGAGGAAAATGACCTAGGCCACTACCCTTACGTTCCCTTTCGTCGTGCCTCCTGGTGTGCCTTTCACAAGTGGGATAGTTTAGTCACCATCCTGATTTATGGCACAAGGTGATATTACAAAGGAAGCACATGCTCTCAGGATCCAAAAATGAAAGGCCAAGGATGACAAAAATTTGGCGGAGCCGATAGTGTATACCATTTACAATGAAGCTCAAAATGTGATCCATTTCGCAACCATGCATCCAAAAGTTATCAAATTGCAAGGGGAGATGTAGCTCAATGATTACAACATGTTCGCCATGGGACTTGATCTGAGCATAGCTTGAACATAGGAAAAAGTTGAGCTCATGGAGGAAACGTAGCGGGTGGTGACCATGGACTTCCTCAAGTCTGGTTGCGAACTGAAAAAGAAAGAAGAGGAGATGAATCTTGTGAAGGAGAGGGGCAAGTTCCTGCAAGAAAAGGAAAAAGTGATGGAGGCAGATGTTGTGCTCTTATCAGAAAATGTGCAATCAATAGAGGTGGAGTAGAAAAAAATTTGGGAGGAACTTGCAAACCTCCAATCTATTGACCCCACCCTGGTTGATGTGCTGTGGAAGAGTAACCAAGACTATCAAAACTGGTTAACTATAGAAGAACAAGAAATGAAAAAAAAGAGGGAGGAATTTGAACAACAACGTGCTCAATTCAAGCAAAAGATACAGGTGAAGGATGCATAATTTGGGGCCCAATTGGAAAAGGAGCTTTAGGATACGAAGCTTTCTCTTGAAACAAAATCAACAAACAAGAGTCGGGTCAAGGAAAACTGGTCCAAGGAGCTAAGAAACATTGAGGAACAACTTGCATCCACAAATAGGAGAATTATGGAATTGACAAAAGATGTCAACTCAAAGGATGCAAAAATTTCCCTTCTAAGGAGTGTTCCCCAAGCCCCTGTTGCTCAGCCAGACCTCTTTCCAGTGGCTCAACAACTATATATTTCATACTGGAAAAAGGTCAAGGCCTTCTACCTGACACTTTAGCCAACGCTCCAATCCATGTTGGCAATGACAAAATTGAGTAGGGAGACTCACAAAACAATTGAGAAAGTCTCGAAGTTCATCACAGAAAGGGTTCCTGAGGTGAAAAGTTTGCTAAGTAAGCTATACATGGTCTCTGATGAAAACTTAGCAAAGGCAGGGATCGAGGATCAGAAGGCTACTACCAAGACAATGAAAAAATTCATCCACTACTACTTGACCATCCTTCGTGCTAACGCATGTGTAGCTAATTTGAACCAGACTATGGATAGCATGTGGGAAAATTTCTCCCAGCTAACTAAGATGGGCATGCCATCTCCATTTCTTGAAGATGAGTCGGTTGCCACAATGAAGAAAATTATGATGAATATTGAAGAGAAGGAGCAAGACATAACTGATTTTTAGAGTTTTAGGCAACCTCCTACCATAGTAGATATTGAAGGTGTCATTCATCCAATTGTGCAACTACTCTTCCAATTTGAGTCTGGGGCCGGTTTACCTGCGATGCTGCCTTATAAAGAAATACTCAACCTAAGTGGAGCGCAAGAGAATCTATGCGACGTATCAAGATCATCTGAGGCCAATTGGTTTCCTTTGTAGGTAGCTCTTTCTAAAATCTGACTCCATCACCCTATGGATGGGACTTTGGTCTGCAAGCCAGAGAAAGTTTTGGGTTCCTCGTTCTGCAGGCGAGATGCCACTGATAGTCACCAAAATTTGTGAATGTAAAATTCTTCGAGCTCCCTTTGGGTGTTTTTGTTTTGCTAAGTGTCGGCCCGCGCCTCATATAGTAAACATGTCTCCCTTAGCCTTTCATCAGCTTTCTTTTTCTATTCTCTGTTGGCTACTTCCACATGTCCACCTAGCACTCCTCGTAGCAAAGGCTTCCTCTACTCTTCTACCATCTCCCGTCATGCTTCCATGTGTCTACACCGTAGGCTATTCATTGTTTCTTCCTTTCACTTTCTCGTCGGGTTCTTCCCGCATGCCACGTAGCTCCCGTTCACATAAAATTTTGGGTGGACCCCATAGTCAGAACCGATAGTAAACATGTTGCCATGGGTTTTCCTAGTGCAAGCTTTCATCAAAGGGAAGGGAGTACAAACCATTAGTTGTGAACTTCTGCCATGCATCCCTTCAGTGGGAGTTCTACCGTAGGTGAAGATGGAGTGAGTGACACTATGCGATATGTTGTCGCGTGTTCTAACTACATCCACTAGGAAGTGACACTTGTCTACATGAGATGTCTTTGAACCATTGCCTTCGTTCACAGGGGATGCATCTAGCTGGGGAACGACTACATACTATCGCCTGAATATTTTCCATTACAATGGCCGAGGGGAATCATTGCTACAACCATCATTGCTCAAGATACAAAATATTTTATGTTACAAGCTCACTAGGTGGTGGATTGCTGGATATATATACTACTTCTTGCTTTAGAAAATGTTCAAAAGATGCAAAAAAATTAGAGAGAGACCGGGCCTTTAATATTGTTTTAAATTACTATATGAAACTTTTAGACGTGCCATTGTTCGACCTTTCTATTTTTCTTATGTTATTTGATAAGCCATTACTACTGTGTCATTATTGTCTGAATTGTTCATTTGCAAGAACTTCTATGATTTTAAATACAAATTGCTAGTTTAGATCATGTCTTTGACTCCTCTTTTCAGTGAATGTATGCAATAATCATTTTATGTCATTAGATGAATTGTTCAGATCTTTATCTTTTATTTTTGTTATTTATAGAACATAGAAGTTTACCAATTAGGCCCTTAAATTGAATCCCCAAAGATAGATTTACTGTGCCTATATCTACCCCTTGGCACATCTCCTTAGTTAGATCTTTATTTTTTATATCTGCTTCATTTTCCTATTCCAAACCCCAATTAGAGAAGAAGTCAACTTCTTTAAAACCCAGAGGTTACTCAATTTAGCACAATTGGTCCCCCCATTAACTGAGTTTCCCATAAAGGTTGTTACCTTGCCAATTTTTGGCATCAATAGTGTCCCAATGACGGACCCTTCTGCTTTCGTATTTGAATGTTTTGTATTTTGAAGTTGACAAGTCTAATGGTCTTGATCCTTATAACAATGCCTTTGATGATTTTAAAGCTAAGTCTGCACAATTCAGGTGGATCTAGGGTGCTTTCAAGGACACATAAGTCATTGTTGCAAGAGCCATTACCCTCGCTATTGTCTTAATGAAAATTTTACTGCGGCTTTCTGCCTCATCCATTCAACATATTCTTTTGTCGGAATTTTCTTCATGGGTGCCCTATGCTCTGGGGCTATTTTATTTTTGACATCCTCGAATGATACTCTCATGCCACATTCCTGAAGTGGCATAGGGTGATTGAGATTGGAATTACATTTACAAATGATTAGGGAATCTTTGAAATTGTCAAACAAGAAATTGATATGGGAAGAAGCAACCCAGGGGTGAAAACAAAGGGGTTTGTGAAAGTATTTATTGTAGAAGTCATGACCTCTAATGACGTTTTGTGGCCTATTTGCCTGGTGCCTTCACATGAAATATTCACACTCCATCCTCGTAGTATGTTTGATGGGTCATCATAGTCAATAAGGAACATCCCTTCCCCCACCATTTCGTGGAGTAAGATGACTAAGTTCTCACTGATGCTTGTAAAATCTGCATGAGATAAATCCTTTTCAATAATGATGAAATGACTTATCATTTGATAAGGTCCCCATGAAAAGACTGTAGGCTCCTGATAACAGATCGCCTATGCCCCCTCCCTCTTTAGTCACATGGAATTCAATGAAGTTTTATGAGCATCTGGTGCATCAACCTTTGGTAATAAGTGACTCATGGCACTTTTCCCTAAAATGAAATTCAATTATGTGGCACCTCTACACCATCAAGGATTAACTTAGAAAGATTTGAATTTACAAAACATAAGCCTAGGATAGGCACTGTGAAGGATCAATGCAGAAGAGTATAGGGTGAAGTGATGGATTATGATCATAGTGATACACAAGCAAAGTAGTAATTGTAATTATCATGTACATTCATGGATTGCACTTGTGCGGGTTTCCCACTTGAAGAGGCTTTCATTCCTTCCACCGTCTAAACGACATTCTCCTATGACATGCATTCCCTCATAGTTACCTTTTATGAACACTTTTTGTGTGGGTATCGAGGGCTCTCTAGCTGTTTTATTAAGGCATTCATGAGTGTCATTCTCACAGCGGATGCTTTCAAACACTTCTCTGCCAAAAGAATAAGCATGCCAAAACCAAGAGGAATTGGGAGCATTTGTTTAGAATCATTTTGCATCTTGAATGGAAGTCTCCATATACACGAGGTATATATTTAAGAATTTTGAGCATTCCACCACATTCATGGGATTTAGTATCCAAAAGGAAAATGAGAACAATTAGTGGATGAATGTGTTAATGGGGAATGGGCGCAGTTGGGATGGATTGTATTCAAGAAGCATGAAAGGGAAAAGTTGTAGACTTGGCATGATCTCGCCATGATTGAGGATGAATGTTTGAGTATTGAGGTTTGGTAGGAGGGAACAAAATTTACCTCATGCAGAGTCTTTGTCCACAAGAGATGCCACATCCTTTGACATTTAAAGCAACGTTCTTGTCACAACTTCTCGCAAAAATTTCCTTGCATGAAACTTTACATCGCGGAAGCCTCTTATCTAACTTTCGTCTTCCTTTACGGAATATTCATGTGGCCATCCCACACTTTGTCTCTGAAAATAGCTTGGGCGCATGAAAATTCCACATAGCCTCCCTGCATGGCATCTCTGCACCATTCATTTTCACACAAAGTTTTACAAGTCCTCACATGACAATGATTGATGGAAGAAGGTGATAACGTGCACAGGGTCATTATCTTTAAATGTTGTTTCAAATGTGGTTTAGTGGGATGACTCATTTTGATCTATGGTAAGAAAGGGCTATTATTGAAAATATGATAGGAAATGCATTGTTTCATTGATCATACAAGGTATTCGAAGCCTACGAGCATATCAAATTTGTGCAGAGGCAAGTGAAGCATGATCATTTCTATGCTAGAATACTTTGGGATCTTATGTGAATGTTGTTATGGAAGTGCAGTGTGGGTTGCACATCGATGATGTGTTGCTGATAATGGTTGAGGAGATTTGTAGTGGAATGAATAATGCAAGTGGGCTTGGGGAGATGGTTTCAAGATAATTGTGATGACAGTGGAAATTTTTCTTGTGGGTACCAAGCTTCTCCATGCCGATGGGTACCCTTGAGTGAACTTCCAATCCCTTAATGTTGTTCTTTTTGGCATCAACCCCATCGATACCCACACTCACTTCTCCCATATGGGGCATAAATGTTTCTCATTTCTGCATGGAGCCATCCCGCACCATTAGCGGTAAAGAAAATAATATTAAATCAAGTGGGGGGGGATGCCACTGTTGAAGGACTCTTGTGAAGGAATCATGGATCGATATGTCATCATAAATGGGATTGCTACAGGGCGTCATCCATCGTTTCGAGTGATGAGATTTTCTTGGTTGTTCCTCCATGGATTTTTGTTGTAGCTGAACTCAACAAGAATGAAAGAAAGAATAAGGATTATTGGAGCACATTCATTGTGTAGACTTTGGGTTTGTCAAAGGTAATATTTGCTATCATAGATTTGTTTTTTCCCCACGCATCTTTCTACTAAAAAGTCTATGACAAAGGAACCAACACTTTATAAAGATGTTTTTTCTAGTTGCTTAGTTAGTTGTGCAATATTGTTCACACTCGAATGTTCTATGATCATTATAGCATCGTCATCAACACCCAACAAAGCTTTTGGGGCACCTATTGGCTTCTATTGAGTACAATATGCAAAAAGGGTGATGACCGAGGATAGGGTGTAGCTTTGAGGAATGGGGTATTCAACGAAATGCGTAGCTGAAGGTTCGAAGCATTGGTATTTGTTGATTAGCTTAGAAGATATATCCCAAATGGAGGAAAGTATGGCAAGGAGTCTAGGGGTGACATGATATAGGTAATTCATTATGAGGGCCATGGTCAACCTAGCTGTCCAAGCGGTGCAAGTCCCCCCCAAACCTCGCATTTAGCCCATCACCACACCTTCTTGATTTTGGGAACCTATATGACATGATCATAGTATTTAAATAAACACATAGTTTTCAAAATAAAATATCAATGTTTGGGGCCATTTGAATTATAAAATTTCATTTATGGGACAATCATGATAAAAGGGCTACACTAGATGATGAAAGAAAGTGAAAGTGACTCTTGTGAATATGGCCTCCCCTCTAGTTACATTTGTGTGTGGGAACTGCATTATCAAATTAGAAGGATGTGTCTTTTTACAAGATTGATGGGGAAGTGATCAAAACTTAAAATGGGAAGATTTCATAGGCTAATATTAGAGGGTCCTTATAATCGTGTGGGGGTGTTTTTTCATAGTTAGAATCTTAATTAGCACTCTGTGGGTATCATATTTTAATAGATTTGGGCTATCTGCAAGGTAATTTTTGCAAGGTTGGATATGGATATGCATGGGAGTGTTTTAAATTATAGCCTAATTTTAAATCCAAATCCTTGTGAATAGTATATCCTCTTTTGTTGAAGGTCATAGTTATTATGGGTAATTTAAAGTTTCATATGGGGGCTCCATTTACAATAGTGTTATGGGAAATAGTATATGGTATTGTTTGTTTGCCCATAATAAATATTCAAATCCCTGTTGGCAACACAAGGGCAAACAATCTCTTATAGTCACATTCAGATTACATTTGAAAGATTGTGAACTGAGAAAATAGCATCTTCTAATGCCTGATTACAGTTTTGGTTAAACACATAAACACTTCATCTACTCACTCTTCTTCACACTTTACTTCTTCCTTCAAAAGATTAGAACATTATTCGCACACAACATATAACATACATTGCACACCATGCCATGAAATGGTATAAAAAATCGATCATATATATCTACAACTAAGGATGACATCAACTATATGTCGGCCCAACAAAATATAAAATGTGTACAAACTGTTAGCCTAAATCAATAAATGATTTATCAATGCAGACTAAACAATGTCATCCAAAACATAGTAAGGACAAAAAACAACATCCTCAAATACAAAACACTAAAAGAATTATGCCTCGAAGATCTGCAACACACTACAATCACCTTATCAGCCATGATCATGAAAAACATGAACTCACAGAAGAAAATCACCAATCATGAGCACAAAAATCAATGCGGATCAACAAAACAAATAAAGCACAATCTAGAAACATCCACAAGCATAATGAATCACCATAGAAGCATCCGCAACAACTCAAATTACTAGAACCACACCATCTTCTTTCAGGAACACCAACTAAAGCAACAAAATAATTGTCAAAACACAAATACTCATAACTCAATCAAAACTTCATGTGAACCTTTGAAACTTCATGTGGATAAACTAGATATACTTGTCAACAAACCCTTTAATCCAAAACCTCTTATCATCAATATACTGAGCTAGCCACCATATTGAACTTCACTACATCACGAACAACTTACAACTTATTTTATTACGATTTTCTCAATATCCTTAACATATACAACCTTAAAGACATTAATGGAAATAGTGTTGACATCAATGAAAACCACATATCATACTATGCAAGTCAATTTTACAAGGAAGGGATGATTTAATCGAGAGGCTCATCATGGGACTTATTTATGAGCATGTGGTGTTGATGTGACTCTAATTGAAGGACTTATGAGGCAAGGGTCCTAGAGAGAATGAAGGGGAGGTACGCTATTTTAAAGACATATGTTCCAAGGACTTCAAATGGGCTAGTTTGCATATTAATGCATACCAAAGGTTTGAAAGATGATCTAAAGGAGGAACAAGAGGAAGCTATTTTATTCTCACCAAATGATGATTGTCGGAAGCTATCCACTAGAATCGAGAAGAAGGTTTTTGCTCCTCGATAAGGTAGATCTGCAATAAGACCCACCTAATTGAATGAAGAGATGTTGCAAATATATCAGATAGAGGGTAGATTTTAACAATTTCTAGCTATAGTGTAAAGGTGGCTAAAATAAAAAATAGACTAGAGGACAAAATAGGAAAAGGATAAAAGAGACTTTTTTTATATTGTAATATATTGGGGGTAGGTGAAGCCCTAAGTTGTATTGAATCTGGGCCATTCATTGCAAATCAATCATGGCCATTCATTTTACTTTTAGAAAACTATAAATAGGGGCTTGCTCCTCATTTGTAGGTGGTGGTGAATTATTGTAAAGGGGAATTTTGAAGCAATAAAAGGAAGCATTGCATTGAATTTAGGTGTTTTCTTTGAGCTTTCTCATTTTGCATGCATGATTCAACATTCATGTTATTTATGTTTGTTAGTTTCTTGAATAAATTTGATGATGGTTGTTTGTTATAGTATCTAATGCACTTCCAACCCATACTTTTGGTAGTTTGTTCATGATAAATTGTTGTGTAAAGTTAGTCTGGGCTTGTTTACTTGATGCACCTTACTTCAATTGTTTGTTCATGCTTAATAGGTGAATGGCATAGTCTACAAATCTGCAATGAGCCTTTGAAGATTGCATTGGTTTTTTGTAGACGTGGGTTTCTCTTGGTCAAGTAAAACTCATTTTTATGGGAGTTTGTCTATTGTAGCAACCTCCATTGTCACTGTTCATTCTGGTTTAGAGTTAGAATAGCTCTCTCAACCCTTTTATCCTTTTAATATTTATTTTAAATATTTGTTAGTTTAGGATCCCAAGCATCATAACAATGCTAAATCTGATGAACACAAGGTGTTTTAAATTGTTGTCATGAAGTGGCAGCGACTGATCATTCTTTTATAGAAATTAGAAACTCCATTGCAGATCTTGAAAATTCCATGCTTTGTGAACCATAAAGGGCCCTTGTGATTACCAAAAAATCACAAAAAATCAACTAAATTGTTCTTGCATTGTCATAACCTAACACCTGAGAGAACTTTGGGTGATTTATTGAGACTTAATTGCAAGAAATTACCTTTCAAGAGAGATAGCATACTTGTGTGATGTCAGTGTTGAGAAGTGAAAAAAAACACATCAACAGTCTAGAGGACCACAAACTAGTTATCTCTCTAATTGATTCCTTAGTTATTGTATGAGGGCCATGAGTGGATCATGAATTCTACTTAGGGCCATTCTAACATACTTTTATATGTAGTTAAAATACAAAAAATCTTTCCACACATCTAATATTTTCTCATTTAGAATTTTGTTTTCTAGATTTAAGGTTAAATCATCCTTAGCCAACTCATCCAACCATAGTTTAGATAATTTATTAGGAGATAATTCTTCCATATTTCCATGAATGCACACACCAATATTTTTAGTTGATAGAACCCCAAAGGGAATGTGTGAAAATGCACCTAAGGGATCATCTATTAAGAATTTGGTAGAATATCTCTTAAACTTAGGTTGTAGTTTCCATGAGATGTCTAAAATTTTTGTGTCCCCATAACATTCAATTTATTTTCAATCCACTAGGGTTTTAATGTTCTACAATTTGGAGATGCATTGAACTTGTTACAGAAAACTACACCCTACTAAACAAGAGTTCAGTGTTTTAATGACACAATGGAAATGACCTTAAGGTGTGGGACCTTTGTGCATATGAGGTTGAATCTCCAGAGAAGGATGACTTCCCTTTTCAATCCCAATGCAATGTGTTTGTCCAACCCAACACATGAAACCCTACCACAAATAGCTGACAAGGGAAAAGGGTTAGAAAGAATGCATGAAGGGAAAACTAGAGGTGGTACACCAAGATGGAAATGGTCGCTTCTTCCTGACCAAGATTGCAAAACACATCATTAAAGAGGGGCAACGAGAATTTCAAAAATCTTTGTTTGGTAAATTTTTAGAAGCATACATGAAGGCTAGGGTTTGACAAGGTGCTGGAAGGAAAGAGGGTTTCACAACCAACAACTATAAAACATTTAATCAAAAAAATACTTCCATGAAAATACAATAAACACTTAGATATGAAGGTAATGACTTACACAAACATCAAAGAAATGAGAAGAGGAAAAAATGAATGATTCATTAATGTGGAGGAAAAAAGCCAACCTTTGCAATGATAGAGATGCAAAATGTAAGTCTACAAAAGAAAAACCCTAGAAGAGCCAAAGGAAGAAGAACCCTTAAAAAATATACAAGTGTTTCCTTTATAGTTCAGGCATGACTCAGATGAAAGCCAATCGAAACCTAACCCAGCTAGGGTTACCAAACAGTTTAGGGAAATCCCCAAAACTTTTCAAGAAAATCATGCCCAGAAATCCATGTCAAGAAGAGCCATTGACACCAATCCTGTCATGGAGAATCAAGCCAAGAAGGACCTAGAGAAGGCATAGCTAACACGCCATCCACCTTTCCATAAATATTTGAAGGAAAAATCCATGGAGAATCCTCATGAAATCTATGATTCTAGGTATGGAATGACCAGAGAGGATGATCAACAAGAATGAATGGGTATGGATGCCTACAAAATCACCTTGGAGAAGTCACCAAAATGCATTAATGTTGTCCTCAAACCCTAAAAAGTCAAGCCTATTTTCTGGAAAGTAGATGGGCATTAATGGCATTTGGTGGAGAAATTGTGACAATTCATGGAAGGTTAGGACCTCAGGCCTGAAAGAGAAGCCTTGCAATCCTTGGAATTAAATGGTGTAAACCTAAAAAAAATATGTCTTGTTGGAATTTCGAAGGGACCACAAAATAGGTCTCGTCAAAACCCCAGGTCTTGCCGATGTCACCTTCATATCTTCATTACATCCCACCAGCGTCACCATCCAATCAGGATGTCGAAGGGACCAAAAAATAGGTCTTGCTGAAATCCACCATCACTTCATTGTAGCAATCACATCTTCGCATTGGAATGTTGAAGGGACCACATTTTGGCTCCCACTAATAATGCACTCTCTCCTCGACAAGGAGCCTTTAGAGATCAGGGCTCGGGCCATCGGATGTTAGGTGTCGAGCTTGTAACTTATTGCGTACTTGGAGGAAGGTGGAGGAAACTGTGATGAAGGAAGAAAAGGTCAGGGGTTAGAGAGGAGATTCTCCTCTTACTGAGGAAAGGTAAGAGGTAATGAAGAAGGCCGAAGGCCAAATTTTTAAATTTTGACATAGTCAAATTTTGAAAGGGAAAACATTAGAGTGATAAGAAGATGTCAGAGAGACCAAAGAAGAAGTCCCTTTGACATAGTGAGGGAACATTAGGTGATGAATGAAAGCCAAAAAAGAAAACTTTCAGAGGTTGTAGGGAATCCTTACCTCTTACCTTTGAAGGTAAGAGGTAAGATGAAAGGATGAAGGGTGAAAGCTGAAGGCCAAAAGGAGAAGAGTGAGAAATGGATGGAGGAAGAGATCGAGGAGGAGGTAAAGGGTAAGGTTAAAGGGTGAAACCCAAAACACTTGGAAGAAAAGGGTGAAGGAAGGGAGTGATGGAGAGAGAAAGCAAGGAAGAAGGTAAGTGACATCCCAAAACCCCAAAATTCAGGGACAATCAATTTTAGGGACCCCAAGGAAAAATTATGCAAGATGGACCATGTAGGATCACTCAGATTAGATATCAGTGATGGGTGATCTAAGTGTGGCATGAAATGAAATTTTTTTGGTGATTTATGTGGGATGATTACCTACTAATCATGGAGTACAAGGGCCTTACAATCCATTGGGCATGTGGTCATGAGGTTAAAACTTTGACAACTAGGCCTCCTCAAAGAAAAATGAAACATGTGTAGCTACACTTGGAGAGAATCATGAAAGATAAGAGCATGCATTCCCTTAAGGAGAATGAAGGGTGTGCAAATGCACTTCATGGAAAGAAAGATATTTACAATATGTACACAAATAATAGAAAAAAAATAATGGAAGCTTTCCTCTATCAAAGATGAACCTCTTGAAGGAGTTGATCTCCCTCAAACCATAGTTGCAGACCTCACCCGACTACAACCATTGAAAACCACTGCCAACATGCATGGAAAAACACAAAATGCTTGCAAGGTGAAGAATCCCTTCATTGAAAATGTTACAATTGCAAGGAAACCATATGATGCAAGTGTTAGATTCATCTAATATTGATGTCTCACTTGAACATACAACAACAAGGGTGAACTTTTTTGAAGACAAGTATGCATCCGAGAACAAACCATCTGTAAGAGGAAGATAAATCTCTTCACAAAAGGATGGACCAATGCTACCATCATTGACCTCTTCAATGCATGAACTAAAATAAAAAGAGAAAGTTTCTAGCTCACATGGTGATGTACACAATCCCAAATCTGATTTTTGATCTGCACAAGAAAGACCTTCCTCATGCACTTCAAAAGAAAAAATTTGAAGCTCAGGCATATAAACAAATATAGAAATGGGAGCATCACTCTCCAAAAGAATGTGTGGTTTCTCGATAACAAGAAAATCATTTTCATTGATGCACACTTCATCAACACAAACCTCATATTTGTGACACACTTCAGGTGAAGAACTAAATTCTTCAAGTTGTCTCTCTGTTTTGATTTTCTCTTAGGAACTAGCTGTGACAAAATCAGACTCGTGGCATGTAATGGTTGCCACGTCCTTTGTTGCTTCTTCATTCTTATTCTATGGCCCACAAAGCTTCTCTTTTGGGGGGTGAAATATTGGCATTCAAGCTTGAACAAAAATCTTCTAAATCATCCCAAAAGAGATTCTCCACCTCAAAACTGTAGACCTTAGTAGATCATGGATCTTCATCCACTATAATAGGGACTAAACTCGTCTACTATTATTGTTCCAAAACCATGGAGTTATCTTCATCTACTAAGTTAGGACCAAGCTGCTCAAAGCCTTTAGCTAATGTAGGTATATGTGATCTATCCTCCTCATCTTTAATAAGAAAAGAAGGACATCAAATGAAAGGAATGATTCCTCCATTGCATCAAATTTTTCTAGATTTTAAATGTCTTGTTGCTACAACACTATTTCATCTTCATTTTTTTCTTGTAGTAGACCAAGATACCCATTATTTTGAGCACATGAAGGATCCACAATAACAACATCTTCAATCCTAGCCTAAAAATGCTCAATAGGAGTAAGAGGTTGGGACTCCTCAAGGATAGGTTCTTTTGAGGAATGAAGGCTTTCAAAACTTAGGATCTCCAACATAGAAGATTTGCTTGATGGCACAAGAGGTTCAATAGGAGTTTCAAGATGCTGATTGGGATTCTTGAAACTATTTTTCTTTTCTTTCAAACCTCTTGAAGAATAGGTCATTCTAAAATAAAAGGAGGGCTAATAGAAGCTTCAAGAGGCTTGCTCGGTTTCTTGAAACTGGGAATTTATGTTTTCTTACTTCCTCCTTAGCAGGCTATTCTAGAAATGGTGGATGTGCTTGTTTGAAACTAGGGACACAAGGGGCTTCCTAAGTCTCAAGTACTTGTGCTAGAGAAAGGGAAACTATGATTTTTTCTTTCCTAGCCACAAGATCCCTTACTCACACTCTTCTTGTTGCTTTATTTGTGCCTCCAAATGATACTCATACCTCTATCAAGCTTCAAAATTTTGCTATTGTGCATAATGAGCTTGATGGAAAAACTCATCATGACCTTCTTGTTGTAGGTCAAGATCTTGTTGTTCTTAAAGATCAATGATTTTTTTAAAGAGATCCTTTGCCATATGAGTTCACTTTCATTTTTGGGTTGAAAGGAAGAACACAAAGCCTCTTGATATCCTCGAATCTCACCCAACCATCTTTTGAAATCAAGCAAAATGCTTGTGATTTCACTTACACTTAAATTATCAAAATTTTGGTGTTGAGTAGGAGAGAAACACAACTAATTTTCAAAGTAATGAGTCTCTTGTAGCTGCTGATATGAATGTGTAGGAATCCAAGAAGACTGAGTAAGTTGGGATGGGTGGTATGTATTTTTCTAAGATTGAAAACCCACAACAACAAAGTTTTATGGAATGGAATGGGAGGCACAACCAGCTTGTTATTGCTGATTGGGAGGGACATAGCTAGCATTGTCATGATATGGTGGAGTGTACATATGGTTTCCATTATAATATGACATTTTTATGCATGGAAAACACTTTGAAAATTACAAAATATGGGCAAAGGACTTCCCAACCATATATTTTGGTACATACCAAAAGATTCACCCAAAGAGTTGCAGAGTCGCTAGGTGCTTGAAGAATGTCTCCAAAGGCTGAAACGATGAAGAAAGCACCACTTCTTCAATGACATGAAATAGAACTAGGCTACTTGAACCAACTAATTTTGAATGGAGTCACCATGGTGTTTAATGATATGCCTCAAAAGTCAAGATGCATTGAAGAAAACACCAGAATCTTCAACAAAAAATAAGTAGTCCCACCAGGTGTGATAGAAACTATTGTCACATAAAAACACACCCTACTAAACAAGATTTCAGAGTTCTAATCACATAATGGAAATGACCTCAAGGTGTGGGACCTTTGTGCGTATGTGGTTGAATCTCTAGAGAAGGTTGACTTCCTTTTTCAATCCTAGTGCAATGTGTTGGTCCAACCCAACACATGAAACACTACAACAAAAATTTGACAAGGGAAAGGGTTAAAAAGAATGCATGAAGGGAAAAGTGGAGGTGATAAATCAAGATGGAAATGGTTGCTTTTTCCTGACCAAGATTGCATAGCACATTGTTGAAGAGGGGCAAGGGGACTTTCAAAATATTTGTTTGGTCAATTTTTAGAGGCATAGACATGAAGGCTAGGGTTTGGGAAGGAAATGGAAGGAAAGAGGGTTTCACAAATAGCAACTGTAAACCATTTAATCACAAACATACATGCATAAAAATACAATTAAAAATCAGATATAAAGGTAATGACTTACATAAACACCGAAGAGTTGAGAAGAGGAAAAATTGAATGATTCATTAATGTGAAGGAAAAAAGCCAATATTTGCAATGACAAAGATGCAAAATGAAAGTCTACAAAATAAAAAACCTAGATGAGCTAGAGGAAGAAGAACCCTTAAAAAATATACAAGTGTTGCCTTTATAGTTTAGGCATAACTCAGATGAAAGCCAATTGAAACCTAACCTAGCTAGGGTTACCAAATAGATCAGGGAGAACCCTAGATCTATTCAAGAAACTCATGCCCAAAAATGCATTCCAAGAAGAGCCATGGATGACATACCTACCATGGAGAATCATGGCAAGAAGGATTTAGAGAAGGAATAGCTAACATGCCATCCACCTCACCATAAATATTTGTAGGAAAAGGCCATGAAGAATCCTCATGAAATCCATGATTCTGGGTATGGAATGACTAGAGTGGATGAGAAGCAGTAATGAATGGGTATGGATGCCTACAAAATTTCCTTGGAGGAGTCACTAAAATACATTAATGTTGTCCTTGAACCTTAAAAATTCAAGCTTGGCCATTGGAAATTAGATGCACATTAATGATGTTTGGTGAAGAAAATGTTGCAATTCGTGGAAGGTCGGGACCTCGGGCCTGAAAGGGAAGCCTTGCAAGCCTTGGAATTAAATGGTGTAGACCACCAAAAATATTTCTTGTCAGAATGTCGAAGGGACCAAAAAATAGGTCCCACCGAAACCCCAAGTCTCGCCGATGTCACCTTTGCATCTTCATCGGGTCCCACCGATGTCACCATCTAATTGGGATGTTGAAGGGACCACAAAATAGGTACCATTGAAATCCACTGTCACTTCGATGTAGCAATCAAATCTTCACATTGGAATGTTGAAGGGACCACATTTCAACTCCCACCAATATTGCACTCTCTCCTTGATGGGTTGCCTTCAAAGATCGGGCCTCAATTTGTTGGATGTCGGGCATCAGGCTTGAAACTTACTACATACTTGGAGGAAGGTAGAGGAAACCACAATGAAGAAAAGGTTGGGGGTTGGAGAGGAGAGTTACCTCTTACCAAGGAAAGGTAAGAGGTAATGGAGAAGGCCGAAGGCCAACTTTTGAAATTTTGACACTTAGTCAAATTTTGAAATGGAAATCATCAGGGAGACAAGAAGGTGTTGGAGAGATTGAAGAAGTCCCTTTGACATAATGAGGGAACCTTAGGCGATGATCAAAAGCTAGAAAAGAAAAAATTTAGAGGTTGGAGGGAATCCTTAGGTAAGAGATAAGATGTAATGGCGAAGGGAAAATTTTGAAGGCCAAAAGGAAAAGAGCGAGAAATGGAAGGAGGAAGAGATTAGAGAGGAGGTAAATGGTAAGGTCAAAGGGAAAAAAATCAAAATACTTAGAAGAAAAGGGTGAAGTAAGGGAGTGATGGAGAGAGCAAGCAAGGAAGAAGATAAGTGAGAGCTCAAAACCCCAAAATTTTGGGACTTAGTCAATTTTAGGGACCCCCAATGGAAACTTATGTGAGATGGCCCATGTAGGATCACTCAGATTGGATATCAGTGATGGGTCATCTAAGGGTGGCATGAAATGTCAACATAACTCTTCAAAAAAAAATTCTTGCTACTCTATCTTCCTTTAAATGCTTTTGATGGAATGAATTTTCCTTAGCAAACTTGCATTTAACTCTCTGATTTGACCTAATTCTACAGTAAATGTTGTCAACCATAAAGCTGGTAAGACTAAAAACTATATGCACAATCAACTTTTCAAGCTCCGCAAATTTCCGCATTAGCATATTTCCTTCTAGATTTTTCTTCCATAGATTAATCATTCCATTATTCATGATATATCTTCATGCCAAGCCTTGAAACCTCATATAGCTAGGAGGTTATGTGATTTTCCATTATTTCTCCGCCTAAGTCATAGCTCTAGGCTTAGTTACCAAATGAAACATCTGCACTAGAGGGTGGTATAGATTCTCCCTTATCCTTAGTCTCCTCTTTCTTTCTATAGATCCTTTCCATTTCCTTCTTTACTCCATCCAAATCAATATTTTTGACTAGTTCATTCTTGTTTATTGGATCATCCTTCCTTGTATTTATACTTCTACAAAATTTAGCAATATGCCCTGGCCTACTACAATTGTTGCATATGATATTTATTTGAGCATTATTCCTTTCATTTATTCTAAATATACATTGATTAGCTTTGTGTCCAAATCCATAGAATTTATAGTGGTAACCATTGAAATATTGAATCATTCTACCATTGTTGTATCCATTCATCATTTTACATTTGAATTCATTTTCTCTATGTCAATTTTTTTTTACATGTAAAGCATTAACCAGTAAAGGATGGAACATTCTGATTCATTCTGCTTCTACATTCCATTTCCCTATGTCCATATTTATTTCAAGAATAACAAAAACCATTGAAAGATGGATACCTTTGAGAATTTGGTTGTTTGATAGGGAGTCTTCTACCATTGCTTCTTATATTCTGGAATTTTCCATTTTTCTTCTTGCCTTTAATCTTCTGTTATTCATTGAACTTATTTTTGTTAGGTTTCTAATCTTCTTTTGAGTGTTCTCCTTTTTCAATTCCTAGGCCACCTTTTTCTTTAGATTCTTTTTGACTAGAAATCAATTACTCAAGCATTTTGGAAGTTGTCTTGAATTTTTTCTTTGTCTAGATCTAATCTCAAATTTACCACTTGTTCAAGCCTCATGCATTCATTAGATTTTATTTCCACCATTTCCTTTAGACATTCCTCAATATTTTTCTTTTCTTCCACTTGCACTTTCAATCCAGTGATATTCTCATTTTTTTGTTTCAATTGTTCATTGTCTTCCTTATGTATTTATTTGAACTTCTTGATCTTCTCTCTTAATTTTCTAATACATTCATTTTCCTCTTTAATATTTTCCTTCAAATCTCTATTTTCACCTTCAACAATGTTAAGGTCTTCTAGAGCAACTTTGATTTCTCCATCTTTGTCAAGCATGCAATATTTTTTAGTATATCCAATAGCAAGAATCTCTTCTAGAGGAATAGGAAACTTCTATCATCCATGTGTTCAAACTCCAAGATCTTCCAAAAGTAGTCAAACTCCTTTTAGGGACCTAAGCTCTGATACCAATTGTTGAACACCTAGAATATTGAGAAGGGGGGGTGAATCGGTATTCCTTTAAACCATTTAGACATTAGCCATCCAATTACCAAAAAAAATTCAACTGCAATAATAAATGAAAGCATGAAAAATCCACAAATTCACATGACACATGAACACTAATATTTTTATGTGGAAAACCTAAAATGGGAAAAACCATGGTGAGGGTTAGCTCACAATATATTATAGAAATTCCCATTGCAGGTGAACTCACTGTCTAGTGGAATAACTACTCACAGAGAATAGAAGAAATAAGGGGTGGATCATAGCCTATTGAACTATTACAAATGCATCTACAATATGTTGTATTATAGTTCCAATGAAGTACTAAACAATCTTTGCACTGATCTGGATCAATGCTCTACTATGAATTCACACACTTTGCAATACCATTCACACAACTCCATACACATGTAGGTGGAACACCATACATGTCACTTTTTGCACACCACAGACACCACTTGCATTAATCTATCCAACACCAAAATCAATCCATAAATATATCCATAAGTGTAACTTCAATTAGATCAACCTAATTAGAAGTAACACACAAAATTAAGCTTGTCATCCTTAAAACATTTCATCCACATCTCATTCCTTAATTCAAAATTAAAGTCACCTTAAGATAGGTTGGGATGGACCTAATATAAGTCTTGCATAAGATCGAAACATGTATCAATCCTTCAAATGTGTTAGGTCGGCCCCAAATAAGACCTGAACACAAAAACTTCCATTTGCTTACTCAATTCATCAAATGTGTGACTCAAAACTCGATCTCTCTTTTAATTCCCACTCAATCAACATCTGAAAGATTATATTAAGCATAACAACTCTAAGTGATTATCTGTGAAGGAATGCAAAATCTCCCACATAGACATATTGTTTAGAAAATAACTACAATATAAAGAGTTGAACTCTATCATTCATATCTTTTAGAGTACTTCACAAAAAAACACAAAATATTGTATTTAGATACATATGATGATCATAAAAACACTATTAGAATCACAAAGTGACTTCTCAATTTGTGGTGGATTGTGGACCCAAAAAATAACACACTGAACCATTATATTATCAAAAGGAACACTAAGCTAAATTTTTGTATAACTGTACTTTTTGGATCAACTTTTTTTGTACAACTATCTTCAAGAATTTTTCCAAATCATGCTAGAGTGATCACAAAAATGTTGACTTCAATGAAGACACTGGATCAAGTAATATATAAAAATCATGCTCATGTTGCCAAACTACATCAAAAATGACATACATCTAACACAAATGTGCTTCATCAACAAAAATAGACTCTATAAGACTATCAACTCCATAGTCAATAATTTAAATTTTAGGTTCTATAACATTAATATCCATTTTAGTATCACAAAGAGAAATCCCTCCCCCCTATTGATTTTCATGTTTGTCCATATGCAGCCTTTGGATTGCATAATCCCTTTGATTTAATTGCTAACACAAATATTGAATGTCTAAATTAGCACTCTAAGCCTTCATAATTCTCTCCATGTTGGTAGTCCATCTGTATTTTCATTATCAATGGATACATTGTAGATGTATTTTCTTGAAACA
This sequence comes from Sequoia sempervirens, assembly GCA_007258455.2. Taxonomy (NCBI): domain Eukaryota; kingdom Viridiplantae; phylum Streptophyta; class Pinopsida; order Cupressales; family Cupressaceae; genus Sequoia; species Sequoia sempervirens. Next base: position 371,442,562 of record VDFB02058242.1, on the reverse strand, counting down.
TTGTTATGACTATCCATTTTGAATCTTGTCACGATGAGACTAGTTCACTACTGATCTAGTCTTTGAAAAGTTACTAACTTGTGCCTTATTAAACCTTAAAGATGGTTATGACATGATCTTTCATGATGAATCCAAAAGTGTCTTGGAGTTTTAATCCTACTTTTATAGCTGCCCTAGTCACGACTATTACTTTTGTTTGAAATTGTGATCAATAACCTTGTGTAATAGATTTTATACTAGATTTCCATATGACTATCACTCCTTTGTCATTGCACTTTACATCTCTTATAACCTTTTTTCATATTTCAAGTTTGACTGTGCTCCTCATCCTTTGTATAATGGTTTATTCTTCGCCACCCTTTGAAAACAAAAGGTTACTATCATCTGGTTAGAATGAATGTCAATATTTGTCTGCTGCTTATTATTTAGCTCTAACTGTCCTCCTTATTTCTTAATCAACATGAGATATTCTACCATTATTTTTCCATCCTTCATGATTTCTTTCATATGTATTAAAATTTTTTTCTAACAAAATGGTAAAAGTAATCATCTACTCTTACAAGGCAACTTCCAAGTTCTCAATGATAGTAAAGGATTCAAATAATTTCATTGTAACAAGAATAATGCAGCCTATACAGTATAAGCATTCTAACTAGAAAATAAAATATAGAAACTAATTACAACCAAAAGATCTTCATGAATTCTTGATATATAGGGGCATCATTGGAAAATTCCATCAATTTAAATAACTTACTTATCAGGTCCATTAAGAGAAAATGAAGATTCTAATTCTACTAAAGGTCTACCTTGGCCCCCAACACCCCTTAAATTTTTCCAAAAAGTCAATCATGTATACAAGAAATGTAGCACCCTTATTTTAATAGTAGATGATATCCTTATGTTCTATCTTTTCTATACTCATTGTAAATTCTTTACCCTTCAACCACTGTCCTTTTATCATGGTAAAGGACTATCTTTTTATTTGCATAGTCCCTTCATCCTTATAGGCCTATATCAGGCCATTTATCATGCTCATTAATTTTGTTGATGCCGCTTGGTAAATTTTCTTGTATGTAATTATCACTTGATTCTCTATGAAATTATGTTCTTCACCTCTATTAAAAGAAAATATCTTCAACACCTTGTGTCTATCAAAGGTTCTATCATAGGCTTGAATCAACTCTTTCATAGCTTCCTTCATGAGATTACCATATTACCTGATTTTTGAGCTGCTTCAAGGCTAAAAAATGTTATTATAACCTATTTTCAACTACTAACCCTTCTTTTCCTACCCTCGAGTGCTTTTGGAAACCATTTATTCAAATAGTAATAATAGTCCTTTATCATCAAGAACTTGTACAATTATATTCATCTCATTCTTAAGACACAATTCTATTTCTCTTATAGTATCTTTACACCGCATCATGGTCTTAGCATTGATACTATTTTCCAAACACCATCTATTTCTCCTTAGGGTTCATTCTCTCAATTTTACAATGTTCAAACCTAATTTAGTCAATTTAAAGTGTCCCTAGCAAAAATCCATTGTACTTAGGTGGAGTAAATTCCTTACAACCATGTTAATCGCATCTTGGCTTGGGGCTTGAATAAAATCAAGAGATTCCACATCTTGAATACCCAAAAATAGAAGCTTGAGTATAGCAATGCTCACATGAACTTGCAATACTTTTGGATCTCTATAGGATGCCATAGCACTAAACTCCTCTTTTGTCTAGAGGTGGTAGCACACTCCAGGCTAAGTGTTCCCAACACAACCAAACCGTTGAGTGGCTTCAATTTTACTAACTTGACACACCCTCAACATATTCATACTTGCTTTAGGGTAAAAATTGCTCTCTTTCACCATGCCATAATCCACAACAAATCTAACACTAGGTATTGTAAGAGATGTCTCTGCTATGTTTATTGCAAAAATACCTTTCCTTTTTCCTAAAGGTACCTCCTCAAACACACTATGTTTCTCTTCAATTAAGATTTTTCCATGCAAATGAAAATGTCATTGCTAATGTTTTTATGAAACTAATCTCAAGCCTAATACTTTCTCTTGCCTTGTTGTAACTAATACTTTTCGTTACCCTTTGTTATCATGCTTTCCCATGAGACAATAGTTGATACTACCACTCTAGCACCCAACAAAAACACTATGGAAACATTTGAAGATAAGTTTAAAAGAACAACCATGACCACTGAAACCAAATAATAACATCATACACAACCTAAACTACAATTTTGTGTAGGAAGAAATTTGGACATGGTGGTTTTTATACCAAAATCACTCATTGAACCAGACCTATCAATGAAAAAAATATGCACAATGTTCTTGGAATGTTGACATGCAAAAACATGGACAACTTTAATTACATACCCAAAAGATGATGCAATTAAGTCAATGGCCCTCAAAGAAAACTATGCATAATGTCGTTTAATGCTTTCACCAATATAATTAACAACATAATGCATAATATGATGTTAAATAATAGAATAGAGTACCTAGAGACCCTATCCTAGTTGCTATACCAGGGACAAGGGTTTCAACCAATGGTTTTAATAGGTTCAAAATTTATGCAATATTCTCCTCTTTGACTGTCCCTATGCATTTTTGTGCTTACTCATGCAGTCATAAGTCATGACCTTATTGACTATCACCTTAGAAGGGTTGACTACCATATCTTACTCAAATCCTACTCTTCTCTCATGGAACCTTGGCATTATAGGTATGCCTCCTTTATGAAGACTATGATTGTTTGTATCATTTAGGATAACAACTTGAATATGGTTATAAGTTTCTCTAACTTTCACAATGACTATGAGATATAGGTCTAGTCTAAGATCTATTATAGTAGATCTACACTTATCATGACACCTTTATTACTAGGTTATCACAAAAATAATATATCTTCCCCTTCATCTCAAGGACTATTATATAATAACATTTTATTTGTCATGTGGACTATTTTATGAGAGATTTTACATCCCCATGACTCTACGATCCAATGGGATTTTTCATTGCTTGTATCCTTCATGGAAAATTCACTACTCTTTTATCATAACTATCACATTTATAACAATCATATTTTCCACTGCAATTGATTCCAAGGTGAAGGAATTGTCATTTGTTATTTGGCTCCCTTTTCAATTTTTTTGTTGTGGTCTATTCATAATTCATATGGCTATCATCATAACTATTTTCTATGGTATTTGAGCATGTTTATGATCATAAGCTAAGCCTAGAATTCCTATTATGGAGTCTTGATATCATAGACTATCTCATAGCCTGATTACACTCTTATGTGATGGTTAACACTTGACTAACCTATATAATCTTCTCATATTGTTGACAAGGACAGAGACTCATAGAAAAATAATAGAGCTTTCTCCAAAAGACTTCAATAATATCTAAAAACTTGAAGAGTACAATGCATATTTGGTGTGAAAACAAGAATAAAGACATGGTTTGAACTTGGGATAGGTATAGATAGAATCCCCGAAGACCTCATATGCCTTCTAATGTGCCTAAACTTCAACAAGGAATCTATAATGTGGTACCATGATTGCAAAGACTCCTTCAACATATCGCTTTATCTCCTCAAGCTTCTACAACTTGTTCCCCTTTGTTTTCTCAACCACATCCATGCATTCTTTTAGCACTATAGAGACAAAAACCTAAGCAAATCTCTTGTTGTGTGGGGTAGAAAAAGTGAAAATTCTCCTTTACTTTAGCACCTAGAAGACTTGGTCATTTTCTTATTTACCCTTTTACTTTAACCTTCATAACCAAGCCTTTATTCGACACCCAAGACTTAGCAAAAAATGAATTTTCTTAACCTTTTGTCTTTAAACAATTATATGATGATAAATCATCAATAGGTATCATGTGTGTTTTCATTGTGTATGCTTCATGTTTTTTGACATGTACGTGTATGTTGTTTTGTTGCATTTCATACATGCATGTGTGGTCCTTTGTAGTTATGTTGGTTTAACATGGGATCTTGGATCTAGGGGGGTTAATCATCTCCCTTGATCCTTAGTCATCCTATCTCTTCAACATTTTGTACATTCAAACCCCTCTTGACACATCTTTCACATTATGTTTTGGCCCCCCTAAATTATTGGTCTTAATTAAGCTCCTAATTTTCAAAATTATGCATTCCAAGGCCTAATTTTTTTTATTTTTTGAAGGATACAAGCATTGAATAAATGCATCCAATTGCTATTTTTCTCCCGACTAAGTGTGTCCTATAAATTTGGTCTAGGACCCATTTTACCATGGGATAATGGGCGTGCATTCTTATCTAGGACCCAAATTCAAATATATTGTTAGTGGCATTTTAACATTCAAAATTCAAATATCAAGTGTTGGATTTTGGAAACTAATTTTCAAGAAATTAGAATAATTGCATATAAATACCTAGTTATTTCATCATTTGAAATCTAACAATTATTATCTAGAAAGAAGTGAAATTAAGGAGAAAATATTATTGTCAAGAGAAAAATTTCAAAGCATTTATAATAGGAATTCAAGATCCAACATCATGTCAAAGTGTATGTGAGTTCATGTTGTCATATTGTCATTGTTTTGTGAAGGCTAACCTTTGTTGTAGGTCTCCAAAGCATTCAAGCATTTAAACAAGAAAGATCCAAATACTTGAGGTGATGTGCATGACTTCAATCCTTCAATGAAGCCATTGCAGGGTGGTGAGTTACAACACTTTGTGACTTCATCATTCCTTCCTTTTGATTATCATTCCTATCATTGACATTGCCATTGTAGAAGAGGAAACACTTACACGGGGTTTGAATAAGGCAAGCCCATAAATGGCCTAACATTTTCTTCCCATTTGAATGTGTAGGTTATAGGTTTGAAGAGGAACAAAGGAATATTGAAGGATAATTCTCCATTATTACATTTAAAACCCTCAAAGTTGTCAAGCTATGGAAACTCAATTACAAAATTAACTAATGATATTTTGAAAACTCAACTAGGAAACAAAAGCTATATCCAACATCAAAGGACTACAAAATCAGTTTCAGGACCCCTCATCGAAGACCCATTCACCCATGGGTGAATGAGTCCTTCTGCACATGACAGATCCAACTTTTGGTGATATGTACACATCATCATAAACTTCCTAGATCCACTTGCAATCTACAACTTCAGTATGTGTATTTCTAAAATATTGCATTTTTCATATTAGGTCATGTATTTCAATTAGGTTAATCATTCCAAATCATTTCTAATTCATTTCTAAGACTCAAAAGGATCAGATTCAGGTTTGATTGGATCACCTTTGAGGTTGAAAGTCAATATTTGTACCTTGTTTATTTGCATCCTAATGAAACCCATGGAAACTTGGGATTGATCTTAGGTTTAGATAATAAACTCATCATCCATCATCATTTCCCATTTTTTCGGGTTCAAAATCATAACCTTTTGATTCCTAGATCCATCTTTGATCTAACCCTCTGATTATATCTATTAGAAAGAAAAGATAAAAATATGAAAAATGAAATTTTGATCCCCATGAGAACTCAATACCAAGTCCTAATTCCTAAAAATCACCCATTCTCTAATTTTTACTACTCAAGTGAAATTCTTCTTTAAAACTCTTAGGTCAAGTACCTTAACATGGATATGGAACTATTTGGTTCCCATTCCTTCTAATCACAAATTTCCCTACCATGAAACTATTGATGAGTGTTTTTGCACATATCAGCACAAAAAAAATAATTAGGTACCTTGTCTCTTGAAAGGAAATATTTCCTCAGAAAACTTTAGAAAAATAACCCTAAGGCTTCATATGTTAGGTCTTGACTTTGCAAAGACAACTCAATGTTAAATCTTATGTTGGTTCACAAAGTGCATTTATGATTCAACAAAAAATATTAGCTTTTAAAAACAAGGGTTTTATGAAATTTGAAAATTAGTAGAAACCCTAAATGTATTTCCAAATCTATAATCTCAAATCATCAAATATAGCACTTTATAGTGATGATTTCCTTCCTAAAACTAACCCATATTTATAAAATAAAGATAAAAAGATGAGGGTTCAAAGAAATCCTAATTATGAAAACCTAAGGATAATCACAATAATGGTTGACACTATAGATAGATAGATCCCTCATAAAATTGATTATTGTTTAATCAGGGTTAAAACCACAATGCTATAGACATAGTGCAATCTTTAAAAAAAAACTAAAACTAAACATTCAAACACATACCCAATCACTAGCATAATATGCATAAACATTCATAATTGAACCATTGCATTAAAAATGCTCAAACTAGCCATAAAATATAATTTATAATCAGCAAATTAAAAATGGTATGAACCAGAGATCTATCAAAATACCTTTAACACTTTTCCATCATTACAATTGAACTAAAACTAAAATAAATGAAAATGAAACTAGAACTAGGTACCATACAATATTTAGAAGCAACACAAATTAGAGCACCAAAATTCAATATCTTCTCCTTGCATTAACTTCAGAATATCTTTACAACAATTTCAAATTGTGAACCTAGATCCTATACCTGCATAAATACAACAAATGAACACATTATAAGGTTGAAATGAAAGTTAGAATAAAGATTCCCCATACAATCCATTTATCAATGCTCAAAATAGGAAAATGAAAGCAATACAATGAGAAATTAATAAAAGAGATTAAATCCTATGAAAGCAATGTAAATTTTTGATCCTATGGGGGAGTTGGTGCCAATTTGATGTGGAAACTGGCCCTTTCCCAACTCCTAAGAAAGCTTTGATAATGAATGGTGATGGTGATCCATTTGGTGATTGCTTCAAATGCCTTCCATGGAGAAAACCTGCAATAACCTAGCTACAATTGATGGATTTGATGCAAATGCTAAAGCTCTAAGATGAAATTGAAGTATAATAACTTTGCTCAAATTGTGGATGATAGAAATGAAGAATGAGCTCTCTATTTATAGAAAGAAAGAGTTGAATATTGAAAGATAGGATGAATGTGGGATAAAAGATAAGCCAATGACATGATGCCACTTGTTAACATGTGAGAGGATGAAGGTTGAACACATTTTAATCAATGTGCAAGTTTGAAATTTGAATTTGAAGAAGTGACATGTTTAGGGGGGATGAAAGAGGAGTTAAATGCCAAGTGGGAGACATGTAAGAGACAATGTAAGAGCTTTAAATGCTTTGTTGGATGGATAAATCATTTTGGGTGGAGATTTCAAATTTGAAGAATATTCCCACTTGGATGCCTTTTTTCAATGAAAATAGATGATTTATAAATCAATTAAATTGATTTTCATGTGCAAGTTGCAAAATCTAGAGGATTTGAGTGATTAGGATTAGCATTAATCATGATTTGATTAATTTAAATGATGTTAGTTGATTTGACCATTTTGACTTAGATTTTAGGATTTAAATAACTCAAAATGAGAAGAGAATGATTTAGACTTAGTTAAATAAATATTTTTGATTTATTTAACCAAAGGGGGTGATGTTAGATTAAATTAGATAAATGGTTGATTTATTTAATTTAATTAGATGAGCTTTAGAGATTTAATCAAATAATATGGATTATTTAATTAAACAAAGATATGAAGATGAAATGACCTAGCTAATTACACAAAGACAACGATTTAATTAAATTGAGGGATTTATTTAATTAAAAGGGGAATTATGATGACTTTAATCAAATAAGGCTATTCGATTAAATGGTTAGATAGAGGGATAATTAAGGATAAAGTGATGTTAGTAGATCAAGATTGAGTGTGATATCAATCTGTATATTTTTCATGTCTACATTTTGCCCCTCTTTGAAGCAATGTACTTGTTACATTGGTTCAAAGAATAACCTTGCCATGATCAAAAGTAAAAAATTCTCTAATTTTTTCAGATGCCCCAATGTTTCCCCAACAAAAATAATTACGTTGGTATACTGCCCCCTCAAGAGATCGGGCGAAGAGGCTTGATTTGAGGATCGATCTCTCGACAAAGAGGTTCAAGATCATTTCAACTTGAATATTTGATGTAGAAAAATTTGATGATGTAGATAGTCATCATCCATGGGTAGCCTCATGCCTATTTTGATATATTACACCCACTTGATCCTGATTTGTACCATGACAGTTACATTATTGATGATATAAATGAGATGATTATGATGTTTATATTTAATGGATGATATGATGATGCATGAATGATATGGATGCACATGATTTGATATGATGATTCTTTTGTGATTATGCATATGGGTGATAGATGTATGGTTTATGAAATTCTTAGAATAACCAATCTATATTATGCAATGATGGGGATGAATGCATGTGGTATGATTAATGCTTCCTTTATGGTATGATATGCATTATGCAATATGCTAACGATTTGTGGATATAGGATGGATGCATTTGCAATGATTTATGATTAACTGTCATGGTACCATGTTAGCGTGAAAGGAAGTAGGAAGAAAATAAGATGATGACAAGAAACACCAACAAGCCAACTTTATTAGAGATGATGATAATGATGATGATGATGATGATTTTCTTATCAAGGAGTTGGGATTTTTAAAAGGGCCAATTACCTTATTTTTTGATAACACATAAATATCATGCATCAAGATATAAAGAACCAGGATGGCATTGTACCTAGTGTGATGAACTTTAACTCGACAAATAGATAGCAGTATTCTTATTCACACTTGGCATACAAAAACCTTGCTAGGACATACCTAACAAAGAAAGTGTTCACCAAGTTATATTACAAGAACATCCAACAAGCACAATAGACAAAATGATAATGATCGATGCCCCATTCCCTTCTCTCTAAATCGCTTTGATTGGACATTATTGAGAGGTCATTGGAATGTGTGCAATAAGATAAATCAAAAGAAAAGATCAAGTACACAAACAAGTCGATGTTCTTCATACCACTAGCCAAAGGGATGTGTTTTGATAGGATAAGGATCCAAAGTGATATCCAAAATGATGCCCATTGTCAAAACAATATATCCTAGGACATGTATTGTAGAGGATGATGATGGGTTGATAAGTTGTTTGATAGGATTTTGATATAAAGTTGATTGACATGTTTGTGAATGATCAAGAGTTTGATTTTGTGTTTAAAAGTTTGTTGTTTCGATTTTGATTTTACATTTGAAGTTTGCTTTTACAAATTGTTGTGGTTGTTTTTGTTTGTTTTGGCAAAGGATGAAGGTGATGAAAAATTATTATGGATGATTGATTATTGTGGGTGAAAGCGAAATGGGATGGATGAATTTTTTCAAATATTTGGATGTTTTTGAAATGTTTTGAGGTTGTTTTTGGTATTTTCTTGTTTTTTTGGATGTTTTTGGATTTTATGAGATTTTATGAATGTTTTTGGATTTTGGTGCTTTTTGAATGTTTTTGTGTTTTTGTGTCTCGAGGGCTAATCAGAGATTAGCCTTGCCTACGTTTAAGCTCATAGACGATGTAGTTTGGATATCATGTTTTTGATGTTTTTTGAATTTTTGATTTGTTTTTGGATTTTGATATGTTTTGAATTTTTTTGGATTTTCTTGACTTTTTGAATGTTTTTGTATTTTCGCATGATTTTAATGTTTTGGATATGGACATGTGTGATGATATCAGTGCTTTGTTTTGGGATTTTGTTGAAAACCAAGCTAAGGTTGATTGATCCGATCGATGGATTGATGATGATAACATTGTTGAGGATACACAACAATGCAAGGATAGTGTTAAGCAGCACAAGGATTTATGATGGATATCCCAAGATGATGTAGGATTGATGATGATAACATTGTCGAGGATACACAACAATGCAAGGATAGTGTTAATAAACACAAGGATTAGGATGGATATCCCGAGATGATGATGGATTGATTGGATTTGACTGATCAAGATTTTGAAGCTTGGTTTTGGAACAAAAGTTGTTTTGGATGATTTGACGTGATGTTGATGCATGCATTATATGTGACTGATAGTGATTGTTTGGATTAATGTTCGATGAAAGATGAAGATTGATAAGGAATGTCTTCTCATAAAAATATGCCATGGGCTAGTGATTTGGTTTTTTGCTCACAAGTGGTGGACCAATTTGATTTCACATTTTCCAATGTTCAGATCACCACATAAGTTGGAGGATGTAGATCAAGATTTATTCCTGAAGCGAGATCTAAATATCTGCCCCCAGTGTCTAGCAATGTATGGAATTTCATGGGTGGATGTTTGGATAGGTGTATGGATGGAGGGACATGGATTATGTTGCGATAAGATAAGGTGTTTAGATAAAGAATGCTCATTTGAATAATGCTTCATGGCTCAGATAATGCTGGGTAGGATAGGATCAACGAAAATGACCCATGTCAAGATGTTTACTATAAGCAAGTGTAAAGTGTGCACCAAACTTTGTCAAGATCAAGATAACTTGGACTATGGATGGAGATGGATGAAAATGGATTGAATAAATGGCTCATGGTTGACTGGATTTATTATGGCTAAGATGAATGGAATGTTGGATTTATTATGGATGGGATGAGATGCTTCCACCTGAAATAGCGCATGTAGATGCTTGATTGTACACACAATGCCTATTTTCCAGGTTTTCATCATGGTTCTTTCCCAAAGCGCCACCATAGTGGTTTTCACTAGAGGACAATTTTTTTCTTTACTATTTTCAATCCTTTTTTTGATTTTTTTGATTTTCATATTTTTTGGTTTTTTTTTGAAAGATTTTAAACTCATGCTGAATCACCTTGTGGTATTGATGTATATTCCCTTGTCATAATGTGCCATCGATATCCTACTTGAAGAAGCTGCCTTGCTAAGATACGTGCACTTGAATGCAACTTTTAAGATTTTTGATCTACTTTATTGATACCGAAGTTAACTCTTTCTTGGTGCACACATCGCGATAGAGTGCCTTCTAAATCCTTATGATTGAGGGTTGTTGCCAATACATGGTCAATGTGAGAATTGGATATCATACGTGGAGGCATGGATGGAGTGTGTTTAGGGATTAAATATGGATTGGTTGACAGTTTGGAACCTTTGACTCTCCAAACTTGGGAAGATGAGCAATGATGGGTGGATACGAAAGTGTATGTGGAATTAGGACCAACTTCTTGATATACTTTGTATGTCACTTGATAAGCCTTCTTTTTCCTTTGTGGACATCTTTGATGGATAATTTTCCCTTTTTTATTTTTTCCCATAGTTTCTTTGATTAATGGAGTTTGATAGGGATAATCTTTCTTTGTATTTTTTGGTATCCATATGTATTTGTTTTATCTGATATGCTTCTTAGCTTCTTTTTCTTTGATAACATTCTTTGTACTTTGATTCAAAACCTTCTTTTGATGTTGGTCCCAATTCATGGATGGGGTGATGGGTGGATGAAGATTCATGATGTGGCTGGTTGTAATATTGGCATTAGTTTCATCATAAGGACTCTTTGTGCTCCCTATGTTGACATTTGCTTGAGACATAGTTTCCCCCAGTATGGTGGTAGAAGCACCTTTGTTCCTTGATTCTACCTATTTTGAGATGTCTTGTTTAGTAAGCCTTCTCTGATAAATTTTTACTGTAGATGATGTTTCAATTTGTTGCTTTGCTAACTCTAGAATGTCTTGTTATGTCTGACATGTTTCCTTGAGTGGATAATGTTGGATGTCTTCATACATGATGTCCTTAGTTTGAATTTGGGATATATCTAATTCTGATGTTGATAACTCTATTTGACTATAGGAATCAATAACCTGCTCTTTTTGTGTAATAATATTAGGAGTAAAGGAATCATGTTATGAATGAAGATCATCTACGTTTCCATCCACAAAAAGCATCTCATGGGTAGATGGAGGAGTATTCGCTATGTGGATGTGATCATCATGTATAGATAGGAGAGTTTCCATTAGATCATTGTAATATCTTGGAGATATGAATTCTTGATCTTGAATGATTTCAGAATTGCTTTCAACATGCTTTGGATCAAGTTCTTGACATGGGTCAATTTCAAGAGATGGATTGCTTATAAAGGGTTCTTGGATGGGAAGCAACTCAATATCCTCTTGATCTTTGAATGAATTTGGATCAAGTGTTGAGTTGAAGATTCCTTCAATATCGTCAATCATAAGGTCAAAGGATGTCGATATGTCTTGGAAAGGACCATTGCTAGACTTTGGTGAGAGATGTTGATCATGCTTTAGAATAAATTTTTGAGGTATGTCCTCTAACTTATTAGGTGATGTAGAGACATTTTCAACATGATCATTGGTTGATGGATTGTTGATTATAGGATCAAATAATGTTAGCACTCCTTGAAATAGATCATTGTCAGATATTGTTGAGGGATTCTTATCATGATCAAAAAGTGACTCTTGATGTATGTTGATTTGATCTTCAGGATGAGGTAGAAACATCTTCCATGTGTTCATTAATGGATAGGTCTTGATCATGTGACCTTTGAATTGGATCAATACATGGAGTTGTTAACATTTTTTTGGGATTTTGAACATTTTCTTGTTGAGCTTGGTATTGGGCTTGAGGTTGCGCTTGCAATTGAGCCTAAGCTTGTGCTTGTTGGGCTTGTAGTGTGTCTTGGGCAACTTGAGCAACTTGTTGAGCAGCTAGTTGTCCAGCTTGTCAGTTTTGGTTTTGTTGGTGTGCCTTCTGATAAGCAACCTACTGAGCAACTTGCAATGCAATGTTGAATTGGTTTAATGTGTTTGGTTTGGGTGGTGGTGGTGGTAGATGTGGTTTTGGAATAGTGTGTGTTGTGGTGATAAGAGGTACCGTTATATTGATGATTGGGATTTGAGTGGTGGATGGTGTGATCGATATGGTTAGTCCTTGAGAGACCATGTTTTGAGGGATGATAGATGTGTTGGTTTCTTGTGCTATGGGGATGATTTCCACCTGTTGTTGCGTTATCGATGGAAAGGGGGGAGTATTTGGTATGATGCCTTGATTGATGGTTGGGGGGATGTTTTGGATGAGTGGTGGTAGCAAAGGTAGCCCCAAACCAAGAGGTGATACATATGTTAATGGCAAGGGTGGGAGTGGTGGGAAAGTGAGTGGCATGCTCCTTTGGGGAAATGATGATGTTTGATAAAAAATGCCCCATGGTCCAAATAGGTCACCTTATCCTTGTGAGGTCATAGGGAGAGAGGTTTGAGGGGTTGTGTGAAATGATGATGATGGGTCATTAGGATTATGAAAGGTGAGGGGGACATACGGGTGTGATGGATTTTGAACAACATTCGTGTGATTTTCAAACATATCTATCCAAAATTTTACCAAGTGTGGATCTGAAATGTTCATGTTTGGTATAGTTGTACTTGGTATATTCATATTTGGCATGTATGGATTTGGTGGGATAATGTTATTTTGTTGAAGACTCATGCATTGAGTATTTGGTTGATAGATTTGTAAGTTTGGACTTGGATTTGAATCTACCATCGAAAAAGGTATTTCAAAATTTAGATTGGGTATACTCATATTTGTTGTACCATTGAGGTTTTTAGGAGATAATGATCCCATGTATGGATTGTATAAATGTGAGTTTTGAAAATAAATTGGAATTGTGAGGCTTTGATAATTTGGTTGGTTTAGATCGCTTATGATGTATGGATCAAGTTTATATTCCATGTTCTTCTTGTGTTTTGACCTTGTTGCAAAAGTGACCTCTAAGGTGTTTAGGACCAATGATGAAATGAAGGATGAAAGGGGTGAATGATATGGGTGTTGAATTTTTTAGGAACTTTGGATCAATCCTAGACTTTAGGATTTGATTTTGATTGGTTTTGATTGGATAATGAACTTGTAAACCCTAAGATGTTGGATGTGATCTTTAGGATAAACTTGTTCAAAGGTGTGCTGATTTAACTAGAGGTATGAGAAAGGATGCATTTCCATAATCCTAATTAAACAAGGTGATTTTGATTTGGTTTAAGGATGTAACCAAGTTTATATAATTATGTTTCCAAAGCTCTAAATTTTCTTGTGGGATGGGATGATAAATGTTTGAAATGGATGAAGTGTTTGATTTTGATCCTAAATGAACCTAAGGACTTGTTTACAAGGCCAAGGTTTTGAAGAACATGTTTTTCCCTTCAAACCAAAAGATCAATGTTTTCTAAAAATACCATAAGATAAAGATACACAAGAACATGTGTGGGGTTCAATTGATTTCATCTTGATTAGTGAATTAATTTTACCACAAAAACTTTCTTGATTAGATTTTCAAACTAAATGTCCAATGTCCTAACTTCTTTTCATCCCACAAAGTGCTACGTGGAATTCAAGGAAATCAAGGCAATGGCTACCTAATTTTTACCTTGGTAGAAGAAAATTAAGATGTAAACCCAATTAATTAGAAACCTCTAAGGACATAATCCCCAGGGTAAGCAATAGTTCTTGGGTTTTTTCAAAGGTATTTGCTCTAACTAAGGGGTTTGAAATTTTGATTTTCTTGTTGAATGTGTGTTTCCCAATGTTTTTGAACAAGCAAGTATTTTGATACCAAGAACATGCACAACCCTATGGATATGAAAGACTTTACTTGTTGAGTTCCCACTTGGACAAGTTTAGCTACACCTACTCTTAGTGAATGATTAGATGCTTGACCCCATTGGATCCCCTCCATGAAACTCACTTATACAGGGTAGCCAAGCATCAACACCCATGAAAATCCCATGGCATGCTTTTGATTTCTACTAAGAGTCATAAAAACGTGGGATGACTTTAGAATGACTGTTCTTGTACCAACAAGTAGATCGAGGATTTTGGCATTTTTCTAAACAAGGGTTTTAATTTAGACTTCCTATTCGGAGTTGACCCATCGAGGCAAGAGACCATTGTTGCCCTTCTCGTTGGAGCCAACTGCATGATACTGGTATTTATTCTAATACCCACATTTATATTCCGGCTGGAAATACTCTTGGGTTTAGAGTGTTACCAATTGAGACGTTCCCTTGGGTGAGTACTTTTCCCCCAAGGCAGGCCCTTTAAGATAAAAAATAGTGAGCAAACATATTCATAGTTTGATCAACCTTCATTTAGAAAAAAGGGGAGAACACATGCAATAGGTTCCACTCACACTTACAAAGTTTGTTGTTCAATTTTAAACCCAAATTGAAGTGTATGGACAATTACTTATGCAACCTAATGTCACCAAAAGCCTTTTGATTCTCAAGATCACCATTAGGTGTGAGAGAAGCGCATATGTATTTTGATGATATTAATTTGTGTAAGTAATTACAAAACAATGAGAACGCTTGTTCACTTTAAGTCCACAAAGCAAAAGTGAATTCTTTTTAGTGAACCAAAAGAAGTGTGAGATTTTATTGTTCAATTGTTAACCTTAAACAAAATCTAGTAAATTTTCCTAAGGTTCTTTTCAATCCCTTTGTCTTGTTCTTTTTAGAGTCCAAATTGAAATCTATTGAGTCCTAAAAGCTTGAAGAGATAAAATCCTTAAACTTGGAATTATAATTGCTTCCAAGAGTGTCTAAAGACACTTGATACAATATAAAAATGATGTCATAAGAAGCTTTTCTTTTGTTTCATCCTCCCCTTTTTTTTAGTTTCTAACCTGCAAAAGTGTTCAAAATGTTAGATGAGATCAAGAAACAAAAGGATATAGGGGTTAGATGAATCATTAAGCATAAAAACCCTAAAACTTAGACCGAGTTATAATGTGATTTGACTTTAGGTGAAAATTTGAAAATTTTAACTCTATCAAAGTTGAGAAACACCTACACCATTCAATAGCTAATGAAATTCTTCCCCATATAAAAAAAAAATCTTTGAAAAAGACCAAAAAATGACCAAGATATGGCCATTTTAAGTTTGAATGAAAAATCAAGAAAGTCTAGCGGTTTTGTCTGTGATGGCAGCTCTGTTTGGAGTTTATAGCGGCGCTATATGGCGACATTGGAGATCTAGCAGTGCGGTTTGAAGTTTGGAGCAATGCAGTTTGTTTCCAACATTACAGTTTGTAGTTTAGAGCAGTTTTGTATAGCCCCGCTGGACTGTGAGCGGTTCTATATGGCCTTGTTGGACTGTGAGTAGTGTTGTTTCCTATAAACACATAAAAACACAAAAAAGCATGAAATTTTCTCAAAAAATGTGATTTGATCTTCTGGTTTTCCCTCCTTCTAGCGCCAAAATGTGAACCTAGGTCCTATACCTACATAAACACAACAAATGAACACATTAGAAGGTTGAAATGCAAGTTAGAATAAAGATTCCCCATACAATCCATTTATCAATGCTCAAAATAGGAAAATGAAAGCAATATAATGAGAAATTAATAAAAGAGATTAAATCCTATGAAAGCAGTGTAAATTCTTGATCCTATGGGGGAGTTGGTGCAAATTTGATGTGGAAATTGGCCCTTTCCCAACTCCTAAGAAAGCTTTGATGATGAATGGTGATGGTGATCCATTTGGTGATTGTTTCAAATTCCTTCCATGGAGAAAACTTGATATAACCTAGATACAATTGATGGATTTGATGCAAATGCTAAAGCTCTACGATGAAATTGAAGTATAATAACTTTGCTCAAATTGTGGATGATAGAAATGAAGAATGAGCTCTTTATTTATAGAAAGAAAGAGTTGAATATTGAAAGATAGGATGAATGTGGGATAAAATATAAGCCAATGACATGATGCCACTTGTCAACATGTGAGAGGATGAAGGTTGAGCACATTTTGATCAATGTGCAAGTTTGAAATTTGAATTTGAAGAAGTGACATGTTTAGGGGGGATGAAAGAGGAGTTAAATGCCAAGTGGGAGACATGTAAGAGACAATGTAAGAGCTTTAAATGCTTTGTTGGATGGACAAGTCATTTTGGAGGGAGATTTCAAATTTGAAGAATATTCCCACTTGGATGCCTTTTTTGAATGAAAATAGATTATTTATAAATCAAGTAAATTGATTTTCGTGTGCAAGTTTCAAAATCTAGAGGATTTGAGTGATTAGGATTAGCATTAATCATTATTTGATTAATTTAAATGATGTTAGTTGATTTGACCATTTTGACTTAGATTTTAGGATTTAAATAACTCAAAATGAGGAGAATTATTTAGACTTAGTTAAATAAATATTTTTGATTTATTTAACCAAAGGGGGTGATGTTAGATTAAATTAGATATATGTTTGATTTATTTAATTTAATTATATGAACTTTAGAGATTTAATCAAATAATATGGATTATTTAATTAAACAAAGATAGGAAGATGAAATTACCTAGCTAATTACACAAAGACAATGATTTAATTAAATCGAGGGATTTATTTAATTAAAATGGGAATTATGATGACTTTAATCAAATAAGGCTATTCGATTAAATGGTTAGACAGAGGGATAATTCAAGATGAAGCAATGTTAGTAGATCAAGATCGAGTGTGATATCAATCTGTATATTTTTCATGTCTACACAGATCAACACTTTACAATGAGGGAAAACCTCATATTTATAGAGCTTCGATTACAACTTAGGGTTTGAGATCCACCCAAAGTCAATGGGTAAGATTTAGTCTCATGGGTGGTTTACATTGGGCAGCTAAAATAGGTCAGCTCTTTTAATTTAAATAAATTTTTAATAATAAAACACATATATCACCAAGTTTAAGGTAACCAGTTGGGTCATGGGGTTTTACAAATAAAAATAAATATTGGCACAAAACTCAAGGCATGTCTTCATCAAAAATTGCTCATCCTATTTGTTCTCTCTTACAATATTCTTGCAATTTTGAAAATACTGCATTTAATTCTTCTAGAGTAGTTGTAGGGATAATTTTGACACTGTGTGACATGGATGCCACCTCATCTTCAAAACCCTTGAGTATCCTTGTCCAATTCACTTCAGAATCTTGGAACTTGTGCATGAAACTTATATACATTGCTACATTCCTCCAATGGATCTTTTGTAACAACAACATTAGTTACATGAGTAAAATTATCCTTCCACTATTACTTTAGGATATTGATGTTCACATTCTCCTTTGCAAGATTATTTCTTGTCATTTCTTCCAAAAATGTAATGCAGCCCATAGATATTTCATGCAAATCCTTTTTCTACTTTCATAGTCAACTAAGGTCTTGTCCATTATTTCCCTTCTAAATTTGAAGGACTGGAGCCATGATTCAGGATCATGAATTTCATCCTCAGAAATTATCTTCTCTTTTACCAAAATATTTTGTGGTATATCAGTTATCATTGTTAATCTTACCACTATTTTATCATCTGAATCTTTGCAAACGACAATTATTTGTTGATGTTTTCGAGAACAAACTAAACACTTATTGTATAACTACACAATTTCATCCAAAATAGGAATACCTTTATCAAACACCCCTACAATCCATTTTTGAGTAACTTGGGAATCAAATTTCATCTTGCTAAATTCATCTATAGCCTCCTTGGACAACACTCTTGGTGGGGTAGAAGGGCCAACATTAGTTTGTATAGGACTTACCAAATATTTTATGTAACTTTACAATTCTTCTACATGTGCTTTCAATTGTTCCTTGGCCTTCACTTCCTTCTCTAATCTTTGTACAATGGTTTCTATAGATTCCCTCAATTCATGGAGTTCCTACTTCTTAGAAGTTGGCCCCAAATTTATTGTAGAAATATTATAATCTTTTGGAGAAATGTCTCCCTTGGCTTTATCAATAGTTGGAGTGGCAATGTGCACAACCCTATTACTAGATTCATCCCTTACAATATTAGAATATATCTTAGCCCTTTTCTTTTCATTGGGATTATTTATTTTAGCTAAGAATTAATTTAAATTCAAAGTGTCCATCTCCATAATAGGCTTTAATTAGAATTGCCCTTTTAACCATTCAGGGGTAGTATATTTCTCAATATTGGTTTCCTCTTGTTGCATAGATGGTTTCCATTGCACCAAAAAATTGACCTATTAATGCCCAATACAACTACCAAATTTAATGAATCCAAGGGAGGCAGTTAATCCATGCCATGAACTCGAGCGCTGCACAACACAACACAAGGGGACCAAGGGCACAAACCTTGCAATAATCCTCCCCCAAGCATAAGAGATGGGTTCCAACAAATGAACTAGGCTTTGATACCAATTATTACATAGATGGTTACCATTGCACCAAAATAGTGACTTGTTAATGCTCGATACAACCGCCAAAGTTAATAAATCCACTGAAGGCAGTTAAGCCATGTCAAAAACCCAAGCGTTGTGCTAGAAAACACAAGGAGACCGAGGGTGCACACCTTACAACACCTCCTCCCACTCTTCATTACCCTACAACTCTTGAGTTTTCTACTCTTTATTTTCTTCCATTTTACTTTGTTCTTCTTGTTGATATTATTTCAATTCTTGTTGTTGTTTTCATTGTCCTACATTCTCAATATCAATTTCCTACATATGTGCTTCATGGTCAATAGGGATTTCCTCAGCTTCCTTCCATTTCTCAATGTTTACTTCTACCATAGGTGGTACTAAATCCAAAGGTTTTTTATCAATATGTTTCTCCATTGCAAACTCCTCTTGATGCATTTCTTCTTCATGTTACTCGAGAGCTATCTCAGTAGTGGTTGATTCTTTTCTTGTAGCTTCTTCCAACTCTTTTGCTACTTTATCCAAATTTCCTAAATTCAAGAATGGAATTCCATTCCTTGGAGAATATTTTCTTTGGTATATAATAGGAGGCTTTTCTCCTAAAATGTCCACATTGATTGCCTCATCTTTTATTTCTCCTTTTGTTTGTGCAACATGTGTATCTTCAAAATTTTCAGCAAAAGGAAGTTCCTCTTTTTGTGTTGTAGTGGTAGATGGGAGTGTTTTCTCATTTGAAGAAGAAAGAGGAGCTTGATAAACTGAGGAATAATTTTTCATTGATTTTCCCCTTGTTTTCCTTCTCTTGGGAGGCTTCTTAACAGATGCTTTTGTTTCTTTTCTTTTCTTCTTTGTGGGATTTCAATTAAAAATATATTTATGCTTCTTTCCCTTAGATTTTATTACTTCAATTTGTTCTTCCTTAGATTATGCTTCTTCAACATCATGAATCTCCTCTTCTTCAGAAGATTGGGATTCAAGGCCCCCCATCAAATCATATGACAATTTAACTCCATCAGCCTTCAAGTCCATTGTCTTATAATTGGCTCATAATCTGGTGTATTCTAACATCAGAGTCATAACTTCATCAAGTTCAATGAATTATTATTAAAACCACTCTAGAGAAGTAATTGGTTTATCTTTAACTTCAACATAATCATGATATTTGATTAGATCTCCATCATCATCAACTTGTTCAACAATATCAAATGGACTGTATAGCCTAATTATCTCAACAAAGAGCCTTGAATATATCTTCTTCAACATCTCAAATTCATCTCTACAATTATCCCAATGTTATTCTATATGAGGCTTATGCATGTATGACCTATTTGCAACCTTCTTTACTACTCCATAGGGATCAAAATTCTTTCTCTCCATGTGGGTTTGTAAATGGAAGAATTGCAATTCTACTTCTGAATTTAATGCACTTGTAATGGTGGGATTGGCTTCAAAACCATCGACTTCCATAGGGAATTCATTTCCCATTCCTTTTTTATGAATGGCCTTTACAAGCTTATCAAAAGCTACCAACTGTCTTGTGACCTCTAATAATAGCATCTTATCTTTTAGATACCTAGGTAGCATGTATGGTTTGTTTGAATAACCTTGAATTCTGATGTAAGAAAAATTCTAAAATTGAATGAACCAAGAGCCATATTTCTTTGCCAAATCCATAGCCTCAAGTGACAATCTTATGTGAAAAGCCTCTTGTAAAATTCTAACGATGTACATTAAGAAGGAATCATTAACCCTCTTGTAATGTGAAGTGTTGGATAGGTGCAATTATAGATACCAATCATATACTTTGAGCTTCCTGGGCTCATTACCCACTACTCCTTTACAAGTTAGCCCTTTATATTTGAATTTTTTTGCTAACATATGAATTACATAGGAGGTCATTATGAAATTTATAGTTTTCTCCACCTCCTTGAGCCATTTATCAATATTGTTTCTTAAAGGTCTAGCCCAATGGAAATTATTCCCTTTATCAATTTCTTCAATTACATAGAACATCCAATCTTCAAATTGTGTAGCCTTTTCTAGGCCCATGATTCTACTTAGTAGTGTCACCAAGTCCCCATGTTTATCATGAAAGTCACTTCTGTATAAAATTTTAGGAAATTTTAAATAATGTTACCTTGGCTTGTTAGCCCACTTAACATTTATAATCTCACGACATTTCTCTAGAACATCTGAGTAGATTTCTTGGCATCATCCAAAGTAAAGATTTTCACCTTTGAATGAGAAGGAATTTCAAATGCCTCTACTAAGGATTCTTTTTTCAAGTTAGCCATAATCTTTCCCTCTAGGCCAATAACTCTCCTTTGGTCATGTATATAATGCTTAGTACATTCAACGATCAGCTCCATGCACTAAACTATTGGAGGAAACCCTGTTTCTTGAGAAATTCCATTCTTGACCATATTCTTATCCATTTCTATTGAGTCGGGTCCATAAATCCTCTTCTTGAAGTCTTCAAGGTCCACATAACCTATATTTGTATCTCCTACATTTACCTAGTAGGATGTAATCTTTGTTTCTGCAAGGACTCCCTTAAAATCAAACTTCATTTGTGCAGTCCTTAAGAGCATATATTTCTTACCTTTCCTTGCTTTCTTGCCACCTTTCCCTATTTGATTGCTTGTTTTATCTTGCATTTGTTAGCAAAGATAGCCTAAATTACTTGAAAGGGAAGAGAAGTGTGGAAAGAATGAACAAATTCCCCATAAAATATAAACATATTCAAATTATTGCAAAATCACAAGGAAACCCATCACATTCTTTCATAATTGCTTAAAACATCATTTGAAAGTCATGTGCAAGAAATCCCATCATTAAAATAATTAAATTTATCCTTAAAAATCATTTTGGGGATTTTGGGCTATCATGGATTTTAGGGATTTCATATAGGGCATAAATCACCAAAAGGAACTGCCTATACTCATGTTGCAAAGATTTAGATAGCTTTTCACAGACTCAAAGAGATGGTGAAATATTCAAAGGAAGGGAACCTAGCAAATTTCAGAGAACAATGAAATCTCCAAAGGAATTATACTATTGCCTTTTAAAACTTATTTCTTTCTCAAACTTGTTTCGAGTTTTAAACCACCTCACAGAGTTTGGGTGATCACGAATTATTTCATGCATAGCCAAATTCACGAGATAATGGATATAGCAAAGACTACCAATTTAAATCTTAAGAAAATTTTGATAACTTCAATAGCTTAAGAATTTTAGGGATTCATGAGATCTCCAAAAAGGCAAACATTACATTCTCATTCCCTAAAAGGCTTAGACACTTAGAAATTTTGTGGATCTTGACTTATCTTGAAAAACTTCATAATGAGAAACAATCCATGAGATTATTATTTTAGCGAGGTTCAAAATTTTATATCTTAAGCAAATTTTACAAACTTTGAGAAACTTTGGGGATTCAGGTGTTCCATGAAATCTCTAAAGAACACACCCTATCAATTTAACTTACATTCTTTGAGTTTAGGTGTTCAAAACTTTCACAGATTCTTGTCAAATTTTAAATATTTCATGGCAAATGGAGTTCTGTGAGAAGGTCAATTTAGCATAATTCATGAAATTTTGAGGACATCGGGAATTCTGCGAGGTCAAAAAATCCGTGAAGACTATGAATTTTCTAAAAATGAATAAGTCTTTAACTCTCCTTTGAAATTTATAAAGACTCGGGGATAGTCGGAAGTTGTGAAAAACTTCATGAGACATGAATTTCCCCAAAAGTGGAAAATGTCTAAGTTTGACTTGTTTTCTTTCTAGTGTTTTAACCTTCGAAATTTTTGAGGTTTCATAGATTTTGAAAACTTGTGGATTAATTAAACAACACTTGAATTTCACGAGTTTGCATCCTTGTTGGGTTCCATAAGTTGCATATTTGACAATGATGATAAATTTTGAAAGTAAATAGCAAGGGTTTGGACCATTTAAGCAAATATTTTTAAATTCATTAACCGTAAAATATTTTTAGTGTGGATTAAAACAAATACATCAACCATTTTCTTGAAAGTTAATCACTCCAAAAACATATGAAGTTGTAAAAACCCTGGTTTTTATTTTTTTAACTGTGAATTAAAGGGTCTGACATATTCACCATTGAAATCCACTTAAACAAATAATTTTGAAACCTCAAGATGAGGCATTTAAAATATTTAAGACTAAAAAAAGTAACGAAAAGTTGTGCAAAACCCTAACACATCATATTAAATCAGTTGTATGAAAGATTCAAGCATTCAATAACCACGACAATTTAAATAGGAGCCAAAAAAACATTAATGAATCCCATGCCAACCATTGAAAATCCCAAATACAAGCGAAATAATCATGGGTATTGTGTGTTTGAATGTAATGTCCCTAGCAAAATTTGACTTCAATTCCACTTTCTATGCCTTGGACATTTCATCAAACAGTTGTCATGTAAAGTTGATATTTGCTGATATAAACTTCTGATTGTTGTGTTTTGGTTTTTGGCATGTGACAAGGATGTTTGAATGCTTGGCATTGATGACTAATAAGTATAACAAAAATATAGATGAAGTGCAAATATGTTTTTGTATTTTCAAATGCAAATAATTGACTTAATTTCATGAAAATAACCACCTACAACCAATTGATATTTTCACAAACAATTGGCATGCAAACTCTAAATTCTTTATTTGCAAAATATGATTCCCAAATCTGATTAGAAGATTATTATGCAAATCTCTAAGTGCTCAAATGATATTCACTAGAATGCAATGATTGCCAAGACTCTTGGAATTAAAAAAAGATTATCAAATGTATGGAAATGCTGATATAATCATTCACCTACATTAGCTAACTCTATGATGACATAAACTACGCAAATACATCAAAGAACCTAGAATAATTTTGCATGATGAAGCTAAGAAGTAATCACAACCCTTGTTGGCAATGACAATTCTCCAAAGATGAAATTGTTCATCCTACAATGTTGTCCCTATCTGATTTGCAGCAATAAAGAATTATTCGAATTCCCTTGAAGAAGCTACTTTGACCTTCTAAAATGGTGCGCCAATGTTCTTCTATGCCAACTGATACCTCCTGAATTTTATTGGAATTTATCTTGCCTCCCTTCACAAAATCACACTTCTCCCAAGTGCACCTCAACTAGAAATAAGGATTGTAATTTATAACCAACAAATGCACAAAATCAAATCTACCAAAGGTGACGCCTTTCTCAAGAATAATCGCCCTTTCTCTTAGACTGAATTTCTCCAACCAAAATCTGCAAATAATCTCCTTGGATTGATTCCCCAATTGACAATAATTTGGCCAAAGGCCACAAATTTATGCTACAAATGAGAAGACTGATGTATCCTCTCCCAAACTAGCTAGGCTTGATATTCCACAAGCGAAACTAGGAATAGATAGGCTTGATATTTCACAAGCAAACCAAGTTTTTCAAGCATTCAACTCAACATACCAAATGCTTAGCCAAAGCTTCTTTTTATACTTTTCCAGCCACATCTTCAAGAAGCTTCTAGAAATAAAGTATTAATTTATTTAAGTAACTTTTTATAATATAATATTTATTTGTCACTTTATTAAATTAATTAAATATAAGGTCACCTTTTAATATTTAACTATTTGATAACCTTATAAATAACTAATTTAATAATCCACTTAATTTAATTAAAATAATCAATTAGTCATCCTTATGAAATATCATTAATTTGGACAACTTAATTAATTAATTAAATTAAATTAATCTACCTCCAAATTGGGGACATGACAATCCTCCCTTCCCAAATATTGCTTGCCCTCAAGAAATCCACATCTATCCATCCATTACAACTACTACACATATTTCCACCACCACTTGAATCCCAAATGTTCCTGAAAAATAACTCCAACCAACATCCACTGAATATGGCTAAAGCTCCTGCCACCGCGAAGACCTATCAAGCTATGAGGACAATCTCTCAACAAAGAAACTCTTGAACTCCAATCCTCAAAGTGCAGACACCAATTGCTCCAAAAATAGAATCCACCTGAATCACACAAATTTGATTTCTTATCCTTCAACCCAACCCTCTAAATCTTCAAGGAAAAATCCTGATAATGTGGGTTGAAAGAGATCCGATGAATATACCTTAAAGTGCAGTCAAGGTGGAATCCTCCTGCCAGCGCCACTGGATCACCAAGTGCATACCTCTCCCTATCATTAATTCCAACATCATGAATGCCATCTACTCGTACCTATGTCATCCTCATTCCAACACACCCCAAGTGGTCTCTTAAAGATGTGAATGACACCCAACCTGGGTGCATATATGCCTATCCTTGAAAAGCTACTTTCATAAATCAGAACAACACCCCAAAGTCTACCAATCAAGTCCATGATGGAGCTAAATGTATCTGTAAGAGGGAAAAATTTAGATTTAAAATGTTGAAAACAACAAATTAACTAAACCCTATCAAGCACCATGAAGCACAAACTAGAATGAAAATGCAAATAAACAAAGGAAATGCAAACCAATTTTCAAACTAGACTTGATTGACCTCCATGGCTCTTCTCCACTTGCATGAGAATGCAATATTTTGAAGGTTGATTGTTGGATGAATGTTGGTTGCTCAATTCAGTAGCATAACATTGACATGGGGATGATAGATGAATGACAATAGATAGGAATGGATGAAAGACTGAAGAATGATTTTGACAGCATAAGGATACTTGAAGAATCAACCCCCTAAATGGCTTATGAGAGAGTTTATTTATAGGAAATGTCTGATTTGGATTGACAGTTGAGATTGATGTCAATAAGATGTCTAAATCAATGGCCAAAATTAAAAGTTGTAGTATGGACTAGGGTTAGGTCAAAATTAGGGCAATGACAAGAAATGAATGGCTAAGATTGAATTATAAGATAATTCAATCAAGGGCTGAAATTAAATGAGATGTCAAGAGATAAGATTTGATGTGGAAGATAAGATTGGCACGACAAAGAGGTGATAGGAGAAATTAAATAATTAAAATTATTTAATCTAGGTGACCAATGAATAATTAAATAATTAAAATAATTATTTAATTATAGGAGAATATGACAAAGGAATCATTAAATAATAATAAAATTCAAGAGAGTGGACCAAATTAAATAATAAATTATTTAATTTAGGTGACCAATAATTAAATAATTAAAGAATTATTTAATTATAGAAGAATATAAAAAGTAATTATTTTAAATTAAATAATTCATTTAATTATAGTGGATAGGTGGATAAAAATTAAATAAATAAGAATTTATTTAATTTTAGAAAGAAGAGGACTTAATTAGTGATGCGTAAATAAATAAAATTTATTTAATTAATCAAGCAAGAAATAAAGATAGGAATGAATTAATTAAATAATTAAAATTATTTAATTAATAGAAGACATATGACTTTAGAAAATAATTAAATAATTAAAAATTATTTAATTAGCAAAGACAAAAGGGGAAATAATAGAGAATTTAGAAATTGCAAGCCTAGAACAATTTTTAGTGTCTACAGTATCCTTGTTTCCCAAGGATAGAAACTCATCACTACTCCATCCCCTAACATCCATGTGACCATCCCAACCAACAACTGTGGTCCTTCAAGAGCATCTCATCAAAGTAGAGCAACCAACAATCCATGAGGGAAAAGTCAAAGAACTATTGTCAATATACCCAACTCCATCCCATAGACCAAAACCACTTGGCCCCTCAAGTCTTATCATATAATTAGTTGTCACACCCTTGGTTGCTCCATTTTCCTTCCCTCTAAGCACCACTCTTTGTCCATCATCTATCCTAAACTTGAGCTCCATTGTCTGAAAGTTCTGTGAATATTTTCCAAATGAATGGAGCCACTAAATCCCAAAAATAGCATTTGTGGTTCCCAAATCCACTATATAGAAATAATATTTCATTGTATAGTTACCCAATCTGACACTTAGTCGGGGAACCTTCTTCTTGCAAAACATATTATACCCATTAGCAACCATGATGCTAAACCCCTCAAAAGCATGTGTTGTCAATCCCTACTTTATCACTAAGGCTGAATCAATGAAATTATGTGTAGCCCCACCATCAATCAAGATTGTGATGGGCTGACCTTGTATGGACCCTTTAACTCTGAAAGAGTGAAATCTAGGAGATCCTGAAAGTGAAATAATGAAACCACCACCCATGTCCTCTCCTTGAGGTTGATCCTCATATGAACTATCGATGTCCACATGTGCATGCTCCTGCTCATCCTCATCATCTGACACTATCTCTATGAGATGAGCATTCCCCTTTCCCAAGCATTGTTGACCATTTACCCATTTTTCCTTACAATGATAACAAATTCCTTTCTCGCTACATTCCCTGCAGAAATCTTCATGCATTTTGTTTTTCTTATTGTCTTTCTTATGAGAAGGCTTTTCCCCTGTATCTTCTGGAAGAGATGAACTGTGTGAGGGGGATTTTTTTTTGTTATTGCTTGAGAACTTATTTATTTGTTAGTTAGACTCCATGTTCTTGATTGCCTCCTGTACTGAAGTAGGGTTGAGAACCTTAACCCACCCTCTCAATGGATCCATCAAACCATCCATGAATAGGACTAGCAACCTCCTCTCTGAAATGTTTTTCACCAAAACAACCAACCTATGGAAATCAATAATGTATGTATCCAATGATCCTATGTGTTTGAGCTATGCTAACTCCTTGAAATGGAGTTTTGGATCCTTCACATTGAATCTATCAATAAAGTGCTTGGTGAACTTTGCATAAGATGTAATCCGATCATGTCCCATGGTGACTAATCCATGATACCACCATTCATGTGCAACTCCATCCAAGTGTATTGTAGCATATTTGATTGCTTCATCCTCAGGAATAGGATCAAGCTGAAAATAAGTGTCCACTTTTTGCACCCAAGCCTATGTTGTCTTCCCAGAACCATCATAATAAGGAAACCTCAATTTTCCCACTTTTCTCCTAAGGTCATTGTGATGCTCCCTGTTACCTCTATTTGGTTTATGTATCATTCTTAGGTCCATGTATTCTTTGAGAGAAATATCCTATTGAAAACCAATAGGTACCCAATCTTGTCTGAATTGATCCTGAAGCTCAAGTAATGTGAGTTCATTGTCTACTTTTGGTTGTTCTTCTCTAGCTAGAAAAATAGGCATCATAGGTCTCATTCCACTTTGTGTAGTGCAGTGATTAGGAACCCTATTATTATTGACTAAATTTTCTCCATGTCCATTGTTCCCTCCATTTGTATTGTTATTATTACCAATTGAATTTCTTATCAACATATTCATCATTTGTTCTAAATGTTGATTTGTTCTTCTTTTCTCTACTAGATGTTCCGTCAAGAGTGCATCACTTGAATCTTCTTTCCTAGGGCTGCCACTACCTCCTTCACCCATTGTGCTAGCTAAATCTCCTTCACTTTCCCAATGCTTTCTCAAGAAATCTAAAATTGTGTCTCCTTTCGAAACCTGTGGTGGCTGCCAATGTTTTCCCCCTTTCTTTTCTTCTCTTGCTACATATCTCTTTTCTCTGTCACTCATGAAACCTTACAAGTTGGTAGGAACTTAAGCTCTGATACCATTGTAATTTCCCTAGAAAAATCTAACTTAGATTCCACTTTCTATGCCTTGGACATTTCATCAAATAGTTGTAATGTAAAGCTGATATTTGCTGATATAAACTTCTGATTGTTGTGTTTTGGTTTTTGGCATGTCACAAGGATGTTTGAATGCTTGGAATTGATGACTAATAAGTCTAGAAACAATATAAATGAAGTGAAAATATGTTTTTTGTATTTTCAAATGCAAATAATTGACTTAACTTCATGAAAATAACCACCTACAACTAATTGACATTTTCACAAACAATTGGCATGCAAACTCTAAATTCTTTGTTTACAAAATATGATTCCCAAATCTGATTACAAGATTATTATGCAAATATCTAAGTTCTCAAATGATATTCACTAGAATGCAATGATTTCCAAGACTCTTGGCATTACAAAAATATTATCAAATGTATGGAAATGTTGATATAATCATTCACCTACAATGGATAACTCTATGATGACATAAACTATCCAGATACATCAAAGAACCTAGAATAATTCTACACGATGAAGTTGAGAAGTAATCACAACCCTTGTTGGAAATGAAAATTCTCCAAAGATGAAATCATTCCTCCTACAATGTCGTCCCTATCTGATTTGCAGCAATAGAGACTTATTTGAATTCCCTTGAAGAAGATACTTTGACCTTCTAAAATGGGGCACCAATGTTCTTCTATGCCAATTGATGCCTCTTGAATTTTATTGGAATTTATCTTACCTCCCTTCACAAAATCATACTTCTCCCAGGTGTGCCTCAACTGGAAATAAGGACTGTAATTTATAACCAGAAAATGCACAAAATAAAATCTACCAAAGGTGATGCCTTTCTCAAGAAAAATCACCCTTTCTCTTAGAGTAAATTTCTCCAACCAAAATCTGCAAATAATCTCCTTGGATCGATTCCCCAATTGACAATAATTTGGCCAAATGCCACAAAATTATGTTGCAAATGAGAAGATTGATGTATCCTCTCCCAAACTAGCTAGGCTTGATATTTCACAAGCTAAACTAGGAACATATAGGCTTGATATTTCACAAGCAAACTAGGTTTTCCAAGCATTTAGTTCACCAAAGTAGAAATGAAGTAATCAACTCAACATACCAAATGCTTAGCCAAAGCTTCTTTTTATACATTTTTAGCCACATCTCCAAGAAGCTTCTAGAAATAAAGTATTATTTTATTCAAGTGAATTTTTATAATATAATATTTATTTTAGTCACTTTATTAAATTAATTAAATATAAGGTCACCTTTTAATATTTACTTGTTTGATAACCTTATAAATAACTAATTTAATAATCCACTTAATTTAATTAAAATAATCAATTAGTCATCCTTATGAAATATCATTAATTTGGACAACTTAATTAATTAATTAAATTAAATTAATCTACCTCCAAATTGGGTACATGACATTGAATTTCAAGGTTTCAATCCTACATGATTTACCAATCAATTTGCATAAAAAATGGAAAGAATTCCATTCAAAAAAAGTGCAATGAATTTCAACTTCCATTTCTACTAGAATGTGAAGAAATAAACTTGAATCTCATCCTAAAATCACACCTAAGCTCCACAAATCACATTGTTCTTCATTCACACAATTTCCCTAAGCTGCACTCTAGCTCAATTTTGAATTTACAAAAGAAAAAGTGAGGAATGAAGGCGATTGAATTAGTTTTAGTCTCCTCACACTGCATACATTAATGTAAATAACAACATAGATGTCTTGTCAAATCAAGAGATCACTTCGAATATCTTTCCATTAAAACACTGTCGGGGATGATAAAGACCTCAAAATTTGGATATTTTAGAGGGTGACAGACTCCAGGAGAAAACATATTTATTTAATTTCAAAGGTCTCTGAAATCCAAGAATTTTAGAAAATCCCAAGATAGAAGCCAACTTAGCAAAAAATCGCCTAAGATATTTTTCAAATAATGATCAATCTAGCCCATTGATGCAAGACATTAAGCAATCTCCCAATTTGAATAAAAATTTGGTAAAATCTATGGGAGATGAAAAAAACCAAAATTTCAAAGACCTTTCTCTTAAGGAGAAAAGGAAAAGCAACCTAAAGTGGGACAAAAAAAGAGGAGGTCCCCATTTTAGACGGGGCATGTGTGCAAGGAACAATAAATGGCGAATCTACTAGGGAAATGTTCCTAAAAATTTCAAGGATAAAGATCCATCTAAAACCCCATTTGAATCTCTGGTTAAATCCCAGACTAATTTTCTTAGAAGAAAAATTCACTCAAAAGAGAAGTGAAATCATTAGTTCAATCAACTCACTTCTATTCTCAAATCATCAATTGTGTGTGCATAGTGAGTTCTTTCCAACTCTTGAAAGTATGAAGCAACCAACAATCTATCATGATAAGATACATAGATATTCCAACCCCAAAAGTAACTTGGATATTGCCTCATTTCTAGTCAAGCATCTATAGCCCTGATGAGGTTATCATTGCAAGTCCCACGCGCATTGCTCTATTGCCATCCAAGCATCTATAATCTCGATAGATTTATTTGCACACCCAAAAGTCATAATTTAGATATTCTTTTGATATTTCATTTTCCTTGTTTCAATTTTCTATCCTTTCGAATCATAAGAATTGAAGCTCACCATGAGTTTAGAAATCACAATGGCCACTAAAGTGAATTTTTAGATTTTTCACTTATCACAACTTCCTGATGACAACCACAAAAACTTCAAGAGGATATTTAAAATGTGTAGATTGTGATGATCAAATCAGGTTTGTGAAAAGAATCAAATAATGGTTTCTTTTTAAGTCAAGTGACAATTCTATTTGTAAAACTCAGTCATGAAAGATAACTTAAATTCAAGACATTTATGAAAGAAATAAACATGAAACTCTAGCAAAATACCCTCTAACTGAACCATGATAAAAAACCCAATAAAAAAACAAAAGTCCAACTCTTTCTCAATTAAAAAGAAAACAAACCAAAGTAAACTAAACTATGATAAACCCTAAACCTACTATGTATAGAGGTCTAAGTTGAAACAACTCAAGTGTGGAAATAATGTTTGAGATACTACAAATTGACGGGTAGTAGGACATCTTAATCCGTGATATTTTTCAGATGATATGTATTGTCCCCCAATATTTTAGAGATTTGGAAGGGGCCAAGCCACAACTTGTCAAATTTACCATGTTCCCCTTTATTTTCATATTCCTTGTCCTAATAAAGGATCAAATCAGACATCTAAAAGGCCTTAACTCAAGCCTTCCTTCCAAACTAGCATTTATCAACACCTTGATGTTTTGCAAAATTCCCAATGGCTTCATCATGTTCTTCATCCAAATGGAGTTGGGCTAGATGGGATTCTAACTTCTCCCCATTTGAATAGTATTAATTAATAAACTATAAGGTGGGGATTTTCAAATGGATCAGGAGGATGATCTCTAGACCATACACCAAATAATATGGGGATGTTCCCAAGGATGTTTCTTATGAGTTCTATCTACCCAAAGAGAAAACTTTAGCTAAGTGTTCCAATCCTTAGGATTTTTATCTAGTAATTTACAAATGACTATTAAAAGATTCTTATTGGTGGAATCTACTAAATTGTTCCCTTGAGGATAATAATTTTATATAAATTTTAACATGATGCCATAATCAAAAGCCCAACCAAAAAAATTCAATGATGCAAATGAAGGATTGTTCTCACAAACTAATAAAAATGGACATCCAAAATGTGTTACGATATGTTCCTCAAGAAACCTAATTGCTACTTCAACGGTGCATTATTTACAAGTTATTGCCTTTGTCCATATAATATAGTAATCAATTGTAGTTAGAATATACCTATGGCCCATAAAGGAAGGAGGATTTATCATACCAATGAAATCAAGTCCCCATTGTACAAAGGGATGTACCTCAACCATTGGTTGCAATGGGACAATAACATACCTCTCCTTGATTGCGGTTTTTTGACATGTATGGCACATGCAAACATGTGCATGAGCATCACAAGCCAATATGGGTCAATAATAGCCAACTCTTAAGATCTGATGAGTTGTAGCAACACTCGAACCATGAATCATCCCAAAATTACCATGAAAGTCATTTAATACCATTGATGCTTCCTAATTTCCAAGGCACCTTAAGTAGATACCTTCATGATTCTTTTTGTATAATATTGCACCCTTCAACATGAAACTGTTGCTCTTAAAGTGAAAAACATGTCTTTGTACTTTGTTTAAATATGATGGACAACACTGGTTGAGCAAATAAAATGTGATGTTATCGTACCATTCATCTAGAGATACATCTTCATGATTATATTATTGTGTTGTAATGCCTAGATTTGTTTCTACCACAATACAAATCAAGGCCTGACCTTGAACTGACCTCATTAGTTGAATCTCTAAATCAAATTATTGTAGAATTATTACACATTTACCTCTTTGCTTACCCAATTCATTTTGCATTAGTAATACCTTCATAGTAGGGTTAGCCACAATTGCATATATCTTGCTTCTCAGAATGTAATTTCTGAATTTCTTGACAACTCTCACTAAAGCATAGGCTTGATTCTCAATGTTTAGGTACCTCAATTTTGCATCCTTGAGAGGGGAACTCATAAAGGAAATTGTGCATTCATGCCCTTGTTCTTGTTTCTGAGTAAGTGTAGAAACACCCAAATGGTTTGATGAAAAGGAATAGATATAAAAAGGTTGTGCATAATTTGGAATTACCAAAGCTAGAGAATCCACAATTTCTTGCTTAATCTCCTCAAATGCATGTTTAGCTTTCGGTGCCTAGTCAATCTTTGCATCTTGTTTAAGCATGTCATTTAATGCCTTGAAAATATTTGCAAAACCAATAATAAACTTACATACAAAATTGATCTTACCAAAATAAGATTTAACCTCCTTCTTACTGGACAGTAGTTCTATTTTGAATATAGCTTGCACTCTTTTTGAATCACTAGATATACCCTTTTCTGAAACCACATGACCGAGTAACTTACCCTCAGTAACCCAAAAGATACATTTCTTGGGGTTGAGTGAAATACTGAATTCTCAACATCTCTAAAACACTTTGCATAAATCTGATACATGGTCTTCCCTTTTCTTAGAAAACACTGTTAAATCATCCATGTAAATGATAATACACTTACCAACCAATTCCTTAAAATCAATATCTATGGCATGCTGGAATGTTGCTCCAACATTAATCAACCCAAAATGCATATGTCTGTAGGAAAAATTTCCCCACTTAGTAGTGAATGTTGTCTTCAATCTATTTTCATGTGCCACCATAACTTGGTTATATCCAAAGTAACCATCTACAAATGACATCATTTGGGATCCATTGATGATTTGCAATACTTAATCTAGTGAAGACAATAGATAGTTATCTTTCTTAGAGGCTTAGTTGAGGTTGTGAAAATATACACAAATGGATTTTTTTTTTCTTATTTCTAATTGGATCTAAGTTGTCCACCCATGTTGAAATTTGTACAAGAAATATGATTTTGGCTATTCGCAAAATTTTCACTTGTTTGTAAATGACAGGCTCTAATAATGCATTGATTGGTCATTGTCTTTGTCTAAATGGTTTAACATCTACTTCAAGAGGAATAGTATGTGTGACTATTGATGTGCCATAAGTATTCAAGTCCTCAAAGCTCCAAGCTATCATATCCTGGTATAAATGTGAGGCCTTGATTATTCCTTCTTTTTCTACTAATGTGCATAATTTCCCAATGATATTTTTTTTACATTTTCAGTGATACCCATATTGTAAGTATCACATTTATTCTCTATTGACTCCTTCTTAGAATTTTGGTCTAGATTCCTTAGCTGGTCAAAACCAAAGATCCGCTCCAACTGTACCATTCCTCTAGGGATTGTATTCATCTTTAGATTAACTATTCCTTCCAAATATTATTCCTCTTATTCATGCTCATCTTCATCTATGATGTGCTATGAATACATTTGAACTAGTGATGAAATTTAGGATGTGCTTGTCATCCTCAAAAAATTGTAAATTCATAACATTGTTAGGAACTAAAGGAGTGGGTGTGAGCTCCACTATAAACTTCTTCAACCCAAATAATGACAGTGGTTGTAATGTATTGGTTTCTCGAGCTAAAGCATTAGCTATGTGGTTTTTACTGTTGGGAATAAAATAAATGTTAAAGGCATCAAAACTTTCTAACAAGTCCCACACATGATGTCGATATTTTTCTAATCTTCTATAATGGAAATAGTATGACTTTCTTAATTGTTTTATCACCAACTCTGAGTCTCCAAAAACTTGTAGTACTTTAGCTTTCTTACATACTACCATTAAAAGTATGTGCACCAATGCTTCATATTTGAAAATATTATTTATCTAGTTAAATTGTAACCTATGCACTATAAAGAACTTATTACCATTGGGGCTGATCAATTTGAAACTAGCTCCTGTAGACATCGAAAATGTATTGATTGACATCATGCACCTGATCCTGACTTACTAACATCGTTTCTTCCTAAATCATCCCTTGGTCTAACCGTTTAATCAAATTCCCTTATTTGATTAAATTCATCAATATTTATCTCTTAATTAAATAAATCATCTTATCTAATTAAGTCACTTTCTCTTGTTAATTAAATCAATTTATCTGATCTAATTATCCCTATTTAATTAAATAATCA
The DNA here is from genome assembly GCA_007258455.2 of Sequoia sempervirens. Lineage (NCBI taxonomy): Eukaryota > Viridiplantae > Streptophyta > Pinopsida > Cupressales > Cupressaceae > Sequoia > Sequoia sempervirens. The sequence continues at coordinate 371,407,136 of VDFB02058242.1, read as the reverse complement.
ATTTATTTGATTAAACCTCTAAAGTCTATCCATTAAATTTAATAAATTAAAACCTTATTGAATTTAATCTAACACCATCCCTTTTAATTAAATAAATCAAAATCTTTATTTAATTAGCCTCTTATCATATTCCTCTCTTATTTGATTTAAATAAATCCATAAATCTCAGTCAAATCAGTCACATCATCAAATATCCCATTAAATTAATTAACCCTTGATTAATTTAATCTAATATCATGTCACATCCTCTAGATAATGCAACTTGCACATGAAAATAGATTTAATTCATTTATTAAATCCCTATTTTCCTCACAAGGCATCTTTTTGGAATATTCTCTCAATTTGAATTCAAAAATTCCAAGTCAACATGTACATCCAACAAGGCAATAACTTCATCTTACATGTCCTTTGCCTTGAGCCAAGTGGCATTTATTGCATTTTCCCTTCCCTCTTACATGTCATTTCAACAAATTTGAATTTCAAATATTGGCATTTATTGGCACAAACCCCAAATCTTGCACAACCATCATCCATTCATAGCTTGACAAGTGGCACCATATCCTTGGATGAGAGTTAGTCCCACATTACTCAAATTTGGACTTTCATCCATCTTGAAATCCTATAAATGAAGAGCTCCTCTCCTCATTTGATCATCCACATTCCAAGCAAAGTTACCATGCTAAAATACTTAGCCATTTTCATCCATCATTTGAGTTCTTAGCTAGGTTATTGCAGATTTTTGGCTTGGAGCTCTCACCTTCATCATCAAAGTGGATCAACACTCTTCAACAATCATCAAACTTGCATCTTAGGGATTGGGAAAGGGCCAATTTTCACATCAAATTGGCACAATTCCCCCATGGGATTAAGAGTTTGCTTGCTTAATTAGGATTCAATCTTGTTTTTATGATTTCATAGTGTTTTTTATCATTTTCTTCCTAATTTGAGTTATGTTAATGAATCTCATGGGGAATCCATGTTTAGGCTTTCATTTCATTGTTTAACTTGTTTAATAATGTTGTTTTGTAGGTACTTAGGCTTGGGTTCACACATTTGGAGCTAGAAGGAGGGCTACATTCCATTAATTCTAACATTTTTGTGAAAATTCTACATTTTTCTTGACACACAAGAAATTCCAATGCGGGCTCATGAATGTCATTGTTTTCGCGCTGTGAGCTCGTCTGCGTCGCAGTTTCAACACTGTGGGCTCGTCAACGTCGCTATTTTAGAGCCGCTGGGCTCATCCCACCAAAATTCAAATTCAAAACTGCGCCGTTGGACTCATCGATCTCCCCCAGTTTTTGAAAATTTTTAAAACTCCAGCACCTTCAAAAATCGCGACGCTGGAGCAAAACAACGACGCTATTGTGCTTTCTGTCCTGACACAGAGCGTCGTTGACTAGTAAAGCGGCATTGTAAGAGCAACGTTGGGAGGAAAAAATAGCAATGCCTTCACGAGTTGTGCTGTTGAAAAATAGAAAAAGGGAGAACTTAATTTTTAGCACGTGCTTTTGATTCATGAGCTATTTATCTACTGTTTTTTGGTTTTTTAATCCCTATTTTTTTCCAGAATCTAATTATTTTCCACTTTGTAGGTTGGGAGCCAAAAACAAAAGAAGAAGGAACATGGGGATGATATCTTGTCTAATTAAAGTGTTGTTTAACACTTAAGTTTTTGTTTAACACTTCCTTAGGAATTTGTCATCCTTTTCTTTATTTAAGAACACTAGCTTTCATTTGGGCTTAAAAAGGATTCTTTTTGTTTATTTCTTGCATTTGGATTTAAAAAGAACCTTAAGATCAACAACTTACTAGATTTCGTTTATGGATTAAACAATTGAATAAATATCTTTTCACTTGTGATTTGGTGCTCTAAAGTGAACTCACATATTGCTTTGAGGGTTTAAAAAGAACAAGTGTAGTTGTGTCTTTGTGAGGGCTTACTTAGACTAAAGCCATTGGAAAAGGACGTATGCGCTTCTCTCACGCTTTATAGCAATCTTGAGAATCAAAAGGTCTTTTCCATGACTTTGGGTTGAGACAAAGCAATCACCTCCACACTTCAATTTGGGCTTAAAATTGAACAAACTATTGTGCAAGTGTGAGTGGGGGCATTTTCACGTATATTCTCTCTCTTTGTTGCTATCAAAGATTGATCGAGTTACGGATTTTGTTCTTCATTCACTTTTGTTTATCTTAGAGGGTCTACCTTGTGGGAAAAAGTAATCACCCAAGGGAACGACTCAACCGGTAACACTCTAAAGCCAAGAGTATTTCCAGTCGGGTTATAAATGTGGATATTGGAAGAAATGCCAATATCACGCGGTTGACTTTGACAAGATGGATCCAAAAGGGGACTCTTGCCACGTTGGGTCAACTCCTACGAATGGAAAGTCCTTACTAGATGATCTGTAAACTAGGATGTTAAAGTTTCCCAAAACTTAATCCAATTACAGATTTAATTTCCGATCCAATAGTAATGCATGATCATGTATCTTAACCGTTGAAATTATGAAACTGAGTAATTCTTTCAAACACTTTAAATCAATTATTTGTAATAACATTCATGAGAGAGCATAATACCAAAATAAATGAGAGAACAAGAAAGAGATGGAAGAGAGACACAAACAACTTGATAACAGAGTTCACTCAATTTGAGCTACGTCCCTGGGTCCGCTTCTCAACGTTGGACCGCTTTATTGATATCACCAAGCTTCAATAGCCTTCTTACAATATCCAAGCTTTAATCACTCACAATCTCTCTTTGAAATTTTACAATTTTTGGTGTAATCAACACCTTGTAATTTCTCTCCCAAAAATTCCTCCAAAGAGTATAAAATTTTCTCTCAAAAAACACATCCGAATTTTTTCTCCACAAAATACATAAAGGCCCTATCACATCACCTCCTTTTATACATAAATTTTGCATATGGGGTTAAAAACCACCATAATAAATAAAATAACAATTTAACCCCCCTCCTTTGGCTTTTATAATTATAAGCCTTACAAAAAAAACACTAACCCATTTATATAAAACAATAACTTCCCCATTTAAAAATAAAACATTAAACAACCCCTTAATAAAACATTTGGAATTTGTTTTTTAATCCCTTGTCTTATTATATTCACGGGCTATTTGAGTTTATGGGGTTGAGTTTAAAAATAAAATAACAATTTAGTGTTATTTTAGGAGGTTTTGTTTTTTTTTATGAGTTAATTTTCGTTGATTTTAGGAGATTTGGATCCCACCAAATCCGGTTGGGATCCCACAAAATCCGATGGATTTTTGTGAGATAAAATAATCCTCCACACCTTATTTTCAAAAATAAAGCATGGTACATGAATTTTGTGAGATTTTTTTCCACATCACCTGAAATTTCCACGTCACCATCTAGTCAATTGCCATGTCACATGCTGACATCATCATTTTGACTAAAACTTTGACTGGCTCTATTTTCCTCATACGGACTCTATTTTCGAAACCGAGGATAGTTTCGGAATCAGCACGACAAGCACTACAACTTGGTGTCATTTTTGCTTGGATGTGAGACAATCAAATTTTCACCTTTTTGAATGCTTGATTCGCCTGTTTGACCAAACCTTTGACCAAGCATAACTCTTGCATATGACCTCCTTTGACGCGATTCAGGTTGCATCAAGATCATGTCAGCAAGCTCTAACCAATGATGTCAGTTCTGAGAGATTTTGAGACTGTGATATTTTTGAGATTCTTGGATCCTCCTGGATCATTCCTCCCCATTGAGAAGCTTTTGGACCTCCAAAAGGTCTATTTTCAATTTAAGTGAGGGCATTTTTGCCTCACTTGTCCGGTATCATCTGTCCTTCCTTCTTGGAACCTATGCATCTGACTCATCACAACAACAATCAAAACTGCACTGATATTGTTAAGTACATTATCCATATACACATCCACATTCAGTGTTTCTGCTACCAACCATACACTGCTAAGAAGTAGAAGGCTGAATAACAAAACTAAATTTGCAGATGAGAAAAAGAATGTACCAACATCATGCTTGTCTTTCATAACTGGAACAACCTCAGGCAATGACACTTCTTGTGGTATAGACATAAGTGCCAAATTATTGCTTGCATTAACTACCCTTTTCAATTTCCCCATTGTCACAAAAGATCTATTAGTCTTAATTGGATGAGAATGCACAATGTATTCAATTCCTTCCTTAAATAAATGATACTAATTATGTTTCCTGTAGAAGATTTCCTTTCTAGCATATGAGTATGGGCTACCCAACACAATCCCACAAATATCAAGTGGAACCACATCAAATTTAACCTCATCTATAAACTTAGATGTTATTGCAAATCTTAAATTGCATTGCTTAGTTACTTGTAATCTATTATCATTGCACACCCAACCTAATGGATAAGGTTTCTTATGTGGCTTTGTTTCCAATCCCAACTATTTAACAACTTCTTCTAAAATTAGATTAACTTGGGACCCACTATCTATCAGTGTATCAATCTTAGTGTTCTTAGAAATCACCCTTATATGAAACAATTCACATCTTTTGCTATCTTCAGGAACAACATGACTTTTAGAAGTAGAAGCACATGAAACATCAGTGGCAGAATCATTACCAACAAAATCTTTACCTTTCAAACCAACAACTATTATCTTTGTTTCATCATCAGAATCCGATCCAAGATCTTGAATGAAAGTTGTAGTCTTTTGCTTTCCTTTATGATCCTTAAACCACTTTGGCTTCAATTCTAGATGCAATTGCCAACACTTCACATCTGTGTGCCCATTCTTTTGACAATGTGAACAAGTAGGATTTTCACCTTCTTCTTTCTTCACGGTGGCTACTTTCTTCTCCTTTCCCTTTTTATTGCCTTCAGTTGGAGGAACACATTCCTTCTTTGAACTAAAACTTATGTTCCTTCCACCTGCTTCAATATGGGTTGCTTGTACACACACTTCATCAAAGTTAGATGGGTTAAACATCAAGATTGTATGTTTCAAATGTGAATGCAAACCACCTATATACTTTAATAAATTTTCTTGTGTATAAAGAGGAATTCCAAGAGTGAGTGCATTCTTCCTAAACACCTATGTATACTCTTGCACCATTTGTCCTTTACCCTGTCTCAGATTTTTCCAATCCATAATAGCTTGTTGCATATAACCCAAAGGATAAAATTGTTTCTTTAAAGCAGAAGTAAACTGATACCAAGATGAAATGATTCTACCATGAGTATCAAGATCATCTTGAATCTTACTCTCCCACCAAACCAATGCAGTGCCTCCCATTCTAAGAGTAGCTAGCTAGATTTTGGAAGAATCATCCAATATCTGTTGAACCCTGCAATACACTTCAATCTGCTTAAGCCAGTTATCTAATTTCTCTACATCCAATTCACCATTATACATAGGCAACTCAAATTTAACATCCAATTTTAACAAAGGTGTTTGCACAACTTGTTTCTTTTTAGAAGAGTTAGATGAAGAAGATGATGAAGAATATGAAGAGGATGGGGATGGAGGTTTAGGAGGGTCACCACCACCTCCTACTCCTTTACCTTTGTCTTCTTTTGAAGTAGTTTCATTTTCCTCCTTTCTGTTCTTGTCTTCCTTTCTCTTCTGTCGTTCTTGCCTCTCTTGGAAAAGAGCTTCCACCATAGCTTTCATTTCAAGAAAAGCTTTCTGGAAAGCTTTCTCATCGAGCTCTATAGAAATTTGTTCACCTGCCATTTCTGATCGTGGAAAAGTCCTTCATTTTCCAATCTTTGGGTTGAATTGTATAAGTGCACCTTCTCCTTGCTTCAATTTCAACCTGGTTAACATTCACCACTTGTAATTTTCCTGTTAAACTGCTCTGATACCAACTTGATATGTAAACTAGGATGTTAAAGTTTCCCAAAACTTAATCCAATTACAGATTTAATTCCCGATCCAATAGTAATGCATGATCATGTATCTTAACCATTGAAATTATGAAACTGAGTAATGCTTTCAAACACTTTAAATCAATTATTTGTAATAACATTCATGAGAGAGCATAATACTGAAATAAATGAGAGAACAAGAAAGAGATGGAAGAGAGACACAAACAACTTGATAACAAAGTTCACTCAATCTGAGCTATGTCTCTGGGTCCGCTTCTCAACGTTGGACTGCTTTATTGATATCGCCAAGCTTCAATAGCCTTCTTACAATATCCAAGCTTTAATCACTCACAATCTCTCTTTGCAATTTTACAATTTTTGGTGTAATCAACACCTTGTAATTTCTCTCCCAAAAATTCCTCCAAAGAGTATAAAATTTTCTCTCAAAAAACACATCCAAATTTTTTCTCCACAAAATGCATAAAGACCCTATCACATCACCTCCTTTTATACATAAATTTTGCATATGGGGTTAAAAACCACCATAATAAATAAAATAACAAATTAACCCCCCTCCTTTGGCTTTTATAATTATAAGCCTTACAAGAAAACACTAACCCATTTATATAAAACATTAAACAACCCCTTAATAAAAAATTTGGAATTTGTTTTTTAATCCCTTGTCTTATTATATTCATGGGCTATTTGAGTTTATGGGGTTGAGTTTTAAAAATAAAATAACAATTTAGTGTTATTTTAGGAGGTTTTGTTTTTTTCTTATGAGTTAATTTTCGTTGATTTTAGGAGATTTGGATCCCACTAAATCCGATTGGGATCCCACAAAATCTGATGGATTTTTGTGAGATAAAATAATCCTCCACACCTTATTTTCAAAAATAAAGCATGGTACATGAATTTTGTGAGATTTTTTTCCACATCACCTAAAATTTCCACGTCACCATCTAGTCAATTGCCATGTCACATGTTGACATCATCATTTTGACTAAAACTTTGACTAGCTATATTTTTCTCATATGGACTATGTTTTCGATACCAAGGATAGTTCCAGAATCAGCACGACAAGCACTAGGACTTGGTGTCATTTTTGCTTGGATGTGAGACAATCAAATTTCACCTTTTTGAATGCTTGATTCGCCTATTTGACCAAACCTTTGACCAAGCATAACTCTTGCATATGACCTCCTGTTGACGCGATTCAGGTTGCATCAAGATCATGTCAGCAAGCTCTAACCAATGATGTCAGTTCTAAGAGATTTTGAGACTGCGATATTTTTGAGATTCTTGGATCCTCCTGGATCACTAGAACCCATGTGCTAGAATTTTCCAAAATCCTTAAACTATTTGTTGGTTCAAGAACAGTCATTCTGAAGCCGCCCCACACTTTTACGGTCTTATAGTAGAAATGGAAAGCATGCCATGGGAGTTTCATGGGTGTTGATGCTTGGCTGCCCCGTATAAGTGAGTGTCGTGGAGGGGATCCAATGGGGTCAAGCATTTAACCATTCACTAGAGATAAGCGTAGCTGGACTTGTCTAAGTGGGAATCCAACAAATATTGTCTTACACATCCATAGGATTGTACTTATTCTTGGGTTACAAATATCGAAAACATCATGGAAACAAACACTTAACATCATCCAAATTTCAAACCCTTTTGGAGACAAATACATTTGACTCAATCCATATGTTATTGCTTTCCCTTGGGATTCACATCCTTAGAGGTTTCTAAGCATTTGGATTAAATCTCAATTTGTCTTCTTAAGTAAACAATAGGAAAACCCCTTGCCTTAAGTTCATTAAATTTCCACATTACATATCTTGTGGAATTTGAAGAAATTAAGACATTGGACATCTTAGTTTGAAAACCTAATTGAAGAAAGTGTTTTTGGTAAAATAAAGACACTAAGCAAAGCTAAGCAAAATGAACTTTCATGTGTGTTGAATACTTTACAATCCCAAAGAAAAAAAATCATTGATTGGAAAAGTGAGTATTCAAAATGAAATCATTTCTTGGTTACAAAGGTCTTTAGGAAGCATTTGCATGCTCTTCAATACCTAGGTCTAAGAAAACAAAGTGTTCTTTTTAGGTTCACCTAAGGATAAAAAACAAATCAAACCTTTTTCATCCATACATAAAAAAAAAATCCATCTCACAAATCATCTTTTGGAAAAATCTTGAAATCATCCTTGATACTAGGCTTTGTGGCAAAAATAAAAAATCATCCAAAACATTGCACGACCAAATCCTTGAGAACATTACCAAAATCACCTTTGGCTAGGAGTGTGTAAATGCATCCTTTTGCATATCCTTAGTCAAAGTTATCCAAAATCATCTAGCCTAGCTTAGTATATGTAGATGAATCCTTCTCCATATGCTTAGCAAAAACTATCATCTTGTTTGAATAGGTTTGGGTAGATGCATCCTTCTCCTCACACATATTCAAATAGTCATCCTTTGAACAAATCCATCCCTTAGATCATTATCAAACATCTTAGGGTCTTTTTGTTCAAATATCCAAATCAAAATTGAAATCAAAATCAAGGACCAAATCCAAAATCCAAAATCCAATCAAATCCAAGTCCTAAAGCCTAGTGTCTCATTCAAGATTTATCAAAAGCCCAAAACATTCATATCATTCATCATCATATCATCACCTTTGATCCCAAAAAAAGCATCCTAAAACTTTCACTTTGGGACATAAAATAGAGATTGATCCAAAGAATCAAGAGATTCATCTCCCATATTCTCGAAGATTGATCCTTGTTTTATGGTTCAAACGAGATCTTAATACAATAAGAGTATGGAAGCCCAGAGAAACTCCTGCTTCAAGTGACCTTAGACAAACAAACACAGAAATGAATCCAACTGAATCAAGCAATCCATTGATCCCCTCATCATCCCAAAATCCACAAGAAGAAAATCAAGGGGAGGACCTCACCTTTGGAATGTCTCACAAGGAAATGACAGAAATGCTCCAAAATCTAGACAACCATAGAATCATCAACATCATGATGAGACTTAACCCTTAGTTGTACATGCTTGAACTAGCAAAAAAAGGGGCCAAGTTGCCTTCGGATTTTGATGTGAGTACTATAGTGGATACATCATTTCCTCCGATCTCGTCCACCATTCCCATTTCATCTACACCTCCATCTCAAAACATCACACAAAACAATCCACAAATCACAACATTGTTTGCTCCAACACAACCCAATGTCAACAAGGGAAACACATTCCTTAATGCTCTTCAATCACATCCCCTTGTTAACAATCAAAATTTGGACGCAAGCACCACCTTGGAACAAAACACAATCAACAACCCATTACACAAAAATGTTCCTCTCACTTTACATTATGACCCATCATCAACATCTTTTCATGGAGCACCTCAAATCCCCCTCCTCACAAACTCATAAGAAGAGGGAGATACGTTCATACTAGGGGGCTTATTCGACACCACAACGTTCTCACAACAACTCACACCTCTTACATTTCCACCTCTTTCGCTATTCCCATTATCATCCACAACACTCCTTGGTTTAGGGCTCCCTCCCCTACCAAGTATCAATCAAACCGCTATCCCAACCATCAATCAAAGCATCACACCAAACGCTCAAAATTTATTGTTGATATCGCAACAACAAACAATAAATACACAAGCAATGGCAACAATATCAAACACACCCTTAACATCACAAAGCATGGTCTCACAAGGACCAATCACATCAATACCACTATCCAACACCCAAAACATCAACACAACATCATCATCTACCACCATTCCAAATCCACCACCACCCCCACCACCACCAACGTTCACCACATCAAACCAATTTGAAGCAGCATTGCAAGCTACTTTCCAAAGAGGATACCAACAAGTTCAAAAACAAAAAGTTGTACAACAAGCTGCTCAAGCTGCCCAAGCTGCACAAGCCACATTACAAGTGCAATAAGCACAACAAGCCCAAGCTTTATTGCAACAACAACAACAAGAAGTTGCCCAAGCTGCACAAGCATTGCAAGCACAAAGAGTTGCTCAAGCACAAATTTTATTACAACAACAAGCCACACAAGCACAAGCAACTCAAGCACAACAAGTGCAAGCTCAAGCACAACTTCTTGCACAAGTAGCACAAATGCAAGCATATCAGCAAGTATTAAAGCAATACCAAGAGCAACAAGAAGCAGTAGAATTGGTAGCCCAACAACAAGCATTGTGGGAACAACAACAAGCACAACAACAAGCATTGTTGGAGCAGCAACAAGCACAACAACAAGCACAAATCCTAGCGCAACAACAACAGGATCAACAACAGGCATCGTTCATACAAAAGCAAGTAGAAGCCTACTTCGCTCGACATAACCCATCCACCAACCCATCCACTCAACCAACAATTCAAACACCCCAAAACACTTTCATCCCACCCCCTGATCCCCAGAATGATGTGTTGACACAACTCAAGTTGCTCTCGCAACAAGTGCTTGACCTTCAATCGGGGCGGACAACCAAAATGCAAAGCAACTTGTGTCCCTATCCATTTGATAGGAGCCTAGACATGAAACTATTTCCTAAGGGATTTGAAATTCCCAAATTTGACAAGTATCGAGGGATGGGAAACCTAAAGATCACATCAGGGAATTCTAGGTTCACTGCATGGAAGTCACATATGACGATACTTATCTGATGCAGCTATTCCCTAGGAGTTTAGCAGGAAACGCTATAGAATGGTTCTCTCGCTTACCTTCAGGCATTAGAGCATTCCAAGAAATTAGGGATGCATTCATTAGGAACTACACATGTAACATCGCAATGGACGTTAGTCTCAAAGAATTATATGCTTTAAAACAAGGAAAGAATGAATCTTTTGCTTCATTCCTTCAATGATGGTGATCCAAGGCCAATCGGAGCAAGTGGACCATGTCAGAAGAACAACAAGTCTACACGATCATTGCCAACCTTGAAATCCGCATGTCATTTCATCTCAAGGTCCAAGTAATCACCACATATGAGCAATTAATCTCCAAGGTGCTTAGCATCAAAAGAGCCCTTGTGACCCAACCTGCCGAATCAACGTCATATCATGAACTGCAAAATAATCACCCATCATCTAATTACAATGATAAACCATGTACATGGGTGAGAAACAAGAACATCACTAATGATGGCATCGTTGATGCCAAGGTGGTCATTAGTGGTCCATGTCAAAACACACCTACACAACAAATCCAAACACCAAATCAAAACACTCATTACACAACGCATCAACCCAACAATAATCCCACAATCAATAACCTCAATGACCAAAGAGGACCACCTCAATGCAAAACTTATCCAAAATGAAAATATACCATGTTGGGGGAACCACTTGAGGACATCATGAAAAGGTTGATCGACGAGAAGCTCATCAAAGCACCTACATCTGAGAACTACCAAGAACCTGATGTCAAACCTCCTTGGTATAACAAAAATCAATTTTGTGAGTTCCACAAAATCAAAGGCCATACCACAAACAATTGTATGAGACTCAAAAAGATCATCCAATATCTCATTGACAAAAGAATCATAAATGTGGAACAACCTATGGGAAATCAGGACCTTAAAATCTACACGAATCCGATGCCAAATCATGGAAACAAAGGAAATAGAAATGATAAAGGGAAGGGTAGTGTAAATCATGTGTATGAAATAGTCATTGCCTCCCTAAATGAAGACTACATGGTTATTACTATCAAGGGCGCCCATGTTGAAGACTGCGGAATCACCACAAGAGGCGGAAAAGTCACCATTGTCGGATCATCCCAACCAAATAGGGTCCCTTCATCAAGAGCCATTCCGTATAGCTACAATGTTGTAGACCAACTCAAAAGAATGCCAACACACATCTCCATCATGGAGTTGTTAAAAATCTTAGCAGATCATAAAAAGATCCTTGAGGAAGCATTAGCCTCATCCACCGTCCCTGCAGACCTTGATGTGGAACAATTCCAAGCTATGGTTGCAAATATCATAACACCTAATCTCCTTACATTTTCCAACCAAGATTTCCCCGCCCAACCATCTCACAACCGCACACTTCACTTGGAAGCCATTATGAACAAAAGCAAAATCAAAAGGGTCTTGGTGGATGGAGGTGCATGTTTGAATATCTGCTCTCTTAGCCTCATCAAACAGTTGAAAATATCAGAAGATTCCATCGACAAAAGCAAGGGAATCACAATTAGAGCATATGATGACCAAGAAAGAGTGTCTTAGGGCACAATTAAGCTCCCTATCCAAGTAGGTCCAACACTTATGGAAACCACATGTCAGGTCTTGGACCTCAAATTACCATACAATATCCTCCTAGGATGCCCATGGATTCATGCAATGAAAGCTGTAGCATCAACCTTCCACCAATGTGTGAAATTCACACATAATGGGCAAGAGGTTACCATCCATGGAGATCCTAAGCCGTTTCCATACTGTAAGAACCTTGAAGCCAAATATTACAAAATTCCCCAAGTGCAGAAAAATGATGAGGGCCCATCCACATCATACATCGATCTCGCCACTCTCATGTCCACTTCTGTGACAGAGACACCCACCATTCCCACCATATTTGACATCAGGCTCGCCATCTAGGAGGACGGTTGTGGAAGTTATAGGCTCCCCAACAATGCTTTTGTGATAGGAGAGTTACCACAATCTCCAAGATCATGAGGATTCCCACAAGAAAATCAAGCCTCCACATCACAAACCTATCCTCAAAATTATCCTGAATTCACAAGATGGGGAGACCTTGGCCATGAAGCAATTGAAGCAGATCCATCAAACATGTTGTATCGAGATGAAAGACTGGCAGCTAATTTACCAATGGATGAAAGAAGCAAAGGCCTACACATGATGCTTGCAATGGGCTATGACCGCAATCAAAGACTGGGACAAAATGACAATGGGATCATAACACCTATCATGCCAGAGACGCAACCCATAGCAAATATTTTTCTTGGATGTGCCACTCCAAGAATAACCATACGTGGTCGAAGTCCTTCGGTTAGAGCCACTAATGTTTCTCCTCAGCCAGTACTAGTACAAGTACACTCACCAATAGTCACTGGTAGAGACGCACATAATTTTATAACTGAGCCCTATATTAGTAGTGAGGACGAAGATACCTTATCCAATCTACCTAGGTTATTTGAAGATACCACCCTGTGTATGATTAGTACCATATCCTTTGAACCAGATAGTCAAAATCATGAGTTCTTTTAGTCTACCCCTAATTGATTAACTATGACCAACGAGGACCACCAGTTCTTGATACATTTCAAAAATGATGAAGTGCTCTTAGAATTCATGGGATTGAGGGATAACATTCCAAAGGGAGATCACAAAGCAGGCTTTTTAATGGAGCTAGACACACATGCTTATTACATGGAAACAATTGAATCCTTCAGTCGCAAAAGTGAGAAACTAAGAATCATATCTAAGTCCTTGAGTGAAAACCACACTGTGGCACTCTCTGACAAGAAAATAGTAAAAAGAAAGGATGTATCCAAAGGTGAAAACCTCTTTGAGGCACCTGAGGATGAAGAATTCAATCTTCCCTTAAGAGCCATTCATCAAGAGAAGTCAGCAGTCTTGGCCAAAAAGTGCAATCCGGTCAACCTAGGGACAAAGGAGATCTCGCATATCACATTTTATGTGGAATCACTATTAACAGAAGAGCAAGAACTCCTAGCAGCATTCCTAAAGGAAAGACAAATAAACTTTGCATGGAATTATGTTGATATGCCAGGGCTAGATCCAGAGATAGTGGTTCATCACTTAGCGGTGTATACAGAAGGAAAACTGGTCAAACAAAAGCTTCGAAAGATGCATCCTCAAATCGCTTTGTTAGTCAAAATGGAACTCAAAAAGCTATTAGATGCTGGATTCATCTGACCAATTGATTATCCAGAATGGGTATCAAACTTGGTACCTATTTCAAAACCTGATGGAGCTATCAGAATCTATATAGATTTTAGAGATTTGAACAAAGCATGTCCCAAGGATGACTTTCCACTTCCCAATACAATATGATAGTGGACATGATAGCAAGACATGAGATGCTATCACTAATGGACGGCTTTTTAGGATACAACCAGATTATGATAGCAAAAGAAGATCAACACAAGATGGCTTTCACTTGCCCACAAGGGACCTACTGCTGGAACATGATGCCATTCAGCCTAAAGAACGTAGGAGCAACCTATCAAAGGGCCATGGCACTAATCTTCCATGATATGATCCACAAAATAGTCGAATACTATGTCGACGACATCTTAGCCAAGTCAAAGAAAAGACAAGACCATATAGCAACCCTAAGTGCTATCTTTGATAGACTGGAGGAATATAAAGTTAGACTAAATCCCAAGAAGTGCGTCTTCGGCGTACAATTAGGTAAATTGCTAGGATACATAGTCTCCATGAGAGGTATTGAGGTGGATCCAGAAAAAGTAAAAGCAATCCTCAAGATGGAAGCACCAAGGAATTTAAAACAATTGAGAGGTCTCCAAGGCAGACTTCAATCCATCTGACGATTCATAGCACAACTGGCAGACAAGCAGAACCCATATTCACACCTTCTCCACAAGGGGGTAGTATACAAATGGGATACAAAATGCGAAGATGCATTTAACAAAATCAAGGAATATCTACTGACACCTCCAGTATTAATGCCACCTATCCCCAAGAAGCCATTGATCCAATACGTATCAGCAATAGCAGCAGCCCTTGGGGCTCTCCTAGCTTAGCATGATGAAAACATAACAGAGAGGGCCATCTACTATATCAGCAGGACAATGGTAGGTCATGAGCTAAATTAATCATTCATCAAGAAAGCTTGCCTTGTAGTAGTGTTTGCATCCCAAAAATTCAGACACTACATGTTGGCACACAAGATCAAGCTCATTGCTAAAATTGACCCCCTTAAATATCTCTTATCAAAAGCAATGCTCATAGGAAGAATGGTAAAATGGGTAATGATATTGTTAGAGTATGACATTAAGTATGTTGAGCGAAAAGGCATTAAAGGTCAAGTTATTGTAGATCAACTAGCAGAGGCACCTATTTATGCAAAGAATCCTCTTGTATCTGAATTTCTAGATGAATCCATTTTTAACCTCAAAGTAGCGGACCACTGGAAACTATACTTCGATGGTTCATACATGCAACATGGATCAGGAGCTGGTGTCTTCTTCATCACCCCACAAGGGGATTGCATACCGAAGTCATACAAATTGGCATTTCCTTGTACTAACATCATCACAGAATACGAGGCTTTGACTATAGGCCTCAGGATAGCAGTGCAATGGAATATCATGGCTCTCAAGGTCTATGGTGACTCTCAGTTGATCATAAATCAGGTCAATAATGAATATCAGACAAAGGATGACAAGCTAACCCCATACAAGAAATTGGTGGAAACTTTAAAGGAATCCTTCATCGACATGACATTTGAGTAGATTCCAAGAACCAACAACAGAGTTGCTAACACCATGGCTACAATTGGGTCTCTAGTAGACATCCCTCACAACGTGCCGAAATATGAATTTTTGATTGATCAACTTCTCATTCCCACGTTCGAGGTACTAGAATCGGAATATGTGTGTCAAATCGTTGGTCTTGGCGATCCTTGGTATCACAACATCTATACATATCTTTGCATAGGAATCACACCCGCTGACCTACCATCAAGCCTAAAATGAACCTTTATAAAAAAGGAATCCAAATTTGTCATCCTAGGTGATACCTTATACCATAGAAGCATAAAAGGTACCTTGTTGCGCTGCCTAAATGTTGAGGAGGCATTAACTACTCTAACCGAGGTTCATAATGGTATTTGTGGCTCACACTCAAGCGGAATAATCATAACCAAGAAACTGCTGAGGCTGGGGTATTATTGGCCCACAATGGAGTGCAAAGCACATGATCATGCTAAAAGGTGTTTACAATGTCAACAGCATGGGGACCTCATCCATGCTCTAGCTCAAGAGCTTCACCCAATCGTCACACCATGGACCTTCTCACAGTGGGGACTCGACCTCATTGGGAAAATCACACCTACCTCATCCAATGGCCATAAATTCATCATAACTGTAACTAAGTACTTCACAAAGTGGGTGGAAGCTATACCCATGATGTATATCACTGGGAAGCAGATCTCAAAATTCATCCTAAACTATCTCATCTGTCGTTACGGTGTTCCACAAGCCATTATCTTAGATAAGGGGACACCATTCAAGAACTAGGAAGTTCATGACTTGTGTGAGAAATTTAAAATCCAGCATCGCTTCTCCACCCCGTACTATCCCCAAGGCAATGGCCAAGTAGAAGCCATGAATAAAACCATCCTCAAAATCCTCAAGAAAACAGTCAATGACACAGGTCATGACTAGCACTTGTAGCTTAATCGCGCCCTCTGGGCTTATCGAACCAGCATCCGCACACCCACTGGCACCACCCCATTCTCCCTGGTCTATGGATCAAAATTTGTACTACCTATTGAGATCAAGCTCCCATCCCTTAGAATATCATTGCAAAACCTCATCACTGATGAGGACTATCGGGTGTCAAGATTAAATGAGCTGGAGTTACTAGATGAGAGACACATAGATGCTTTGAATCATCTACAAGTCTATCAAATAGACTAAAACAAAGCTACAACAAGAAGATTAGAAGCAGAACTTTCCAAGTCAGAGAACTAGTCTTAAAATAAAATCAGAAGAATGTCCCGAATCCTAGTGGCAAAGGCAAGTTCGAACCTAATTGGTTAGGGCCTTTCATCGTCATAGCAAGCTATAAATTAGGGGCATATCAGCTATCAACACCTGAAGGGGAACCTCTGCAGGAGCCCATGAATAGCTCCCATCTCAAAAAGTTTTATGCCTAATTCTTTTAGGGTATAAAACCAAAAAAAAAAAAAAAAATCAGAAAAAGTCCTAAAAAAATGGTTACTTAGGCTAAAACCTGACAAACAGCATCTTGGTAACAACAAAAAAAATCCAAAAATCCAAAAATCCAAAAAAAATCAGAAAAGGATAAAAAAAATGGTCCTTTAGTGAAAACCACTTTGGTGGCACTTTGGGCAAGTACCTTGGTGAAAACCTGGCAAATAGGCGCCTTGCGTAAATAAGCACTATCCATCCACCAGGACCTTTATGGCTTGATCTGCATCATCCCTCCATTTCACTTCCATCATCCATCGCACGCAGGTCTCCATCCATCACTCATCCATTCGCATCTGCACCATAGCTTGGTCATGTGTTTGTATCATGATCCCTCCTAGTACTACTCGGCCCATCCTCAAGGTCAGCTTGTCTTGCCTTTATCAGAGTAGTCTATTACATCATGCTGGGGGCGTATTCTCATCGGATCAGATTCATGTATGGTCTTAAAATCCTCAAATCAGAAAAGCCAAAAACATCAAAACATCAGAAAAGCCAAAAACATCAAAACATCAAAAAATCCAAAAACAAGTCAAAAAAGTCATTGAAAAAAACCAAAAACAAGGTCGTCTTGTCGAACTACGTCATCTCTGAGCTTGAACATAGGCAAGGTTGATCTTTGATCATCCCGTGAGACATTTAGGTTAGTGTTATAGGAATCTATCATAATAAACTGGCATCTCATCATGTATATCGCCATATGTAAATCGGTCAAGTCATCAGTCAAACTACGTGGTCTCTGCATGTATAACGTAGGCAAGCTAATCTGTCGATTAGCCCCTGAGGCCCCTAGGATAGGTCTTTAGGTTAGTATCTCAGTCAAAATCTTAGAAAATCCCAAAAACATTGGAAAACCGAAAATCAAAACATTTGAAAAATCCAAAAATACCAAAAACAGCGTCAAAACATTTCAAAATGTCAAAAACATCCAAATATTTGAAAAAATCCATCCGCCTCATCTCGCTTGCACCTGCAATAAACACCATTCATAATAAACTGATTGTCATCGTCAACCTTTGGTGAAACAGTCAGAAACAAGTCTAGCAGTTTAAACGTAGAACTCAAAATGTCAGGTGTAAAGTCTAAGTCAGTTGGTAAGCAAGTTGGTTATCTCTTCGTATTGGTAACACATCATCTGAATTTGTCCCATATCAATCATCCCTTATAAATGAAATGACATGCCTCCATCCACTAACATGTCCTAGGATAAATCCTTCCTATAATGGGCATTATCTTTTGGCAATAAGTTTCGTTCATCATCTTAGAAAACACATCCTCTTTCCGTTAGCGTTATTGAAGAGCATCAGTCTGTTTGCGTACTTGATCTTTTCTTTTGATTTATCTTATTGTGTTCATTCCAAGGACCTCTTGATGATATCCTAATGAAGGATTTAGAGAGATAGGAATGGGGCAATGATCATTATCTTTAGTTTGTTGTGCTTGTTGAACGTTCTTGTAAAATAACTTGGTGAATACTTGCTTTGTTAGGTACGTCCTAGCAAGGTTTCCGTATGTCAAGTGTGAACAACAATACTCCTATCTGCTTGTCAAGTCAAATTCCATCACACTAGGTACAACACCATCCTAGTTCTTTATATCTTGATGCATCGTACCTACATGTGTTATAAAAAATAAGGTAAGTAGCCCTTTTAAAATCCCAATCCTTGATAAGCAAATCATCATCATTTCTCATCATCATTTATCATCATCTCTCATAATGTTGGCTTGTTGATCCTGTTGTCATCATCTAATTTCTTCATTTTCTGCACTAACATCACATCATGAATAGTTAATCATCATCACCAATTCATCCATCATTCATCCATCCTGCATCTGCAAACCATCAATATTCTACATATCATCTCACATACATATCATCATCATAATATAGATCTGTTAGTCTAAGCATCTGCATAGAACATCCATCGCATAATCATAGCATATCACATTATCCATCTCATCCATCATCACATCATATCATCATTTAAGTTGTTTAGGATAATATAGATTTGTTATTCTAAGCATCTTAAAACCATCTCAATTGCATCATCATCCATAACCGTCCATTTTGAACCTCTTTATCGCGAGATCGACCCTCAAATCAATTTTTTTTTTTCGCTCGATCTCTCAAGGGGGCAATGTACCAGTGTACTTCTTTCTGTTGGGGCATTCGAAAAATTAGGAATTTTTTTAATTTTGATCACGGCAAGTTTATTCTTTGAACCAAAGCAACAAGTGCGTTGCTTCAAAGAGGGGCAAAATGTAGACATAAAAAATGTACTGATTGACATCATGCACCTAATCCTGACTTACTGACATCGTTTCTTCCTAAATCATCCCTCACTCTAACTGTTTAATCAAATTCCCTTATCTGATTAAATTCATCAATATTCATCTCTTAATTAAATAAATCATCTTGTCTAATTAAGTCACTTTCTCTTGTTAATTAAATCAATTCATTTGATCTAATTATCCCTATTTAATTAAATAATCAATTTATTTGATTAAACCTCTAAAGTCTATCCATTAAATTTAATAAATTAAAACCTTATTGAATTTAATCTAACACCATCCCTTTTAATTAAATAAATCAAAATCTTTATTTAATTAGCCTCTTATCATATTCCTCTCTTATTTGATTTAAATAAATCCATAAATCTAAGTCAAATCAGTCACATCATCAAATATCCCATTAAATTAATTAACCCTTGATTAATTTAATCTAATATCATGTCACATCCTCTAGATAATGCAACTTGCACATGAAAATAGATTTAATTCATTTATTAAATCCCTATTTTCCTCACAAGGCATCTTTTTGGAATATTCTCTCAATTTGAATTCAAAAATTCCAAGTCAACATGTACATCCAACAAGGCAATAACTTCATCTTACATGTCCTTTGCCTTGAGCCAAGTGGCATTTATTGCATTTTCCCTTCCCTCTTACATGTCATTTCAACAAATTTGAATTTCAAATATTGGCATTTATTGGCACAAACCCCAAATCTTGCACAACCATCATCCATTCATAGCTTGACAAGTGGCACCATATCCTTGGATGAGAGTTAGTCCCACATTACTCAAATTTGGACATTCATCCATCTTGAAATCCTATAAATGAAGAGCTCCTCTCCTCATTTGATCATTCACATTCCAAGCAAAGTTACCATGCTAAAATACTTAGCCATTTTCATCCATCATTTGAGTTCTTAGCTAGGTTATTGCAGATTTTTGGCTTGGAGCTCTCACCTTCATCATCAAAGTGGATCAACACTCTTCAACAATCATCAAACTTGCATCTTATGGATTGGGAAAGGGCCAATTTTCACATCAAATTGGCACCAATTCCCCCATGGGATTAAGAGTTTGCTTGCTTAATTAGGATTCAATCTTGTTTTTATGATTTCATAGTGTATCATTTTCTTCCTAATTTTAGTTATGTTAATGAATCTCATGGGGAATCCATGTTTAGGCTTGCATTTCATTGTTTAACATGTTTAATCATGTTGTTTTGTAGGTACTTAGGCTTGGGTTCGCACAACTCCCAACCCTTGTTTTGATCTAGAAATATCAAACTTCAATGTCCAGGTTTTAGTCTTAACTTTATTTTCTAACAATGTCTTGTCCAGTTTTAGAGAAGGCTCCTCGGTTGGATTTTTCTTCTAGGAAGATTTCTCAACCTACAGTAATTCTTGCTCCACATTATCTCTTCCCACATGAGGAGTATCTAATTGATCTTCTATTTTCTCTATTTTTGTTTGAAATAGGAAACATTCAAACTCAGAATGTGATGCATCATGAATTCAACACCAACATGACAACAAAAAATCCTAATTTACTTTGTTACCCAAATTCATCTGATCGTTGACACATCTCCTTATGAACTCCTAAAACCCCTCAAATATTCCTATCTCCCCATTTGAATGAGGCTCATCATCCACCTCAATACATTCCTTCTTGCTATTTGGGACTTGGTTTAAGTCTTCAATAAGGAACATTGTGTCATGTAGCATCATTATTTCATCAGTTCATAAGGTTTCTAGGCAATATAAACCAAGATCCTCTTCCAAAAATAATGTCCCATTGTTTTCATTGTATTTAGTGATTATATGCTTCATTTGAGGTTATCTTTCTACCCAAATTTAGTTATCCATATGTATCCATGGAAGCCACATGTGGGAGAAGTCGGTAGACATATACCCATTCAAAATTCTAGTCCAATCTTAGCTCAAAAGCATGCCATACATATCATGTATGTCTACAAATTGAATGTCAATCCAATATTAGACTCGAGGATTAGAGGAAAGCTACATGTGGATATAATTTAACTCCCCTATGAAATTAACCTTAGTTTTATCTAGCTGGGTGACCTTCCTCATAGAAGGAGTAGGGGTAGGGCCTAGTTCCTTACAAATTGTTATGCACATTACATTAGTCGATGCACCTAAATCTACCTAACAATTGTGTATATTTTTTCCAAAGATACATAGAATCAAAAGGAAGGGTGGGGAATCCTTCTTATCTTTAAAATGTTTGACTGGCGTGTCTACATGTGATATCTAAATTTTATCCTTCCCCTTTTCTTGAATTTTTAACTATAGTTTCAACTAGAGGAATCCTATATGAAGCTTTGGGTTCTACAAATTCTTTAATAGACCTAAACAATGTGTTTCTAACATCTAATATTTTTAGAAATTCAAATACAAAGAGGCTTACCTTCATCTTATTTATTTCTTCTGTGACATGGTGCCCCATTTGTACAATTTTCAATTTGGTGTGAGAATCTTTTGATAAGAATTGATTGGGCATCTTTGGAGGTGTTGGATTGTTACTAGTGTTTGGGTCTAGGGGCACCTCAAGAGTGTTAGGAGGAGTAGAAATTGTGAAAGGTCCTTTAGTATTGTCTCTTCACATATTTTATGCCCCATGATTTTGATGCAACATCTGTACATCACCTTCTTCGTTGTAGATAGTCTCAATTTCCAACGTCTTGAGAGAATATTCTTCTTATGGTTTGTTGTCATATTCTTTAGGCAAAGGAGAGTTATTCAGTACTAGAGCAATACCATATGGAGTGGAAGGTATAATATCACATCCATGATTTTTTCATTCTATACCTCAAATTGGGAAAGGATGGCTATAACATGGAACTCTTGACAACTCAATTTAGAATGTTGATTTGTATTAGGAATCCTGCACCAATTTAACATTGTAGCTTTAGCTAGATACACTCATTCTGGAGGCTTGTTTTCAAATATGATTCATGTACATATAGTGGTGATGTAACTCTTCCATTATTTGGGCAAGTATTCCATGTTTGATTCTGCCTTGGATAATTTTGGTTTTGTCCCTGATTATGATGTTGATTTTGGCCTTGATTCTGAGTGTAGTTAAACTAAAAATTTCTTTGAGACTTATGCAATTGATTGTTTTGATTTCTTGGGTAAGTCACTTCAACATTGAGCTTCCTCATTTATTTTTTAAGCTCCTTGATTTCATCATTATCTTCTTGCATCCTCGAAGAAGTAGAATTTTGCAAGTACACTAGTTGAGTCGGTGGATCTTGACCTAATAGAGGATCTTGATGAGGCATTGATTGATTTTGTGAAACTGAATTCATGAGGGGATTATGATGAGCCAAGGCTTGATTTATCCCTTGAATTTTATTTGAGGCTTCTAGTTCCCCCAAGTAGTTGATTCGTCCAAAAATATTCTATCCTAGGTTGATACTAACTTTTACTACTTCTTCATATGCCCTTACCAAGGAGCATTGATCTAGATTGTATCTTCTCATAAAAATTAAAGTGATATTGTCTAGGGCTGCATAATAAACTTGTCTATATGGTTTTCCAACTATATTGTGGGGTGGATGCAACCTAGTGTAGGCCTTATGAAATATATTGTTAAATGAACTTATGGGTGTTGGTGTGAATAAGTCTTGTACCTAGTTTATTCCTTTACTAGGACTTAGGGGACTTAATTCACATGTTAAGTTTACTTAGGATATTAGTTGTCATATCTAGATAAGTATTAGTTGTCTTATCTAGAATTTCCACTTTCCTAGGTAGTTATGAGTTAGTTGTCTCATGTGATAGGATTAAGACACTTGTCATGATCTTGTCTTATCCTATCTCTCATCCTTGCCTTTATAAGCAAGGCATCTCTAGCATATTTGTTAATAGATGGCATATAGCATTGTATAGTATTGCATTGATCATATTGTATCATATTGCAATCCTTGTTTGGTGGAATAGCATCTTCCATTGTTGCTTCTCTCTATCTCTTGTGGAGGTTCTTTGGCGTTGCAGATTGAAGATCTTGGGTTGTTAACTCCAACATGGTATCAGAGCTTTGAATCTGGCAAGCCCCTTCCATTTCTTTATTAGAGAGTTTCCATCAATTTCTATTGTCATTTTTTGAGTTCTTGTATCCTATATTGCATGCTTGCATTTTTGGTGAGATCTGGTGATTGCAGCGCTTTTTGCTATAGTGGCAGTATTTTAGGCTGTCTCATTGCGTCCAGAAGGCTCGAAAAAGTCAGATCTGGCTTTTGTTTCACCTAATTTCGTCACCATTTGCAACTTTGGCAAAGAAGGGTTTCGAGCTCAGATCTGGTGAACAACTTCTTACAGGTGCACTTTGAGCCAAAAAGAAGTCTTCCATTGCATCCGGGTGGCCATTTCCAGTTTTTTGATATATAATTTGCCTATATTCGGCAAAAGTTGTCTTCGGGGCAAAATTTTTTAGCAGAGGCGGCCGTACGGCCCCCCTGCGCAGGTACGCATGTCGTCAGAATTTAAAAAAATATATTAAAAAAATTTTTATTTCGGTCGGCATTTTATTAAAAAAAAAATTTCTGTCGGCATTGTTTATTCTTTGAAAAATTTCAAAAAAAAATTAAAAAAAAAAACATTTGTTTATACGCTTTTAAAAGCACTGCTGCTTTTGTAAAGCCGCGACTCCTAACAAATTACGGATCAAGGTCTTCACGTTTTTAACTCCAGCCGCTGAAGAAATTTCATCGTTGCATCAACAAGAATGAGCTCAAGTAATAAGTAATTGGGAGACCGCTTTACCCAAGGTTCACAAGCCTAACCGGGCCATCGGCGAATCGGCCACGACCGGGCCCGGCCAAACCGGGTTTTTATAAACACGCCACGGGCCATGGGTGACTGTGAGCTGTACCGAGGGTCTAAATTTCATACTGGCGAGAATTTCAGAGTGCCTAAAATAGGCATTTTTTTCATTTTTGCATAACTTTTCGCCACGAAGTCGGATTTCTACAAACGAGATATCGTCGGAAAGCTGGTTCGACGAACTTCACAGTGGTGCAGATTATTTTTCCAGATTTTGTCATTTTTTGCCAGATTTTTCAGCTTGAAGGTACAAGAGCATTTATTGCTTGTTCTTGATGTAACTTTTGCCAACGAAGTCGAAATTTGGCAAACTTTTTTTTGAAATTGATCAGAAAATTGCAAGGAATCTGTTTGTAACCTCTATTTTCAGCTTTGCAAGCTCCTTTTTCTGAAAAATTGTAAAAATCACCGTGTGTTATAAACGGTTGATTTGAGCTTGTCACTTGTAAAATTGCAAAAAATTGTTCATTGTAATTTGCTGGGGGGGTTGCAAAATCAGTTTTTAATACATTCTGGGGGGGTGAAAGGCACAATTTAAGTGCCACATTGTCCTTTTCTTTTGGTGAATCATGGCGGATCTAAGGCAAATTGAACCACTCACTCCACATAATTATCATACATGGAAGCTAAAAATGACTCAGTTGTTACAATCTAAGGGTCTATGGCCAATGTTAGATGCAGAACAACCTGAATTTACAAGGGATTATGAAAAGTTTGTCCATAGATGTAAAATGGATGAAGCAAAAGGGCTAATTGGCTTACATGTATCTGATAATCTGTTGTTTCATATTTCAGAGTGCAAAACACCTAAGAATGTTTGGGACAAACTTGAAGAATTGTATGGTAAAGTAAATCATTTCAGAACCTTGCAACTTCAAGCAGAACTTCAATCCCTCTCTCCAGATACGTTTCCTTCAATGCAGGATTTTCTTGCACAATTCAAGATGATTTTGTCACAGTTGAAAGGATGTGGACGTGATGTATCTAGTGATGAATGTATCTTCTTGATTCTGTCTAAGTTAAAGGGCCCTTATCAAGTGTTTTCTTCTACTTTCTATTCAACTATGGATGCAATAGGGAAGATTACAAAATGCCTACATTTGAGTTGTTTTGTGAGCGTCTTACTAGGGAGGAGGCCAAGTTAATTCAGTTGGATGCCTTACCTAATTCTAAGAATCATGCTCTAATGGCTCAATCATCCAAGGGTAAAGGAAAGAACAAGAAGAAGCCCAAAGCAGAATCATCTTCTGGTAGTGAGAATCCCTCCAAACCGAAGCCGAAGAACAATCAGAAGTCCACTCAATCTCCTTCTTCTTCTACCTCTGGAGATTCTTCTTCCAAGTCCAAGAAAAAGAATGGAGATCCTTGTTCATTTTGTGGCAAAACTGGACATGATGCATCTCATTGCTTTAAGAGATTAGAGGCCTTGGAGGAAGCCATGAAGAAGCACAATATTTCAGTGGCTAAGCCTTCTTCAATGGGCAAAGGGCAAGCTCTTTCTGCACGAGCTATGCATTCACCTTCAGATAGTTGGATTCTTGATTCAGGTGCCTCACATCACATGACAAATTCACGTGATCTTCTTGATTCCATAGTTCATACTTCTACTTCTCAGATTGCAGTTGGGAACTCTTCACAGATTCTAGTTTTGGGGACAGGCTCCGTTCAAATGCTAGATGGGTGCATTGAGGATGTTTTACTTGTTCCTGATATTTCAGCGAATCTTCTTTCCATATATCAGATTTGTCATTCTGGAGATGGGAAGTTAGTTGAGTTTTCTCCACAAAATGTGACTATTAGACAGTTGCAAGATCCTGAGAAGGTTGTCGCAACAGGAGTAGTTGATCATGAGAATCATTTGTATCGATTTGATGGATTTGAGTCTTCATCAGGTTCATGTTTTGTTGCTCATGCTGATTCAATGAGCAAGCTTTGGCATGAGAGATTTGGGCACTTGAATTATAGATATCTTCAGCAAATGAAAGCACATAACTTAGTGGTTGGTCTTCCAAAGATCACTTGCACAGATGGTGTTTGTCAAGGATGTGTTCTTGGCAAGCAACATCAAGATCCTTTTCCTAAGGGTCACGCTACACATGCAACCACACCCCTTGAGTTGGTCCATAGTGATCTTATGTCATTCCCAACTCCTTCTTTTTCGGGGGCCAAGTATGTGTTAACATTCATTGATGATTTTTCCTGCCGGACATGGGTCTATTTTCTGAAGCTCAAGAGTGAAGTCCTCACCAACTTCAAGACCTTCAAAACCTTTGTGGAGAAGCAGTTAGGTTTTTCTCTTCGACAGATACGCACAGATAATGGGGGGGAGTATGTCAATCAGGCATTTCAGGATTTTTGCAGTGCGAATGGTATTCTTCATCAGCACACAGTTCCTTACACTCCTCAGCAGAATGGTGTGGCGGAGAGAAAGAACAGGACTCTCAGGGAAATGGCCAATTGTATGATTCAGTCTAGGTCCATGGCTCCCGCTTTTTGGGCCGAAGCTGTCAATTGTGCCAACTATATTCAGAATCGTATGCCCCATAAGGCAGTGCGAAATATGACCCCTGAGGAGGCTTGGTCTCATCACAAGCCAAATGTTTCCTTCTTCAGAGTATTCGGTAGTGAGGCTTGGGCATTCATTCCGAATGGTCGGTGTAAATCCATGGAGAAGAAGAGTCAACGTTACATCTTTGTTGGCTATTGTGAGGATGTGAAGGCATACAGATTGTTTGATCCTGACACACGAGAGGTTCATTTCTGACTTGATGTTTAGTTTTCTGAGACCTTCACCCAGCCAGATCCTCCTTCGACTTCTTCTTCATCACAACCTACTCAGTCTTCTTCAATTGATGATACTTTGCTACTTGAGGAAGACTTTGATGATGGTCTTGATGAACCTCCTCCTCACTCACCCACTAGGCCATGATGGGCTAAAGTTACTCTTGAGGAGGCTAGTCCTCTTGTTGGTGATCCCACAGACACTCACCGCACTCGTTCTTAGACTTCTGGAATTAGTCTTTTGAGTCATGCAGCTTCGTGATGATCCTAAGTTTTATGCTTCCAGTATTCCAGAGTGGGATAGTGCTATGGTCAGAGGAGTATTCTTCTTTGGATGAAGAATCATACTTGGGATCTTGTGCCTCCTTCCTAAGGGAAGAAAGTTGGTTCGGTGCAAGTGGGTGTATCGTACCAAGTATGCAGCAAATGGTTCCATTGACAAGTACAAGGCTCGTCTTGTTGCAAAGGGGTTTTCTCAGGTTGAAGGGATTGACTATTCCGAGACCTTTGCTCCTGTTGCCAAGATGGATTCTATTCGCCTTGTCCTTGCTATAGCTGCATCTCAGGGATGGTCAGTATATCAGATGGATGTGAAGAGTGCTTTCTTGCATGGTGATCTTCATGAGGAGATCTATATGGAGCAGCCACCAGGTTTTGTGCAAGACTCTTCACTTGTTTGCAGGCTTCGACGTTCATTGTATGGTCTCAAACAAGCCCCTAGGGCTTGGTATGAGAAGATGGATAGTTTCTTGCTTGCTTATGGCTACACTCGCTGCCATTCTGATCCCACAGTTTATACCAGAGACATGGAGAGGATCTACTTATACTTGTGCTCTACATGGATGATTTGATTCTCACAGGGAGTTCTACTTCCATGATTCAGAGTACACAGCGAGCATTGATGGAGAGATTTGATATGACAGACCTTGGTCTTTTGCATTACTTCCTTGGTCTTCAGATTCATCAGACTTCTGAGGGGATCTTCATTTTCCAGTAGAAGTATGCTCTTGATTTGCTTCAGAGATTTGGCATGGCTGATTGCAAGCCTGCCTCTACTCCATTCCAGTCAGGTGTTGTACTGTCTTCCAGTTGCACTACTCCTACAGTTGATCCTACCTTGTATCGACAGTTGGTTGGCAGTCTTTTGTACTTCACACATAGTTGTCCTGATATTTCCTTTGCGGTTGGACTTGTCTCTCGCTTCTCACAGGAGCCTCATGAGAGTCATTGGAAGGCCGCCAAGCGTATCTTGAGATACATTCAGGGCACTACTCATTTTTGGCATTCACTACACTTCAGGTGCATCTCAGATTGTGGGCTTCACTAACTCAGATTGGGCTGGTGATGTCAATGATCGAAAGTCTACTTCTGGCTTTGTCTTTGCCTTGGTTCTGGTCCATTGCATGGTCATGCAAGAAGCAGACTGCTATTGCATTATCATCGACAGAGGCGAGTATCGAGGTGCTGTGTTGGCTAGTCAGGAGGTTTTGTGGCTTCGTCAGTTGATGACTGAGTTTGGATTCCCTTCCACTCAGCCCACTACTCTTTGGTGTGACAATCAGAGTGCCATTCATATTTCACGCAACCTAGTGGAGCATCACGGACTAAGCATATTGAGATCCACATGCACTTCATCGGCAGCTCATCCAGGATGGTGTTCCAGCTTGGAGTATTTGCCTACAGATCAGCAGTTGCAGACATCTTCACTAAACCTTTGGCATCGCCTCGTTATCTTCAGTTGCGATCGATGCTTGGGGTGAAGGAAGTTGTCCTTGGGGGGTCTTGAGGAGTCCTCCTTCCTTCATTAGTTTTCTTTGTTTCTTTTCTCTCTTTTGGAGAGGAGTTTTCTCCCACAGGGTTTTTCTCCTTTTCTCCGCTTGTGAGAGTTTTTTGTTTTGTACATGGGTACCTCATCAGGCCTAGCTGCCGAGACCCATCTTTTGCATGTATGCATTGGTTTGTACCTCCCTAAGTTGCACTTAAGGGGGGGTGTTGGTGTGAATAAGTCTTGTACCTAGTTTATTCCTTTACTAGGACTTAGGGGACTTAATTCACATGTTAAGTTTACTTAGGATATTAGTTGTCATATCTAGATAAGTATTAGTTGTCTTATCTAGAATTTCCACTTTCCTAGGTAGTTATGAGTTAGTTGTCTCATGTGATAGGATTAAGACACTTGTCATGATCTTGTCTTATCCTATCTCTCATCCTTGCCTTTATAAGCAAGGCATCTCTAGCATATTTGTTAATAGATGGCATATAGCATTGTATAGTATTGCATTGATCATATTGTATCATATTGCAATCCTTGTTTGGTGGAATAGCATCTTCCATTGTTGCTTCTCTCTATCTCTTGTGGAGGTTCTTTGGCGTTGCAGATTGAAGATCTTGGGTTGTTAACTCCAACAATGGGATCATTGTCTTACCTCTTCACTATGGCAAACTACTGGTAAAACTCAGCTGGATTGGTAGGGATCTTGTATTTCCCTAATAAATTTTGCTTCATGAGTTCCCAAGTGGTAATGGAACCTGTTGGTAAATGGATGAACCAATAAAATGCCTCATCCCCCTAAGAATGAGGGAAAATTCTACATGATACATCTTCATGATCAATTAGTCTATTTGAAAGATCACCCTCAAATATTTTGATACAATCTTCATCTATCCTAGTAGGATCATTAACATGGAACTTAGAACATAATTTTTTTGGGTTCTTGGACATATCATGGTAATTGTTGAAGTGGACGAGTGAAGGGTTATTCAGTATCCAAGCCATTGGTGGAGGTGGAGGATATGGTACAACTGATTAAATGTGAGATGAAGATGAAGATGGAATGAAAACATTGGATGTTGTGGAAATGTGAGGTGGAGGTGATGATGAATAACCACTGTTGTGGCTCTTCTAGCTCATGTGGGGGATCCAAGCTCATGAAATTCTCCCTAGTTTGGAGTAGATTTGAGTATCCTTCAAAACTTGTGAAGCGAGAATGATACTATATGCTCCAATTTTTACTAAAAAAATTCCCTCCTTCTAGTGCCAATTTTTTTGATGAGTGTTTGTTCACATACCAACATAGATAAAGTAACTAGGTACCTTGTCTTTTGAAAGGAAATGTTTCCTCAGAAAAATTACAAAAATAACCCCAAGGCTTCATATTTCAGGTCTTGACTTTGCAAAGACAAGTCAGTGTAAAATGTTATGCTAGTTTCACAAAAGGAATTTATGGTTCAACAAAAATTGGAAGCTTTTAAAACAAGGGTTTTATAAAATCTAAAATTTAGCACAAACCCTAACTGTATTTCCAAATCTATAACTTGAAATCATCAAATATAGTTTCCTATAGTGAGGTATTCCTTCTTAAAACTAACCCAAATTTATAAAGTAAAGATAAAAAGATGAGGGCTTATAGAAATCCTAATTCTAAACCTAAGGATATCACAATAATGTCTAACTCTACAAATAGATGGATCTCTCATAAAACTGATTCCTGTTTAACCAGGGTTAAACCCACAATGCTATAGAAATAGTGTAATATTCAAAGAAAAGCTAAATTATTTTTAGACTATAAACATGCAAACACATACCAAATCATTGTCATAATATGCATAAACACTCACAGTTGAACCATTGCATTAAAAGGGCTCAGAATAACCATACACTACAATTTACAATTAGAAAATTACAAATGGTATGAACCAAAGATCTATCAAAATACCTTTAACACTTTGTCATCATTATAACTAAACTGAAACTAAAACAACTAAAAATGACACTAGAAGTAGGAACCATGCAATATTTAGAAGCAACAAGAATTAGAGCACCAAAATTCAATATCTTCTCCTTGGATTAACTTCAAAATTTCTTTACAACAATTTTAGATCAACCCTTTACAGTGAGGGAAAACCTCATATTTATAGAGTTTCAGTTACAACTTAGGGTTTGAGATCAACCCAAAATCAATGGCTAAGATTTAGTCTCATGGGAGGTTTACATTGGTTAGCTAAAATAGGTCAACCCTTTTATTTTAAATGCATTTTTAATCATAAAACACATATATCACCAAGTTCAAGGTAACCATCTAGGTCATGGGGTTTACAAATAAAAGTAAATATTAGCACAAAACTCAAGGAAAGTCTTCATCAAAAATTGCTTTCCTTATTTGTTCTCTCTTGGAATATTCCTAGAATTTTGATAATACTACAATTATTTCTTCTAGAATATGTGTAGGGATAATTATGACCTTGTGTGACAAGGATGCCACCTCAGCTTTAAAACCCTTGAGTATCCCTATCCAATGCGGCTAGGAATCTTGGAACATGTGCATGAAACTTATATAGATTGTTGCATCCTCCAAATGATCTTATGTAATAGCAACATTAGTTACATGAGTAAAATTATCCTTCCCCATTGCAATAAAATATCTCAGTCTTCACATTCTCCTTTACAATCTTCTTTCTTGTCATTGCTTCCAAAAATTTAATGCAACCCATAGAGATTTATTGCAAATCATTTACTATTCTTTCACAATCAACTAAGACCTTGTCCATTATTTCCCTTCTAAATTTGAAGGATTGGAGCCATGATTCAGGCCCAGGAATTTTATCCTAAAAATTTATCTTCTCTTTTACCAAAATATTTTGTAGCATATCAGTTATCATTGTCAATCTCACCACTATTTTATCATCCAAAGCTTTGCAAACAAAATTTATTTGTTGAGTTTTTTGAGAATAAATTAAACACCTATTATACAACTACATAATTTCATCCAAAATAGGAATACCTTTATCAAACACCCTTGTAGTCCATTTTTGAGTAACTTGGGTAGTGGATTTTATCTTTCCCAATTCATCTATAGCCCCCTTGGGCAGCACTCATGGTGGGGTAGAAGGGGCAACATCAGTTTGTACAAGACTTACCAAATTCTTTATTTAATTTTGCAATTCTTCTACCTATTCTTTCAATTGTTCCTTGGCCTTCACTTCCTTCTCAAATCTCTATACAATGGTTTCTATATATTCCCTCAATTCATGGACTTCCTGATTCTTAGAAGTTGGTCCCAAATTTATTATAGAAATATTATAATCTTTGGGAGAAATGTCTCTCTTAGCTTTATTATTAGTTGGAGTGGAAATGTGCACAACCATGTTATTGGATTCATCCCTTACAATCTTAGAATATATCTTATCCCTTTTATTTTCCTTGGGCTTGTTTATTTTAGCTAAGAATTCATCTAATAGCCATCTCCAAAAATATGATTTACTTGGAGCTACTCTTTTAACCATTCAGGGTAAGTATATTTCTAAACATTGGGTCCTCCTTCTACTCTTCATTACCTTGTAGCTCTTGATTTTTCTACTCTTTATTTTCTTCCATTTTACTTTGTTATTCTTGTTGATCTTTCTACAATTCTTGTTGTTGTTGCTATCTTGCATACTCATTATCAATTTCCTACATATGTACTTCATGATGAGCAGGGATTTCCTTAGATTTCTTCCATTTCACAATGTTTAATTCTACCAAAGGTGGTATTGAATCCAAAGGATGATTATCAATAGGTTGTTCCATTGTAGACTCATCTTGATGCATTTCTTCTTCATGTTGGTTGGGAGTTGTCTCAATAGTTTGACCAAGGGTGGTTGATTCTTTCCTTGTAGCTTATTCCAACTCTTTTTCCAGTTTATCCAAATTTTCCAAATTCAGGAATGGAATTCCATTCCTTGGAGAATATTTTCTTTGGTATACAATCGGATGCTTTTCCCTTGAACCCTCTACATTTATTGCCTTATCTTTGTTTCTCCTTCTATTTGTGTAGCTTGTGTATCTTCAAAATTTTCAGCAAAAGGAAGTCCCTCTTCTTGTGTTGTAGTGGCAGATGAGAGTGTTTTCTCATTTGAAGGAGCAAGAGGACCTTGATCAATTGAGGATGAAACACTTTTATTTTATTTTCCCCTTGTTTTCCTTCTTTTGGGAGGCTCCTCAATAGATGCTTTTGTTGCTTTTATTTTCTTCTCTGTGTGATTTCTATTAAGAATATCTTTTGTTCTTCTTTCCCTTATATTTTCTTACTTCAATTTGTTCTTCCTCAAATTTTCCTTTTCAACATCATGAACCTCCTCTTCTTCAAAAGATTGGGATTCAAGGTCCCCCATAAAATAATATGAAAATTTGACTCCATCAGCCTTCAAGTCCATTGTCTTATAATTTCCCCATAATCCACTGGAGCCATAACTTCATCCAGTTCAGTGAATTATTCTTTAGACCAATCTAGAGGAGTAATTGGTTTATCTTTAACTTCAACATAGTCATGATGTTGTATTAAATCTCCATTATCATCAACTTGGTCATCAATATCAAATGACATGTGTAGCCTGATCATCTCAACATAGAACCTTCAATATATCTTCTTCAACATCTCAAATTCATCTCTACAATTAGCCCAAAAATATTCTATATGAGGCTTATTCTTGTATGATCTACTCACAACCTTCTTTTCTACTCCATAGGGATAAAAATAATTGATTTTTGTGTGGGTTTGTAAATGAAAGAAATGTAATTCTACTTTTGAATTTCATGCATTTGTAATGATGGGATAGGCTTCAAAACCATAAAATATCATAGGGAATTCATTTCCCATTATTGTTTTGTGTATGGCCTTTAGAACATTGTAAAATTCTACTAACTGTCTTGTGAGCCCTAATAGTACCATTTTATATGTTGAATACCTAGGTAGCTTGTACGGTCTATTTTGGAAGACTTGAATTATGATGTAAGATTTTTTTTGAAATTGAATGAACCAAGAGCCATATTTCTTCATCAATCCATAGCCTCATTAACCCTCTTGTAATGGGAAGTGTTGGATAGGTGCAATTGTGGATAAGAAATCCTATACTTTGAGCTTCCCAAGCTCATTACCCACCACTCCTTTACAAGTTAGCCCTTTGTATTTGAAATTTTTGGCTAACATATGAATTACATAGGAGGTCATTGTGAAAGTTATAGTTTTCTCCACCTCCTTGAGCTTTTTATCAATATTGTTGCTTAAAAGTCTAGCCCAATGAAAATTATTCCCTTTATCAATTTCTTCAATTACATAGAACATCCAATCTTCAAATTGTGCAGCCTTTTCTAGGCCCATTATTCTACTTAGTAGTTTCACCATTTCCCCATGTTCATCATGAAAGTCACTTCTATAAAAAAAAATTAGGAAATTTTGAATAATGTTGCCTTGGCTTGTTAGCCCACTTAACATTTATATTCTCAAGGTGTTTCTTTGGACAATCTAAGTAGAATTTCTTGGCATTGTCTAGAGTAAACATTGTCAAATTTGAATTAGAAGGAATTTCAAATGCCTCTACTTAGGATTCTTCTGTGAAGTTAGACATAATACTACCCTTTGGGCCAATAACTATTCTTTGGTCATGTCTGCAATGCTTAACACACTAAATGATCAGCTTTGGGCATTGAACTTTGGAGGAAACCCTGTTGCATGAGCAATTCCATTCTTGTCCATCTTTTTGACCATTTCTATTGATTTGGGTCCATGCATCCTCTTCTTAAAGTCTTCAAGGTCCAGATGACCTAGATTTGTATCTCTTATTTTTTCCAAGAGAATGCAATATTTGTTTCTAGAAGGACTCCCTTAAAATCAAACTTCATTTATGTAGTCCTTGAGAGGCTATCTTTCTCACATTTCCTTACTTGTTTGTCACCTTTTCTTGCTTGTTTTATTGTTTCAACCTGCATTTGTTAGCAAAGATAGCCTAAATTACTTGAAAGGGAAGAGAAGTGTGGAAAGAATGAACAAATCCCCCATAAAAAAATAAACATATTCAAATTATTGCAAAATCATAGGGAAAACCATCACATTCTTCCATAATTGTTTAAAACATCATTTGAACCACCAAAAGGAATTGTATTTACTCATGTTGCAAATATTTAGGTAGATTTTCATGGACTCCAAGAGATGGTGAAATAGCTAAAGGGTACCTCACAAATTTTAGAGAATAGTGAGAACTTTGAAGGAATTATACTATTTCCTTTTAAAACTTGTTTCGGATTTTAAACCAGCTCATGGATTTTGGGTGATCACAAATTATTTCATCCATAATTGAATTTCACGATATAATGGATTTAGTGAAGACCATCAATTTAAACCTTAAGAAAATTTTGATAACGTCAATAGCTCAAGAATTTTGTGGATTCATGAAATCTTTGAAAAGGAAAAAATTACATTCTCATTCCCTAAAAAGAATCTAACATGTAGAAAATTTACGGATCCTAAGTTATCTTGAAAAACTTTATAATGAGCAACAATCCCCAAGATTATTGTTTTAACAAGGTTCAACATTTCATGTCTTAAACAAATTTTGCAAAATTTGAGAAACTTCAGGGATTCTAGTGGTCCATGAAACATCCAAAGAATACACCTTATCAATTTTACTTATAATCTTTGAAGGTTCAGATGTTCAAAAGTTTCATGGATTCCTATCAAATTTTAAATATTTCATGGCAGATGGAGTTTTTCGAGAAGGTCAATTTATCATACTTCATGAACTTTTGAGGACATCGTGGATTCTATGAGGTCACAAAATCTGTGAAGAGTGTTCCTTTGCTAAAAATTATTAATTCTTAACTCTCATTTGGACTTTATAAAGACTCAAGGATTTTTGGAAGTTGTTGTTAGAGTAATAAGTTATTATGCTTAATTAATTACATCACATTGATTAATTAATTAAGTCACTTATTCCTCTTTATTACTTAAGCTAAACTTAGGCACATTAATAATTAATTATTAATTATTAAGTGTGCACACTAGGGTTTCATTTAGGGTTTCCCTTTTAGGGTTTCTTGATCTCCTTCATAAGGATTGATCACTTTTGTAATCATTGATTCTCTTAATGCATTTTTACTAAGAGGTTTACAGAGAACATCTTTTTCGGTTCTTCATATCTTTTGCATGTGACAGGTATCCATCTTGCATGCAGGTGATCTTGGATTCTAACATGGTATCAGAGCTCCAGACCTGCAGCTGCTTGTTCGTGATATGAAGATATGGCCTCTTTGTGAGTTTCGGGTGCAAGGGTTTCCATAGGGATCTTTTCTGCAAGATCGGGGGTAGCCATTTTTTCGGGGCACAATGGGCTCAAACAGACGTCGCCATCGTGTTCGCAGCGTCCCAAAACCCTAGAAATGCCTGTCAAATCGTCCAATTTGGTGCAGTTGATCCGAGAGGCAAAATTTTTTTGTCCGGGGGCCGTACGGCCTCCCGACGCATTACGATGCATTTTTTAAAAAAAAAATTCAAAAAAAATTCAAAAAAATTGAATTTTTTGCAGAAAATCTGCGCTGCCAGTGTAAATGGGCAGCGCCGCCCATCGGCCACTGAGCGGCCACCGGAGGGCCGCTCTGCCTGACGGCGCCACCCTCAAGCAGCCACCGGCCTGCGGATAGCCCCCGCGGCCAGACCTTTCGGCTCCGCCTAGTCATATGGACGAGCGTGGCCCTCCACTCAGCCCCCAGGAGATCCGCCCCCAGCTCCGCTCCAGCCCCTGGTCGCCCACAGGACCAGGGGCCGATTTTTTGCGGTGACGGCCAGATGGCCGTCAATTTTAAGCTCGCGAACTGCTGACGTCAGCATGACGTCAGTGTACGGCCAGACCTCATATGCCCCCTCCTAACCCTAGTTTGCCCTAAAGAAGCAATTTTTTTCTTTTGGCCATAACTTGGGTATACAGTATCAAAATCAGGCAAACGAGATATTGCCGGAAAGCTGGTTTCGAGCACTTTCCAGTAGTGCTGTTTATTTTTTAGTATTTTACTATTTTCCTACATTTATTGCTGTTTGAATTTAGATGTACATTTTATTCTTCCGAGCTCATAACTTTTTGCCACGATCTCTATTTTTCGCCTCGTTTGAAGCGTCAGAAAGGTATTGAGGAGCTCTAGGTTGCTGTCCATGCACTTTTTCTGTATCTGTCCTAGGTTTATTAGTTAGTCCAGATTTGTCCCGATGGGTTGTTTGGCGATTACTTGGATGTTTTGGCAGTTGGGAGAGTGCATCTTGCATCTTTGCACTTCTTTTTCAGTAATACATCATTCAATAATTGCTTGTTGCTTCATAGATTCCAGAGTTGTTCCCGTTTGGAGTTTTCGAGTGTTCCATGGCATCGGTTTTTCTGTTGCTTTATCATGATTCCTTGAGTCAATCAGTGACTCTCATCTGGTTTCAGTAGTATATAGAAGAATATTTCCTTGATTACCTATATCAAGTTCCAGTGTTACTCTACAGAGTTCTTCCAATGCTTCTTTGCAGCATGTTATCTCATTGTAAGGGGGGTTTTGTCCCACTGGGTTTTTCCTTCTCTTACTTCTTTTTTGCATTTGTAAATGGGTACCTGATCAGGCCTAGTTGTCGGGACCCATCTTTGCTTTCATGCATCTTATTCTAGTGTTTTAGCTTCTTCCTAAGTTCATCTTAAGGGGGGGTGTTAGAGTAATAAGTTATAATTAATTACATGATTGATTAATTAATTAACCACTTAATTTCTTTATTAATTAAGCTAGTGGGCAAATAATTAATTATTAATTATTAAGTGTGCACACTAGGGTTTCATTTAGGGTTTCCCTTTTAGGGTTTCTTGATCTCCTTCATAAGGATTGATCACTTTTGTAATCATTGATTCTCTTAATGCATTTTTACTAAGAGGTTTACAGAGAACATCTTTTTCGGTTCTTCATATCTTTTGCATGTGACAGGTATCCATCTTGCATGTAGGTGATCTTGGATTCTAACAGTTGTGAAAAACTTCATGGGACACAAATTTCCCTAAAAGCATAAAATGTTTGAGTTTTACTTGTTTGCTTTCTAGCATTTTAACCTTTGACATTTTTGAGGTTTCACATATTTTGAAAACCCATGGATTAATGAAACAACACTTGAATTTCATGAGTTTGCAGCCTACCTGGGTTCCATAAGTTTGCACATTTGATAATGGTGATAAATTATGAAATTAAATAGCTAGAGTTTGGACCATTTAAGCCTAGATTTTCAAATTCATTAACCCTAAGAAATTTTCAATGAGTAAAATGAAAGCATTGACCATTTTCTTGAAAGTTAATCACTCCAAAAAAATATGTAATCATAAAAACCTTGAATTTCATTGTTTTAACTATAAATTCAAGGGTCTGACATATTCACCATTGAAATCCACTTAATAAAAGAATTTCTAAACCTCAAGATGAGGCATTTAAACTATTGTAGACTCAAAACAAGTAACACAAAGTCATTTAAAACCATAACACATCATATTAAATCAATTATTTGAAAGATTCAAGTATTCAATCACAAAAAATATTTCAATATGAGCCAAAAAACCTTAAATCCACTCATTCCGACCATTGAAAATCCCAAAACAAGTGACATAATCATGGGTATTGTGCATTTGAAGTTCAAGGTTTCAATTCTACATGATTTACCAATTGATTTGTACAAAAATGAAAATATTTTTGTTCAAAACAAGTGCAGTGAAGTTCAACTGACATTTCTACCCAAAATTTAAGAAATAAACTTGAATCTTGTCCTAAATTCACACTTGAGCTCCAAAAATCACATCCTTCTTCATTCATGTGGTTTCCCTAAGCTGCACTCTAGCTCAATTTTGAATTTGAAAAAGAAAAAGTGAGGAATGAAGGTGATTGAATTGGTTTTAGTCTCCTCATAATGTAGACATTAATGCAACTGATAGCATACTTGTCTTGTCAAATCAAGTGGTTACCTTGAATATCTTCCTATTAAAATATTTTTGGGGATCACGAAGACCTACGAATTTGGAGATTTTAGAGGTTGGAAAATTCCACAAGAAATCAAGTTTTTCCAATTTTAGAGGTCTCTAAAATTTGTGAATTTTAGAAAATCCTGTGACAGAAGCCAACTTAGCATAAAATCGCCCTAATATATTTTTCAAATAATGATAAATCTAGCTCATTGTTGCAAGACATTAACCCATCTCCCAATTTGAATAAAAATTTGGTAAAACCCAGGGGAGATGAAAAAAACCAACATTTCGAAGATCTTTCTCTTAAGGAGAAAAGATAAAGTAACCTAAAGCAGAACAAAAGAGAGGGTCCCCATTTCAGATGGGGTGTGTGTGCAAGGAACAACATAAACCTTTTATAACTTGTTATATAATTTAGACCCCATTCAATCCCAAGTTTTGATAGATTCTTTCTACCTATCATATAACATTCAATTTATTTTTTGCGTTTAGACTCAAATGCTAAATTAGAACCAAGATTCCAAGTCCTCGATCCTCGTAAACTTCTAAAACCCACCATATAAAAAGTATAACTAGAATTTAAGGTCTCATCGGGACCAAAAGGTGTGACATCCTTTAAAGTCTCGAATTCCCTAAAATTTTTGAATCCCCATAATTTTCTAAAACTTCAAATAGAAAAAAACTTAAAACTTCAGGTTTTGATGGAACCAAAAGTCCTAACATCCATAGGAACCTTGAAATTCTCTAATAATAAATTATTGTTCCCATAAAAGTTCTTGGAATCTTCATTTTTTCTTATAAGTCACAACAATTTGACAATGAACTAGAGAAGATGAATTGCATGAAGAATACTTGGAAGGAAAGGTGAGACATGGGTTTTTCCTTCATTGGAGGAGTACAACTATTTTCTTTTATTTTAATGAAGAATGTTTGTTAAATTTTCAATGCCTCAAAGCAAAACATTGGCAAAATGCAACACTTTTTAATTCCCTTGGCATTATTCAAATGTCCCTACAAATATTCTCATGATATTATAATATTTCCAACATCCCAATAACCATCCATGGCTTGCAACAATTTTTCACACTTATAGTGACATTTTAAAATCCATGTAATGAGAATAGCGAGCCTAACAAAGTTATATTCATAATTTTAGTTATAGGAAACCTATAATCATTCATTGATTAATGGTCCATCAAATTTATTATTGCATAAATGAAAAAATGGTAATGATGTATCAAGGTTCATCAAGAGAATAGATTGAAAATGAAGTGAACTACCATTTGAAGATAAAAAAAGAAAAATATGAACCAAGCTTTCAAAGATGCTTGTTGTTGTTATATGACACTATCATACTAGAGGATAGTCATATAGGACTATCATTATGCCATATCATCCCATTTATTGCTCATCATATCTTCACAAAAGGGAAGGCTATAAATTATCTCAACTATATGAGAGACTTCCAAGGAGATTTTCATACATGACAACAAGAGGATAGTCCATTGTCATGTTTAAAATAGTCATGCACCTTAAAAGAAGAATTATCATGCAAGATACATGGATTTATATAAAGTTAAAAGTCCTCATAGACCCTATAAACCATAAGAGCATAATCAATAAGAGAATAAAAAAAACTAATGATTTCATATGTAAATTGAACTATCACACCTAGTGTTTTATGGGTAGTAATATTACAAAGTTTTGA
This sequence comes from Sequoia sempervirens, assembly GCA_007258455.2. Taxonomy (NCBI): domain Eukaryota; kingdom Viridiplantae; phylum Streptophyta; class Pinopsida; order Cupressales; family Cupressaceae; genus Sequoia; species Sequoia sempervirens. The sequence continues at coordinate 371,366,880 of VDFB02058242.1, read as the reverse complement.
GATTATAAAGGTCAAAGGGTTGATTACTCCATACGTTTCCAAAATGAGAGAAGGGTAAGGAGTAATACATCGTGAAATGGTTATTTTTATATTAATGAGAACATGACAAAATGATTTATGAATGAGGTGCTATAATAATCTTAACAACCATCTTGACTTTCATAAACAATTTCTTACTTTAAAGAAATTCACAAAAACCCTCAAATATTTTCCAATGGAGTAAAGAGGAAAATTTTCTTAAAGAATTGACACTAAAAGGAGGACTTCCCATGAAGATTAGGGATCTCAAAACCATAAAAACCATGATAGTTGTAAGATTTCCCTTGTTTTTTCCAAGAATATTTAGTTATTTTACCACAAATATCAAGAGGATGAAGATAGGACATAATTGAAAATTTCCAAGATAAATTTCTAAAGGAAGTACATGAATACATTCTCAAATACAAGAGATAAATTCACATTGAAAGAATGCAAACTCATAATAAAGTTACTTGTAATTATTTGAGGTTGTTTGTTAAGCATCATAAAAATGTTAAGTTTAAGAATAGGATATCATAAATTCTATAAAACCCTAGGATTATGATAAGAAATATATTCAGACCTAATGACAACCTAAAAGACCAAAATATTGTTGGAGTGTCTTGTTGAGATTGTTAGAATACAACCATAACCTGAGGGTTGTTAGAATAGTCCAAAATAAAACAACCCTAGGTAGGATATGTAAAATTGATAATATAGGTATTTTTGGATAATGAAATGCCTAAATATATATGTCTTAATATTTTCCAAAAATTAGGGAGTGATGAAAAATGTGAAACAAATAAAAAAGTAAGAAAGATGGTTGAAGAAACAAAGTCATGAAAAATTATCACAAATGAAAAGGTTATCAAAAGGTTGGTACAAGAATGTATTTCTTGCATCAAGTCATATAATTGGACATTGGAATGAAATATAATTTGATTTATAAATGTTGCAAGAATGCTTAGTTGATGTTGTCATTGATGTCAACAAGCTTATGTTTTTGTTGTCATTAATGTCAGCTGGTGATGCTTTGATTAGTTGCATTACATTATCATTAGTAAGTGTTATTGGTGTCAACATCTAGTGTTGCTTTGATAATCTTCTATGGATGTATAATTGAGTTGTAGTTGGTTTAGTGTTGATGAGGAAATGCTTAAGATGATGAGTATGTGTCTTTGGTGCTTGGTTTCCAAGTGCTTTTGAGGAAAATTGAATAAAAGAGGAAATAGTGTGTTGAAGAGGTGTTCTAGTATACAAAGTGGCATTCTAGTTCTGTTGCACATTTCTTATGTGTTAAAGATCTGCTTGTGTGGTTCAGATATGTTGGTCAAAGGTGTTTAGAGGTTCTATATCCATAATTTCTCAGTTTAGATTATTATGCAGAGAGAGTTGTGTTCACCAGTGCGTGAACTACTACAATGGTGTCTGGGAGAAATAGTTTGCTCCACATTTCTCCACAGTTTGTTTTATGGTCTTGTGATCTTGGAAGTGTTTTGATAATGATCATAGTTACCTTCATTCAAAGTTGTTCATGATTTGGTGCTTCAAAAGTTGGTTTCTTGAGTTACAGTGTGTGGAAGTTCATTTGAGTGTGCTAGGTGTGTACATTCTTTAGGTGAAAGTTGTTGTGAAGGAATTTGTTGGCCTTTTAGGGCCTTTGTGGAATATTCCAATTTGTGTTCAAGTGTTGTGTGTCGTCCATGAGTCATATTTGGATTTGAGGAAATGTGTACTTAAATGTTAATGGTGTTTACACAAGTTCAATTGACCTTGGGTGTTTAAACTAATTGAAGATTTTATTTGGTGATTGTGGAATCATGGTGTGACATGCATAAATGTATATAGGTCTGAGTTAAGGCATGATGTGGTCCGCCTTCATTCCCTTCCACCACAGGAATGTTTTGGTGTCAACCTAATTTGAATTTGAATAGTTGAGGTGCATAATCGACCTTGAAGAATATTTTCAAGTTTGAAGAAGGTATAAATAAGTGTTGTGTTGATGGAGATTGGGTGTGGAGTGTATATCGTATGAATTGTAGAGTTGTGAAGTGAAAATTTATGAAGTAGTACAAACTTCAATGAGTTAGACTACTAGAAATAGTGAGAAAAAGGTGTTTAAAATATTTAGAAGGACTACAAATATGTTGGCGATGTTGTGGAATTTTCTATTACATTGAGATGGATTTCTCATTGTAACATCCTTCTTTCTTCTTTTATGTAATCTAGTAGTAAGCCTATTGTATTCAATGTTGCAATTACTTTATATTGTGAGCTAATCCTCACCATGGTTTTTCCCTTCTTTGGTTTTCCATGTATATCCAGTGCTTTATTGTGCATGGTGTTGATGTGTTTCAATTTCTACTATTTTATTTCATGCTTAATCAGTATAATATATTAAGGGTTAATTAAGTTAACATGGATCTAAATTTTTATGAGGGTTTTGAAGTTTTAATGTGCAATTGATTCACCCCCCTCTTAGTTTCCTTGTGCATTCAACAATTGGTATCAAAGAAAGGTTCCTTGGAAGAAAGCTTAAATAATTGAGGTAGATCTGGGATGGTGCACAAGAGGGATGCTCCTTTGTTTGATGGATCAAACTATGGTTTCTAGAAGACAAGGATGGAAGGTTTCTTGGTATTTCTTGGATTTGGAGTTTGAAAGTCTATTGAGACTGGATATACTATGCCTACTGTGGTCCAAAAATTGACGATGAGATCAAGGCCTATGAGAGTAATGGTAAAGAAAGGTATGCTCTTCTAAGTGGTCTTTCTAACACTGAATTTGTGAAAGTTATGAGTATGAAATCTACTAGAGAGATCTCAACAAAGTTGGAAAGTATTTATGAAGGAGATAATAAGGTCAAGCAAGCTAAGATGTAGAATCTAATGATCACATTTGAGAACCTACTGTTGCAAGGTGTGTGCCTTTGGTTTCCTTGCGTTGTGTAGTGCAGCACACTTAGGTTCATGACATGGCTAACCACATCTCATGGATTCATTAACTTTGGCGATTGTATCAGGAATTAACAGGCCGATATTTTGGAGCAACGACAACCATCTATGCAATAATTTGTATGAAAGTCTGGTTCACTGGTTCCAACCCATCACTTGCATTGGGGGGGATTGTTGACATTGGATATTGCTGATATGTAGTTGTCATTGATGACAACACTATTGGCATTAATTTATGTAAGGTTGTAAATGTCGAGGATATTGAGAAAATTGTAATAAAATATGTTGCAGGTTATTGGTGATGCAGTGAAGTTTATGTATGGTGGCTAGCTCAGTATATTGATGATAAGAGGTTGTAGATTAAAGGGTTTGTTGACAAGTATATATAGTTTATCCACAGGAAGTTTCAAAGGTTCGCATGAAGATTTGATTGAGTTATGAGTATTTGTGTTCTGACAGCTGTTTTGTTTCTTTAGTTGGTGTTCCTAAAAGAAGATGATGTGATTCTAGTAATTTGAGTTGTTGTGGATGCTACTGTGGTGATTCATGATTCTTTTGGATGTTTTTGGATCATTCTATATCTTTGTTTTTGGTTTGCATTGATTGTTGTTCTTGTGATTGGTGATTTTATTCTATGAGTTCATGTTTTTCATGATCATGGTTGACAGGGTGATTGTAGCATATTCGGATCTTTAAGGCATAATTTTTGAAGGTGTTCTATATTTGAGGATGTTTTTTTGGGTCCTTACTATGTTTTGGGTGACATTGTTTGGTCTGCATTGATAAATTGTTTATTGATTTGGGCCAACAGTTTGTAAACATTTCATATTTTTTTGGGCCGACATGTAGTTGAAGTTATCCTCAATTGCGGATATATATGATTGATTGTTTATACCATTTGATGGAAAGGTGTGTGATGTATGTTGTGTGCTAAGTGTGAATAATGTTCTAATATTTCGAAGGAAGAAGTAAAGTGTGAAGAAGAGTGAGTAGATGAAAATGTTTATGTGCTTAAACGGAACTGTAATCGGGCATTAGAAGATGTTATTTTCTCAGTTCAAAATATTCTCGATCTAATCCAAATGTGACTGTAAGACTGTGAGTCTTCTTTTGGGCAGTAAGACTTTTGTATTTGAGTAATGAGCTCTAGGCAGTGTGCCTAAATGCATGTCCATTCCCCATTTGTAATACTTTTTACAGGGTATAATCTTGTGGACTAACCTCACCATGGTTTTTCCCCTAACAGGGTTTCCACATAAAAATCTTGGTGTTATGTGTGTTTTTGATGTGGTGATGGTTTATGTTTTCATGTTTATTTATCATATATGAGAATAAGTTTAATAAGTATAATTTATGTGACAACTGATTCACCCCCCCTCTTAGTTGTCTACCCTTGTGTTTCCAACAATTTGTATCAGAGCAAGTTCCTCCATAGAAGCTTGAATACTTGAGGTGATCTGGGAAGGTGACATATAAGAAGGATAGTCTGAGATTTGATGGAACTGATTATTCTCTATGGAAGAATCAAATGGAGTGTCATCTGAGATGCATCGGTGAACCTTTCTGGAACATTACAAAGAATAGGTATATCATCCCACATAATGGTCCTTCTACTAATGGTGAGATTAAGGAAGTCGAGTACAATATCAGGGCTAAGGAAGCATTGTTGAGTACTCTGAATGATTCTGAGATGAAAAATGTAATGGAGCTGAAGACTGCTTATGAGATTTGGAAAAAGTTGGAAACTTTGTATGAAGGTGATATCCATGTGAAGATTGCTAAGTTGCAAAGCCTGAAAGGGAAATATGAAACATTGAGAATGGTTGAAGATGATAACATCACTTCTTTTATGCAGAGAGTGAATGAACTTGTGTGTAGTATTAGATGTGTTAGTGGAATATTGGAAGAATCAGAGATTGTTGCTAAAGTTCCCAGATCCTTGGTTGTTGCATACAAACACAAATTTGTTGCTATTGAGGAGATCCAGACTGTGAAAAATGTAACCAGAGACATGTTGATAGGTAAGCTTGTTGCTTTTGAGTTAAGTGAGTTTGTTGAATCTCTTCCTAAGATAGAATCTACATTCAAAGCTACTATCTCTGAAAAAGATAAGCAGAGATATGATCCAGAAGAAATTTCTTCTAGAAAAATGTCCAAGTATGAGCAGGAAATGAGAGAGATTGAAGAAGAAGAGAGAAAACTAGATGAACTTGAAGCACTTATTGTCAAGAGGGTAGCCAGAGGAGAAGGTAAGTATAAAGGGAAATTGCCTCTTAAATTTTTTTCTTGTAATAAGATAGGTCATTTTTCCTCAAGGTGTCCAGAATGAGTTCCTAAGCCAAGACTTAACAAGCCTAGATTCCAAAGAAAGGGTTATTATGTTGTTGATGAAGGTGTGAAAGATGATGAATCTAATAAAGGGAATTTAAGTGAGGATGAATGGGTATTTATTTCTATCAAGGAAAATGATCTAGTACCTACTGAATATGCTAGTTGCATAAATGCGGAGAAAGCTCTAGTTTCCAGAGTTGAAGAAAAAGATGAATGGGTGATTGACAGTGGATGCTCTCATCACATGATAGGTGATAAAAGTAAATTTGTGAGCTTGGAAAAGTATGATGGCGGTGTTGTAATATTTAGTGATGAAAAAGCTGGTGTAATCCATGGCAGAAGATCCATTTCTCTTGATGGTAAGCATAATACTAATGATGTTCTATATGTGAAAGGTTCGAAGCATAATCTCTTAAGTGTTGGACAAATGGTTGGAAAGGGCTATAATATTAAATTCAAGGATGGAAAGTGTAGAATATTAGGGAGTTCTAGAAATGTGATTGCATCTGGTACAAAAAAAAAGAAGGTAATATCTTTCACCTAAATGCTACTGGTAAAATTTATTTGATTGCTCAAATTGATGAAAGTTGGTTGTGGCATCGGAGATTGTGTCATGTAAACTCTGAAAATATTATCGAGATAAGTTCTACTCAAGAAATGAGAGATCTTCCTAAGTTGATAAAACCTACTAATGCTACATGCAAGGAATGTCAATTAGGGAAGCAAACTAGAGTTTCATTTTGGAGCAAACAACATTGTTTGAATGAAGTGTTGGAGCTTGTGCATACTAACTTGTGCAGTCCTTCTAGAGTCAAAATTTTACAAGGAGATAGGTATTTCATGCTACTCATTGATGATTATTCTAGATTGTTGTGGGTTACTTTCTTAAGGGAAAAATCTAAAGCTCTTGAGAAATTCAATATTTTTAAGGCTATGGTTGAGACAAAGATGGGTTTGAAGATTAAATGTTTGAGATCAGATAGAGGTGGTGAATTCACTTCCGACGAGTTTAATTTTTTTTGTGAAGAGCATGGCATAAAGAGGCAATTATCTGCCCTATGGACCCCTCAACAAAATGGAGTTGTTGAAAGGAAGAACAGGACAATTCAAGAAACTACTAGGACCATGATGCTGGAAGGAGATGTTTCACATATCTACTAGAGAGAAGTTGTGAGCACTGTCGTTTACACTCTCAAATGGGTACATTTCAAAGGTGATACTGGTAAGACTCCTTATGAGCTATGATTTGGTCATAAGCATACTATTAGATACTTCAAAATATTTGGGATTAAATGCTATATCAAAAGAGATGAAGATATAGGAAAGTTTGATGCTAGAAGTGATGAAGGAATCTTTCTTGGTTATTCTACTAAAAGTAAAGCCTACCGGTGCTATAATAAGAGATTGAGGAAAGTAATTGAAAGCACTAATTTCAAGGTTGATGAAGACATATTTAGAGCATCCAAAACCTACGGATATGATTTAGACATTCAAAATGACAATTCAGATAAAGCAAAGAAAGTTTAGACTCTAAATCAAGTTCAAATCATTCTGGTGAATTAGGAAAATCAAGAGGAAGAAACTAGTGAAAGTGCAGAAGTGAGATCACAAGAGCCTAAAGTTCAAGAATGCCCTAAGAATCCAAGGTATGCAAGACTAAATCATTCAGAAGATCAAATTATAGGTGATAAGAACAAAGGTATTCAAACTAGGAGAAGAATTGCAAAAGAATATTTTTTGATCTCAAAGACTGAGCCTAATAGTGTCAATGAAGCATGCAAAGATGAACATTGGGTGGAAGCAATGAAAGAAGAACTATTACAAATTGAGAAGAATGATACATGGATTCTTGTTCCTAGACCTAAGGACAAAATGTAATTGGAACTAAATGGGTCTTTCATAACAAACTGAATGAGTAAGGAGAAGTTGTTAGAAATAAAGCAAGACTTGTGTGTAAATGATATTCTCAGATGGAAGGAATTGAATTTCAAGAAAATTTTGCTTATGTTGCTAGGATTGAAGCTGTGAGACTATTTCTTGCTTATGTTGCTTACAAAAACTACAAGGTTTATCAGATGGATGTCAAGTCAAAATTTCTAAATGGTGAATTGGAAGAAGAAGTGTTTATTGAGTAACTTGATGGATTTCAATTGACTAATTAGGGAGATATGGTTTTCCAGTTGAATAAAGCATTGTATGGACTTAAGCAAGCCCCAAGAGCATGGTATGCCCAATTGGACAAGTATTTGTTGAAGCTTGGATTTAATAAAGGTACTATTGATAGTAATTTGCATTTCAAGATTGATCATGATAAAGATTTGATTGTTGAAGTCTTTGTTGATGATATCATTTTTGGAGGAGATGATAGTTTGTGCATGAAGTTTGTTGATGAGATGCAAAGTGAGTTTGAGATGTCTATGATTGGAGAAATGAAATTATTTTTGGGATTGCAAAATACTTAGCTAGATAGAGGGATATTTATATCTCAGTCAAAGTATGTGAAAGAATTGCTAAAGAAGTTTGGTATGGAATATTCAAAGCCAGTTGGTGCACCTATGGTGATCGAATGTAAGTTGACACAAGATGATGGTTCTCCTAAAACAAATCTGACTAGATATAAATCCATGATTGGTGGATTGCTCTATTTGACTCAAACTAGAATTGATATCATGAATGTCATATGCATTGTTGCAAGATTTCAAGTTGATCCTAAGGAATGTCATGTGACAGCTGTGAAGAGGGTTTTTAGGTACTTGAAGTGGACAATTGATTTTGGCCTATGGTATATCCTAAAGAAGATGACCTTACTTTGAGTTCTTTTACTAATGTTGATTGGGAAGGAGATGTGAATGATATAAGGAGTACAAGTGGTGGTGCATTTTCTTGCGAAAGAAGCTGATTTCATGGTTAAGTAAGAAGTAGAATGCCATTTCTTTATCTACTGCAGAGGAAGAATACATTGTTTTTGCTAACAATTGTACTCAAATATTATGGATGAAGTAGATGTTGAAAGATGTTAGAGTTGTGTATGATGGACCTATTTCTATATTTTGTGATAATTCAAGTGCAATTAACGTTTCTAAGAATTTGGTTTTGCATTAAAAAACCAAGCATATATCTATCAAGTTTCACTTTTTGAGAGAGAAGGTGAGTGAAAAGGAAGTCAGATTGGAGTATGTGCCCACTGAGGAATAGATTGTAGATATCTTTACCAATCCCTTTCCTAAGGATACTTTTGAGTATATCAGAGGGAAGCTAGGGGTGATTACCCATCCTAATCAGAATTAAGGTGCATTGAATTGCATCAGTCTGTGCATTTCATAGTCATATCTTGTGATCTAGATTGATGTTGCGGTGGCTGCTACTCAAGGGGAGTAGTTAGATGTTCAAAAATGTGGTTCAAAGCTTGTGTGGAGAAAGATAATGTGTACCTTTGTCATTGATGTCAAAGGGGGAGAAGAGTCACGTGAAAAATTGTGAAAGAGTTAAGGAGAAAAGAGTCAAAATATAAGGGGGAGAAAGTGCTAAGAGAAAGTTTCTTTGATGGTATTTTTCACATCATGTGTTGCCATCAATGCCAAAGGGGGAGACTGTTGGATATTTCTAATATGTGGTTGTCATTGATGTCAACACTATTGGCATTAATGTCTTTAAGGTTGTATATGTCGAGGATATTGAGAAAATTGTAATAAAATAAGTTGTAGATTGTCAATGATGCAGTGAAGTTCAGTATGGTGGCTAGCTCAGTATATTGATGATAAGGGGTTGTAGATTAAAGGGTTTGTTGACAAGTATATCTAGTTTATCCACATGAAGTTTTAGAGGTTCGCATGAAGATTTGATTGAGTTATGAGTATTTATTTTCTAATAGTTGTTTTGTTGCTTTAGTTGGTGTTCCTAAAAGAAGATGATGTGATTCTAGTAATTTGAGTTGTTGCAGAAGCTTCTATGGTGATTCATGATGCTTGTGGATGTTTCTAGATCATGCTCTATATGTTTTGTTGGTTTGCATTGATCATTGTGCGCATGATTGGTGATTTTTTTCTATGAGTTCATGTTTTTCATGATTATGGCCGATAGGGTGTTTAGAGCATGTTGTGGATCTTCGAGGCATAATTTTTGAAGGTGTTCCATATTTGAGGATGTTATTTTGGGTCCTTACTATGTTTTGGGTGACATTGTTTAGTCCACATTGATAAATTGTTTATTGATTTGGGCCAACAGTTTGTACACATTTCATATTTTGTTGAGCCAACATGTAGTTGATGTTATCCTTAGTTGTTAATATATATGATCAATTGTTTATACCATTTGATGGCAAGGTGTCCAATGTATGCTATGTGCTAAGTGCGAATAATGTTCTAATATTTTGAAGGGAGAAGTAAAGTATGAAGAAGAGTGAGTATATGAAATTGTTTATGTGCTTAAATAGAACTATAATAAGGCATTAGAAGATGTTATTTTCTCAGTTCAAAATCTTCTGGATGTAATCTGAATGTGATTTTAAGATAGTGAGTCCTCTTTTGGGCAGTAAGCCTTTTGTATTTAAGCAGTGATCTCTAAGAAGTGTGTCTGAATGCATGTGCATTCCCCATTTGTAATACTTTTAATAGGGTATAATCTTGTGGACTAACCTCCACCATGGTTTTCCCCTAACAAGGTTTCCAAGTAAAAATCTTGGTGTTATGTGTGTTTTTGATGTGGTGATGGTTTATGGTTTCATGTTTATTTATCAAATATGAGAATAAGTTTAATAAGTATAATTTCTATGACAACTAATTCACCCCCCCTCTTAGTTGTTTGTCCTTGTGTTGCCAACAATTGCAAGGTATGTTCCCTTGGTATCCTTGTGTTGTGTAGTGTAGCGCTCAGGTTCTTGAAATTTCTTAGCCACCTCTCATGGATTAATTAACTCTGGCAGTTATATTAGGCATTAACAGGTCAATCTTTTGGTACAACATCTACAAATGTTTAAAGATGAAAAAATTATAAGATACATGCAAAAGGTGGATGAAGTTTTCAATTCCATCAGAGGTCTTGGTGGAAATATTGAAGAAGAAATGGTAAAGAAGGTATTGAGAACTCTTCCTAAATCTTATAGTCTTAAATTTTATGCTATTGAGGAAGTTTAGAATTTAAGCAAATATTCTAAAGATTAGTTGTATGGTGCTTTATCTGCTTTTGAAATGAGAGAATCTGGTCCGAGTAATACAAAATTTGAGACTAATTTTAAGGCTAGGAAATCAGAGAAGATTGAGGAGTCAGATCAAGAGGATTTTGATGATGTAGAAGGAAACTTTGGAAGAAGAATGAAAAAGGGTACTAGTAAATACAAAGGAAAGTTACCTTTCAAATTTTTCAGCTGTGGAAAGACAGGTCATTATGCTTCAAGATGTCCAAATAGAGCTTTGAATGAAAAGAATAAAGAAAACAAAGGAAAAGAAATTAAGAAAAGTTATTATGTTAGAGAAGATGCCATTATATCTAATGATGAATCTAATTATGCAGATGATGAGGATAGTGAATGCTTGTTCATGGATATTAAAAATCGAACTAATTCTACTAACTCTAAGAGATGTGTGAAGGAAAGTGCTACAAAAGTACATAATAAAATTGAAGGAACTATGGTGACTGATTTTCATGATAGAGAGGAGAAGAACTACTAGATTATTGATAGTGAATGATCAAATCATATGACTGGTGACAAAAGTAAGTTTGTTAAATTTGAGAAATATGGAGTTCTAGTTAAGTTTGGTGATGATACAACTACTAAGATATTGTGAAAATTTTCAATTAGTTTGTATGGCAAGAATAACATAGATAATGTTCTTTATGTTAAGGGTTTGAGACATAACATTTTGAGTGTTGGAAAAATGTGTGGTAAAGGATATAATCTTATGTTTCAAGATGCTGGATGTGAGATTAGAAAATGCTCCAAAACTATGGTTGTTGCTGGAAGAAGGACAAATGAATTTTTTTATCAACTTAAAGGTGCTTATGGTCATTTCTTTATGAATCATATTAATGAAAGTTGGCTATGACATAGAAGGATGTGTCACATTAATTTTAATAACCGAGTGAGGATCATTTTAGTTCAAGTTGTGAGAGATCTACTAAAGATTACAAATCCCATCAATGATGTCTACAAGGAATGTCAAATTGGGAAGCAAGCAAGAAGAAGTTTCAAAGTCAAAGAACAATCTACTACCAAACTATTGGAATTAGTGCATACAAACCTTTGTGGTCCTACTAGAGTAAGAAGTCTTTAAGGTGATAGGTATTTCATACTATTGATTGATGATTATTCTAGAATGACATGGGTTACTTTTCTCAAAGAAAAATCAGAAGCCCTAAATAAGTTTAAAGCATTCAAAGTTATGGTTGAGAATGAAATAGATATGAAAATGAAATGTTTAAGGTCTAAAAGAGGTGGAGATTTCACCTCTAACGAGTTTAACAATTTTTGTGAGAATCATGAGATAAAGAGGCATTTATTTGTCCCTAGGACTCCTCAACATAATAGAGTTGTTGAAATAAAAAATAAGATTGTTCAAGAAGCCGCAAGAACAATGATGAAAGAGGAAAACCTATCGGAAGTATACTAGAGAGAAGCAATTCATACTATTGTCTACATTCTTAACATAGTTCAAGCAAGTGTAAATAGTGCAAAGAATCCCCTTGAGTTGTGGTATGGAAGAATTCTACTGTCAAATACTTCAAAGTTTTTGGAAGCAAGCACTATATCAAAAGAGATGAAGATAACTTAGGAAAGTTTGATACAAGATCTAATGAAGGTATTTTCCTCGGATACTCTACAAGAAGAAAATCCTACCACTACTACAACAAGAGGTTGAAGAATATTTTTGAGAGTGCAAGTGTCAAATTGGATGAAGACTTATAGAAGAATTTTGTGCTGATAGATGGATATGAATTAGATGAGTCCTCTTGTAGAGAAAATGACAAAGATGAAGGTAAGGAAAAGGAAGTTCAGATTGAAGAGGAATAAGCACCAGAAAGGTTCCCTAAGACCCCTAAGTATATGTAGAATAATTCTAAAGATTAGATAATTGGTGATAAAAGCAAGGGTGTGTTGAAAAGAAGAAAAACTGCTATGATTGAAGAACAGGTAAACCTATGTTTACTTTCTAAAGTTGAACCTAAAACAATGATTGAAGCATGCAAAGATGAGTATGGATCAAGGCTATGGAAGAAGAACTAATACAAATTGAGAAGAATCAAACTTAGGAACTTGTCCCGACACGAAAAAATAAGAATGTTATTGGAACCAAGTGGGTATTGCAGAATAAATTGAATGATATGGAGAATTAGTAAGAAACAAGGAAAGTCTTGTGTGTAAGGGCTACTCACAAGTAGAAGGAATAGATTTTGAGGAGACATTTGTTTCATTGGAGAGAATGGAAGCTATCAGGATATTTTTGGATTTTGCAGCACACAAGGATTTCAAGGTTTATCAAATGGATGTGAAGTCTTCTTTCTTGAATGGTGAATTAGAATAAGTATATATTGAACAACCGAAAGGATTTTAGCTATTAGACAAACTGGATATGGTTTGCAAATTGAAAAAGGAAATATATGGATTGAAGTAAGCTCCCAGAGCTTGGTATGCAAGGTTGGATAGGTAATTGATACAATAAGGATTCAATAAAGGTACCGTATATAGTAATCTCTAATTCAAAGTTGAAAAAGACCAATCTTGATTGTGGTTGTTTATATTGATGATATTGTATGCAATGGAAAAATATTCAAGAAAATAAATGCTAAGTGCAAGTGCCAATTTGATCATGGAATCTAGTTGATTATTTGTTTATTCCTTTATTTTTTATTTATCTATTGCATAAATAATTTGGGAGGCATTTATATATAAAAGAGGCTGAAAATTTATATTTTTGAGTTTTTAAAATTCTCATAATAGAGAAAAATGCCCCTTGAGTAAAGGAAACGTCTAGAGGAGCTACTGGGAGTTTAAATACCTCATTTAAAGCTGCATAAACATGGTATATGTAGAGCTATTGATGGGGAAGTGTTGGGAGCCCATTCTTGGGCCAAAATTGATGATTTTAATGCATATTTTTGGAAGTTTTTGAGGAAAAACGTGGGAGGAAGCTGTGCAAGAAAAGGAAGCGGAAGAGACACCTCTTATAGAGGTCTTTTATTAAAGTTTTGTTGTAGGTTTAGGTAGCACCAGTAAAAAGGAAGTGAAGACACCAATGTGTGGGAGGTGAGTGCCTGAGTAGCATAGCTACAAAAGACAGTGAAGAGGTTGTCAATTAAAGGTGGTTGAGAGTGGTTGAGCTAAGAAATTCAATTTAAGGCCATTGATGTAATTTGGTTGCATATTTTTATGTAAATTAATAAAGAAAGATTCATTGCAATTTGCAATATGTGTAAATGTTATATTGCAATTTTGTTTGTGAGAATCTATGTTAGAGTAATTGTTATATTGCAATTTTATTTGTGAGAATCTATGTGTTGTTGGAAAGAGGGGTCTTATTTGGATCATTGGTATCAGAGCGAGAGTTCCTGAGTGCATAGGAAAAAGAACCAATGTGAGGTAGTTTGCACTAGGACCTGGGGGTGGAGTGTGTGTGGTGTATAGATAGATCATCGAATGTGAGGTAGTCTATACCTAAGATATTGAAGATTGAAAGTGTATAGTTGAAGTATGATAAAGAGTAAATTAAATAAGAATTTATTTAATTTGATAAGAAGGATAAGGTTAATTAGTAACCTAATTAAATAAAAAGCATTTATTTAATTAATCAGATAGAATAAAGAAAAATTATGAATTAATTAAATAATTAAGATTATTTAATTAATAGAAAAAATAACAGAAGAATTATCTTTGCATGACAAAGATGAAGATGGATTAAAGAAACTCTTGTTCAAATGCACACACAAGGTTTAATTAATTAAATAGGAATATTTAATTAATCTGCGTGTACACGCAAATGAGTTAGAACTGGATGATTGAATGATTTGATGAAGATATTACTCGAGAACACCACTTAGACATTAAATCAAGAGTTAACTGAGCGATTTGAATAGATCTTTGAGTTGAGAAAAAGTGAATACTTAGATAACTCACACAATTATCTAAATATAGAGGAATGCGTTAAAATATAATTCATGAATTAAATAATTCATTTAATTCAAGATTTGATATTTGAAGAATAATTAAATAAATAAAATTTATTTAATTAAGTGATGAAGGGATTTAAATGAATACTTAAATAAATAAAGAATTTATTTAATTATAGTTGAAGTATGATAAAGAGTAAATTAAATAAGAATTTATTTAATTTGATAAGAAGGATAAGGTTAATTAGTAACATAATTAAATAAAAAGCGTTTATTTAATTAATCAGATAGAATAAAGAAAAGTGTGAATTAATTAAATAATTAAGATTATTTAATTAATAGAAGAAATGAAGACTATAGAGAATAATTAAATAATTGACATTATTTAATCATGACCGTGAAGAATACGAATTATGAAGAATATTGAAGTCGCAGGCTTAGACCAAATTTTGGTGTCTACAGGTGATGTTGGACCAGCCAAAAATGATAAGGTAAATTTTGATTTTAAGTTTAGAGGTGATGATTATTTACCATTTAAAGAAGAGGTTGCAATAGTGGAAAATGGAGTTGTAGTTGCAAATGGGTATACAAATTTTACATGTTTGTAGATAGAGGTTGCAAATGATGGTGTAGAAGGAACTTGGTGGAGGTGGTCAGTTTGTAGTGGGTTGGATCCCACAAAGAACGAAAGGAGGGAAGAAGAGATGTGGTTAAGGGGGATGGCCTATGGTGGATGTGACTCCATGAGAAGAAGGATGAATAGAGTGCACACTTGGTAGAGGAGGATGAAAAGTATCATGGTTAAGTGTTGGAAGAGGTAGAGGAAGAAAATATTTCTATCTAAATTAGTAACGAAGTTCATTGTAGGTTATTCACAACCTGAAAGGGTAATTCTACTACTCCACTCCATTTTGTGAGTTCTACTCACAAAATATTTCCTACTCAACATGTTTGATGTAGGAGCATTCAAGTAGATTGGTAATAAGCATCAACCAAAAAAAAAAATCATGTTTGAGTTTCAATTTTGGTGTGTGTTTTGATTTGTGTTGGTGTTTTTAGGCATGTCTTAGTAGTAGGAATACAAAAATTTGATCAAAGTTGCAAAATCTAAGTTTTTTGCAAAATCACTATGTTAAGGCTTCATAGGGTAGTTTTACAAAAATAATTGTTTTTGGAGTTCCATAAGAGTTTGGAAAAAATCCTTCTACGGAAAGATAATTTATGATAGTTTTCCTAATGTGCAAAATAAATTGCATTCAAATTCCTCACAGTTTGAGAGATCCTGATTTTTGTTGAAATCACATATTTTTAGAAAATATAATGAATTAAGCCTTGAAAAGTTTCATTTAAAGGATTCCAATTGAAGAGGGTTTGATTAAACCACCTTAGACCAAGTCCCCTTGGATAGAACCCCGCTAGTTTTAAACCATATCTATAACAGAGTCTCCTTTACACCTATCAAAATGCTGATAAAAAAACACTTTTTATTTACCTTTTCGGGGATTGAATGAACTCATTTAAATATTTATTTTTTGTAAGTATGTAGTCCTTATTATAAGCTTCCAAAAAAGTATAATTTTAATTACATTTATTTTGATTATTATATTTATTTTTTATTTCTTGTGAATGTAGGTTTTTCACTGAAAATCAAGCTCTCTATTCTGCACATGTGAAAAAATAGAAGATTATGAATTTTTTTTTTGAAAAATATGAGTGCGCCAGATATTGAATTCCTTGATCCAACAAAAAAATAAAATTGAATTTCGATACATACAAAAAAAGTTGTGTTATAAGTCTGCCTATGTCTGAATTGTAATTGGTTTGACTTCAAAACTTGATTAAGGAAAAAATATTCAATAAAACACTATGAAATCATTTGGAAGCACTAGATATCATAGTTACAAGTCTAAATTCAAAAAATTATAATTTTATCCTTAAAAAAATTATGTGTTATACAGTGAGCGTCACTCCTTAAAAATGGTGTTTACTAAAAAAGCTAGTTTATGAAGGAAATGGAAAAAGAAGTGCAATTTGATTCCAAAAAATTTGCAAAAAATATATTTAGAATATATGGACAAAATGTCACAAATCGTTATTTTTCATCATCTTAAAATTCCTCACAATTTAGCTGCTATAGGTGCTCGAAAGTGAAGATTTAGTTAGAAAAAATTATTTTAGTGTCCAGTTTTGCTAAAAATTGTAAACCAGTATTGTGGGATCACCTTTGATCGTGGCTGGTAGTTTACAAAAAAATTAAAATCTAGATTATTATGAATGTTGGATAAAAATACTTTGGAGTAAATCTTCATAATATCATTCTACACATCTTGACAATATTTCATGCAAAGAGGAGCTTCTCAGAAGAAGTTATGCAAAAAGTTGTTTTCCAATGCAGTTGTGATGCAATGGCAAAATATTCAAGAAAATAAATGCTAATTCCAAGTGCCAATTTTATCATGAAAATTAGTTTATTATTTTTTATTCCTTCATTTATTATTTATCTACTACATAAATAATTTTGGGGGAGTTTAAATATAAAAGAGGGTAAAAATCAAGAATTTTGAGTTTTTAAAATTCTCATAATAGAGAAAAATGCCCCTTGAGTAAAGGTAGCATCTAGAGGAGTTACAAGAAATTTAAATGCCTTATTTAAAGCTACATAAACATGGTCTATGTAGAGCAATTCTTGTGGAAGAGTTGGGAGCCCATTCTTGGGCCAACATTGATGATTTTAATGCATATTTTTTGGGGTTTTTGAGGAAAAACGTGGGAGGAAGTTGTGCATGAAAGGGAAGGGGAAGAGACACTTCTTATAAAGGTATTTTATTGGAGTTTTGTTGCAAGTTTGGGCAGCCCCAGTGTTTGGGAGGTGAGTGTTCGAGTGGTGTAGGTGTAGAAGAAAGTGAAGAGGCTGCCAAGGAAAGGTGGCTAAGAGTGGTTGAGCTGAGAAATGCCATTGAAGGCCATTGATGTAATTTGGTTGCAGATTTTTATGTAAATTAATAAGAAAGGTTCATTGCAATTTGAAATTTTTGTGTCTTTCCATAAGTATGTGAGCAAAGATTCTTTGCTATATAAATTTAGAGTAATTGTTATATTGCAATCTTGTTTGTGAGAATCTATGTGTTGTTGACAAGAGGGGTCTTTTTTGGATGGGTACGTGCAGGATCATGGTATGCCAAAAAGTGGCAATATTTGTAGGGTATGTGGCTGACGACTTTTTTTTCACCCAAAATTAATGAAACAAAAAGGGTTTTTAGAGGAGATTCTCAGCTTTCCAAAAATATAAATTATGATTTAATTTGAATTTAATAAATAATTATTATTCATTTTCTATTAGAATTACAACTAAAGTCGATCGATAGGCTGATTGAAAAACATCTATAACTTTCAAGCGGTATCATATTTTTGAATCCAAAACATGCATCACATTCTATGCTTTACATAATATAGATTAAAAATAAAAATTAAATTTCATGAATTTTTGACCAAGTTAAGGTGGTCAGACAGACGAGTTTTTATATTTTCTAAAAGTTGTAATAAAAAATTCATAATTAATTATTTACTTGGAAAAAATTACAAAAAAATATGCATCACATCCAGACATGAGTCCTCTACTTATATATAAAATCTTACAAAACATATTATCATTTTATTATGGTTAGGGTGGTCGGACATACACCTACTTATTTTTCCCCTGAAATTTAAGTACTACGCATTGAAATTTCAAATTTTCACCAAATAGATTTTATTTATTTTTTTTTAAACCTAGTATTTTAGAAACTACATTCAATTTTCGACAAATTCTATTCTTACATATTTTTGAAATAATATAGATAACTTATTCAAATATTTACGTCAAGTTGCCTAACACTGATTTTTCTGAATTTTTTGCCACTTAAGGGGCTGTTTGGCATACCATGATCCTGCACATGCCCGGATCACTTTTTTCCTTTCCTTTCCTTTGTTTTCTTCTTTCTTTTGTTTTCCTTTCGAGTTTTGGGATGTCAAAATTTTGAGGGGATACCTTCCTTGTCGAGCCCAACCCTCGATCCTTTTTCTTCATATTTCACTATTTTTTTCACCTCATTGGGCTTCAAGGTTCAGGGTTTCATCTTTTACCATACCTAACGCTGACTCCAAATGGTGATGCCTCATTTTTTGCACGTGTCTTGTCAGTCAATTAACACTTAATTCTCTAACATGGGTTTTATTATGCATTGAATGTGATTGACGTGCCATTAATGGGAGTTGTTTTGGGGGTTATTAAGCCAATTTTGGGTTTCATTTTAATCTTTATTGATTACATGTTTAGGTTTGAGATCTTAAGGACCTTGTGTAAGTCTCCATTGAAGGAATTATTGTAGCTTTGAGTTTTTGTGTCGATTGGTTGGCATTCATGGTCGCATGTCTATTTTCTCGTGTTGTTGCTTGCGTGGCCTTCATGGGAATTTGTGGTCTATCTTCACGTGGTAGTTTTTGCTCATACATTTTTCTCCTCTTTTCATTTTCTCACCCATTCCTATAGGCTAGTTGAAATTATTTCCTCTTCAATCATTTGAGGTTGCTTATTTGGTTTGATGCATGGGACTTTGCTTGGGTTTTTGTTCTTTTGTTTACTTTTTTTCTTTGATCTAGCCTTGCACTTTCTTCTGTTCATTTTCTTGTTTTTTTTTTCCTTTCATTCTTATCATTTTTGGATTTTTTCCCCACCACTATATTTTTTTCTTTTCTAGTGCACCATTCGAGGGATTTTATGACATCATCATCAGACATCAGGCCTCGGGTTTATCGAGGTTTTCTTCCTTTTTCCTTAGCATTTTTTAGTTTTAAAACTATCAAGCTTCAGGTATTAGAGGTTTTTCTTACCTACTACACAAAATAATCATCATTACATATGATGAAACTCCAATCTCTGACTCCCGATCCTCCCTCTAATTCAAAGTTTAGGTTCTTGATGAAAGTAGGAAATAAAAAGATGAAAAACCACACCTTGACTTCTGAAACATCAATCTTATGGCTTAGTGAAATTATGATCTTCAGGTTTCAATCATTGATCATACCTATTATCATATTTCTTATAGAGGGGAAAGGGTAAGAGGTATCCTCGATCTTTGACCCCTAATGATGTGCACTAGCTCTTAGCAATTTTTTTTCTATTCTCAAGGTATGTTTTTAGACTTTGGGTGTTAGATGTACCATTTGCATGCTTCCTTATTGAGGTAGGAAGTATGATGACACCTCGACCTCTAATGTTTGAAATAACGATTAATTTTTTCCATTCAAGCGATAATATTCATGAGTGTTCCTATGGAAAATCTTTCCAAAAGTTCAAATTCAAGTTGAAATGAAATATAAATCAGGTTTGGGTTGTAGAGGTTTGACTTAATCAATACTCAAATCTCTATAGCAACTCTACAATGGTACCTCTGATCCTTGACCTCTGAAACATACTTTGGACTTCACAGATCGGACATACCTCTAAAAGTCAAAATAAAATCACAAACAAGAGGTAAGGGAAGACCCAAACATTAGACCCTGAAACAAACTATGGACTTCATGAATCATGGATGTTTTTTAAGGAAAGATCACCATTAGCATAAGAGGTAGATAGGATCCTTGATCCCTGATATTTGACCAAAAAGAATCATAACTTAGGAAGCTCACACTACAAGTAAAGGGTAAGGGAAATCATCAATTCCTAATGCTCGAAGAATTAAATAAAATGAAAATTGAACTTTGAAGTGCGGGTGTTAATCGTATGATGCAAGGGGTAAACCTGAAGGCCGATCCCCAAAAATTTCTATAACTTCTTCAAAACAAGTCATGAATTTGAAATAAGAAATGCATATTGACTAACATGATTTGAATTTTTTGGGCAGCAACGGGAGGCTTGGTTCCAAAAAGTAAAAGAAGTTTGACAAAGTGTAAAGAGAGGATGAGCATTGGGCGGGAGAGAGGATTTGAATTTTCTAGGTGGCAACAAGAGGCTGGTCCAAAAGATGTTGGTTCTGGACTAGGGGATGACCTTTCTGGGGATGCGGAAGGAAAAAATGTAGATGAGGAAAAGGAGGGAGCAGTGTCTAAGGACTGGGGCCCAGAGAAAGGAGGGGATCTAGGTGGAAAGGCCGAAGTTGAAGGTAAGTGTTCCCCTAACTCTTCGTCAAAGGATGGGGCTTGTGGGTCCAGATGCCTTGGAAACCAGGCTAAGGAAAAAACTCTTAGGGATCATTCATGGTAGGATCCTAAGAAGAAGTGGGTTTCACTTTTTAGAACCAAGTCGGTTGGAAAATTCATTTTTCTCCCGGTTAGTAATATCTCATCACCGGATAGTGGGAAGTTTTCCATTCTGATTCCTGATCCTGTAATAGACCATAACGTATCTCTAATGGATTCATCTCTAGTTGGTAAATTTATGGGTCCACAACCAAATATTGATGTGGTCAGGGACTTTGTGAAGAAGAGATGGAGAGTTAAAGGACAAGTAGAGGTTGTGGCTCTACCTAAAGGCTTCTTCTCTTTCGCTTTTTCTTGTGAAGAAGATAAACTTGCAGTTCTGTGTGGGGGCCCTTGGGTTATTGGCAAGTCATCTCTAGATATTAGGAAGTGGTCTCCAAAAATGAACTTCTCGGATGATGCCTTTGAGGCAGTACTTGTCTGGGTGCATTTACCTAGGTTACCACTGGAGTTTTGGAATGAGGATGTGTTCAGAGGGATTGATAGCTCCTTTGGGGAACTTTTATCCATTGAATCTATGACCTCATCCAGAAAGAGGCTAGTTTTTACTAGAATATGTGTGGGGGTTACCCAGTCCTCAGATCTCCCTTCGTCGATTGAGATAGTTTCAAAACTTGGAAAATGGACCCAGAATGTAGAGTTTGAGACTTTACCCTTTATTTGTTTTACTTGAAAAAAGTTGGGCACTGGGCGAAGAAATGCCCGAATAACAAGCTTAAACTCGATGAAAAGGTGGCTCCTAAGGAGGCTAAGATGTGGAAGGTTAAATCAATGGAGAAGCCTTAGGAGAAGGAGAAAAGTGTTGAGTTATTTAAGGAAGCATAGATAGCTAGCAGAGAGTGAAACTTCAGCCCAGAAAAAAGAAAGTTGAGGATTCTTGCAAAGGATCTGAAAGCTTTGCAAATCCTGAAAGTGAGATTAAAGGTATTGAAATAGTAGAGGTTGATTTGAGAACCAAGGCTTCCCAGGAGGTGGATGACAGAACAGTAGGAGGGATGGATGAAAAGTAGAATGTGATCCTGAGTGATATCCTAGATTTAGTAACTGATAGTCTATAGGATACTTCTCACTCACACCAAAGCTTGGAAAGGGGGGAAAAGGTCTATGAGAGGTCGGGGGAGTCTAACTCTCTAGGTCATGTGGAGCCACATAGTTCTTCGGATATAGTGAAATCTACTTTTGGGAATTCAACCAGATCTTCCAAGGGGGGGAATGAGGATAGCAATACCCTATCACATAGATTTGCTGCAACAGATGTCTTTATGGATGGGAAAGAGTTTATGGGCTTAGAGGATCTAGAACTAGAAGAGGAAAACCTATACACCAAAGTTGAGAAGAAGAAGAGTAAAAAGGGGAATAATATAGTGGGGGTTTCTACAAGAAATAGGGTCAACGCGGATGTGGGAATGTTGAAAGGTTCAGGTAGAAAATCAACTAAATGGCACATAGAGCAAGAGTGTATTCAAAACATTGTGGATGTAACTCAAAAACCATCCTGGATTTATGTATAACTGCATCTAAAAAATGAAAATTATGTCATGGAATATTCGGGGACTAAACAGTTCCCATAAACAAGAAATTTTGCACAATTTTGCTAGATATCATAAGCTGGACATTCTTATCATTCAGGAGACTAAAATGGCCAGAGATCATGTGGAGATGATTAATATTTTTAAGAATGGTGGTGTGTAGGGCTGTAGTTCAGAAGGTGCCTCTAGGGGCTTGGTGACCTTTTGGAATTAGAACCGTATTCAAGGTACTCCAATTCTAGGAGATGCTAACCATGTGGCTACCTGATTTAGGCATATCAGAGATGACTTCAGTTGGATTTTGTCTAATATTTATGCGCCCAACAATAAAAATGCTAGAAGGAATTTTTGGAAACAACTTGATTTTTTTAGGTCCTGCTTTCTAAATGAGAACTGTATCATCATGGGGGATTTTAATACACCCTTTTTGGAGTTTGAAAATTTTGGTGGATCTCAGATTTAGTTGGATAGTAAGTTGGATTTTATGAACTTTATCAATTCTCAATGCTTGCATGATATGGACCTCAAAGGGGCCACCTACACCTGGTCTAATAGGAGAGATAGGAATAAAATCATTCAGGTTAGGCTTGACATAGCTCTAATTTTGGATAATTGGCTGAAGGACTATTGTTGTTTGTTAAATGATCTCTCTAGAATTGGTTCAGATCATTTCCCTATAAGTTTTATGGCTGAATCTGTTTCAAGTAAGAGGAATTTTCCTTTCAGATTTGAGAAAATGTGGCTATCTCATCCTAAATTTTTTAATTGCATTCATGAGTGGTGGAACATAAATGTTAGTGGTACTGCCATGTTTAGAGTGGCTAAGAAACTTGGTGAAGTCAAATCTAGGATCAGGACTTGGAACAAGGAGGTTTTTGGGGATATTTTTGAGTCAAAAGATGCCATTCAACAGAACTTAAGGGATATTCAGGACTGTATCTAGAGATATGGTTATGTCGGGGATATCCTCCTAAAGGAAAATGAAATTCTTTCTAAATATCATAATATTATCTCGAAGGAAGAGGATTATTGGAAAGAGAGATCTAGATGTGCTTGGCTTGCTGCTGGGGATAAGAATACTAGAATTTTTCATTTGACTACCATGAAACATAGGGCTTCTAATCAAATTTCCTATATTATGAAAGATGGGGTCAAAATTGAGAGAGAGGAAGAGATTAGAGGTGAAGCTATTAAGTTCTTTGCTAACCTTCTTTCAGTGGGTGAAGAATTGAATGTGGAGGCTCAGAACACCCTTATTGACGCCATACCTAATGCCTTGGATGATCAGCACAATAAGCTCTTGACAACTATCCCTTCAAAGGATGAGGTTAGGAAGGTTCTTTTCTCTTTTGAAGGCAATAAGGCCCCTGGCCCAGATGGTTTCCCAATGTTCTTTTTCCAAGTTTTCTGGGAAATTGTTGCTGATGATATAACGAATGTTGTTAAAGAATTCTTTGGGGCTAGGAAACTGTTGAAAGAGCTTAATGCTACCTTCATTGTCTTGATACCTAAATTCCCTAGAGCTAACTCTTTTGATTCTTTCCATCCTATTAGCTTATGCAACTCTTTTTACAAGATTATATCTAAAGTGATTACTTCTAGGTTGCTTGGGGTTCTCCCTATGATGATCTCTACCTAGCAGATTGGTTTTGTTCCAGACAGACAGATTCTGGGCTCAATAATTATGGTTCATAAGAACATCCATTCCCCCGAAGTTTTGAAAAACCAAGGATTCTTGCTTAAACTGGACAAGGTTAAGGCCTATGATAGGGTGGATTGGAAATTCTTGATTAAAGTCTTACAAGCTTTTGGGTTTTCTGAAATATTTCTCCAATTGATATGGGAATTGATCTCTACCATGAGCACCTCGGTGATTATAAATGGGTCTCCTTCCCACTTCTTCAAAGTGTCAAGAGGGGTCAGAAAAGGGGATCCTATCTCCCCTATTCTTTTCACCCTTATGGATGAAATCCTTAGGAGGATTATGCATAAAGAAGTGACTAAAGGCAGCCTGAAAGGTCTAAAACCCTCCTCGAAAAATTTGGTCTGTTCACACTAGCAGTTTGTTGATGACATGATGCTGATGGGAAGTGCTATTGTTGGTGAAGCCCAGGATTTAAAGAGTTTTCTTGTTCTTTACGAGGAGGGATTGGGGAAAAAGATCAATAGGACTAAAATTTCTCTCTATTTTTTCAATACCCCTAAGCACAGACAGAGGAAGATTGCTAATATCATGGGATGTGGTGTTCATCCCCTTCCTTCAACTTATTTGGGCCTTCCCTTAGGGTCCAAACCTCTAGACTCCTTCTAGGTTTCTCTGGTTGATAGATTCAACAGGAAGTTAGCTGGTTGGAAAGGCGCTCTTTTGAGTCAGGCTGGTAAATTTTTGTTACTTAAGGCTTCTCTACAGAATCTGCCCGTTTATGCTCTCAGTTTGTTCAAGATTTCAGCTAAGTTTGCTAATATTATTGAAAAGATCCAGAAACAGTTCCTCTGGTCAGGGGTTGAGGAGAAGAAGAGAATTCCATTGGTGGCTTGGGAGAGAGTGTGTAGACCCAAGAAGCTTGGAGGCCTTGGTCTTAGAAGTATCAGAGTGTTTAATAAAGCACTCTTGGCTAAGCAAGTTTGGAGAACTTTTGTGGACATTCAGGAGTGGAATTCTATTTAGTGTAGCAAATATTTGAGGGAGATTAATTCCCTTAAGATTTCCTCAAATCTTAGAACCTTCCCTCTAGTTCTTTTCTTTGGAACAATACCATTAAATCTAGAGACCTGGCTAGTAAAGAAGCTTTTTGGAAGGTGCGTGATGGACAAAAAATTTAGTTCTGGGAAGATAAGTGGATTGGCAAGGAGTGTCTGTGTAATAATCCTATCTATAGTATTTATATGGAGGACTGCAAGTCCAAGTTTGGTTGGTTGGTTGGGGATTATTGGAGGAATGATCTGTGGGTTGAGATCTCTTCTATCAGTCAGGATCTTCAACCTCTATAGGTTCTTCTTAACTCTATTAAGATTAACTCTCAAGGGAGGGAGGACACTCTGATCTGGAAGCTTTCATCCTCTGGTACCCACTATGTCTCTTCTGTTGTGGCCTCTTGTTACTCTGGCATTGATGTCCCTGCTTGGGATAAGGTGTGGGTGAACAACCTTACTTCGAAAGTTAATTTGTTTGTCTAGATCCTTCTTTAGAATAAGAAACTTACTAATGATAATATTCATAAGAGGGGGTTCTCTTTTCCTAACAGGTGCTATTTGTGTTGTGCTAAGGCTGAGACCTCTTCACATATATTTCTTCTTTGTTTGTTTTCTCATGCCATATGGTGTAGGATTCTTTGAATGTGGGATCTCAGCTGGGTTTTTCCTAGAACTATTGTGGACTTTTATAACCAGTGGAAGGCCCCCTCAAAGAATTGGGCCCTGAATATGCTCTGGAATTATATCTTTCCTCACCTTGTCTAGGCTATCTAGAAAGAACGCAATAACATAATATTTAGAGATGTTTCTCTCTTAGAGGAAGTGGTGTTTGGTAAGATTACTAGAGTTGTGGTTGAAAACGTTAATATGCTTAACAAGAAGTTGAAAGGAAAAGGAAAGGTCAGTATGTAGGAGTATGATTGTAGAATTGTGGGAGCCTGGAAGATTAAAGTGGATATGTTCAATATGTCCAAAAGTATTAAGGATCCTAGAGAGGGCATATGTTGGATTCTTCCCCCCTGGCTAGGTCAAAATCAACTTTGATGGTACGACCAAGGGAAACCCTAGGCCTGCCAAGAGTGGAGGGGTGATAAGGGATGAAAATGGTGGTTTTATTGTGGCTGTTGTGGTTCCTTTAGGCACTCAGACCAACCATGTGGCTGAAGCCTAGGGTGTTTTCCAGACCTTGAATTTGGCTAGCCAATTAAAGTATAAATATGTTTGGATTGAAGGGGACTCGAACAATATTATCCAATGCTTAAAGGGTCACCAGAAACCTTCATGGTCAATACAAAATTGGATAGATCTCTCTAAGGAAATAATTAATACCTTTGAGAAAAGTTTCATAAAGCATGTCTATCATGAGATAAACACGGTGGTTGACTTCTTCGACAAAAAAGGTGTCAAGGCTCCGAATAAGGTGATATGGTAGGGGCATGATGAGTTGGAGGCTGACGTTAAATCTCTGATGACGTATGATCGTACCTACGGGTAGGTGCAATTTCCCATTCCTTCGAATGATGGCTGAGTGTCCTCCCTTGCAGTCTGAGGACTGTGATTTAATTATTATTTTGAGTTGGCTGAGGGATAATTATTTCATCCACTGGTTGCATGTGATTTTTTCACATGCTTTTTGGGAAATTTAGTTGTTTGTTTCCACAGGGTTCTGGACTATTCCTTTCTTGCTGGCAGAACAATGGGTGGCGAAAGTCACAAAGTGGAACTGATTAGCAGTGCACAGTTGAAGAGCAATCCTAAGCTATGGAAGAAGCTGGAGAATGGTGGCATTACTAATTTTATTGAAAAGCTCCATGGCTAGGACCTAGAGGTAACTAGGGTTTTTGAAAAAGATTGGAATAATGGTGAGATTAACCTATTTGGTAGACATGTTATTATCAATGAATAGTTGATTACTGAGGTAATTGGCCTATCTACAGAGGGCATAAAATTCTATAGGGACATGAAGTAGTCTAATGAAGCAGTCAACAAGTTCCCAAGTCAGAGGTTGAGAAAGAGGAATTACGTAGGACCTCCAGAAGCTACTTCGACACAGATAGTATTGTTTCACATTAGAGGATGGTTTTGAATGTGTTGATCGAGTATTTCACTTTGGATGGGTGTTATACCAGAGTCTTTGGGTATCATTTTGTCCTGCTAAATCATTTCAGGCACCAAGTTAGGATGTCATTTCCTTTTTATCTGGCTTCTACTCTGAACACTAGTCTGAAAAAACCATAGACACAACCCTATTAGGTATCCTATCCTTCATGAAGGTTTGCTTGTCCTTATTTATGATCATTTAAAAGCTATGTTGGCTTTGTCTCCCCAATTGCCTAAGGTTAGGGTTGATGACAAGGACAAGGGTAAACCTCAGGATTCTTCTTTGAAAAAGGGCAACAGAAAAATGTTGGAGGACCCCTCTTATAATGTTAATGAAGAGGAACTGTAGTCAGAGTCATTTTCTAAGTACTCCAACTATCCTGCTATGGATAGAGAAGAGAGATCCCACTTCCCTATGGACCTCAAGGCTGGGGATCATTATTTTAAGGAGGAATGGGAATTTCCCATTGATGTGCTTGCTATTGCCCACAATGGGGCGGTGGATAATTTTAGGCTCGTGAGATGGGTGTTCTTGAAAATCAAGGAAATTAAGTTAAACCAAAGAGCCATGAGTAGCAAACTGGAGAAAGCCATGGAGGACAATAACAGAGGCAGTGGAAGTGGTTGGGCTACTGGGTTGTGGATGGAAGAGGAGAAGAAGTATATGGTGGAATGCCTCACTAAAACAGTGGAGGAATTACAAGATTTCAAAGGAAATCACAATGGTAATCAAGCGGATATGGAGGAGCAGTTGAGGAAAATTAAAAGTTCTCTCCACAAAGTGCTGATTATGAACCATAAAATTTTAAAATCAACCGCACAAACCATGAACACCATGGTGGAAAATATAGAAAAATCCCACCAGGTTAAAAATTTTGTGTTTTTGGACTTGGACAATGAGGAAGGGTAGCCAGATAGTGGGGGACTGAGTAACAAGACCAAAGCTAATTTGAAAAGGAAGGTAGACCAAGCGTTAGTCAACATCTAGGAGATCAAGAAGTCTGCTCTCAACATGAACAATCTGGAGCAGGAAGCGGAAGAGATTCTTCAGAACCTGGCTTAGTGGTTGGTTGTTTTATGGTTTTCTATCAGTTTTTTGTCGTTACTATCCTAGTTTTCTTCTGTGTTTCTCTTTGTGGGAAGTGTCCTATTTTTTTTCTGTGCTCTGTTAATGTTCTATCTTATGCTTTCTTACTGTTAAAGGTTTCAAGTTTCCTCTAAAACCTTTTTGTTCCATAATCAAATAAATGATTTGTTTGTTCAGGTTTTTTATTCCTAATACATGTAAATGTTAATATGTGGTACTATTCAATGCAGAAGATATGCCTTTGAAAGATTCAAAAGAAATGAAATATCAATATAAGGGCTATCATCCACCTTCAAAGATGTTCACTTTGTATGCTGATATTGGAGACACTGACTTAGGCCATGTAAACATGGATGAATTCAAGTAGAGGATTAGTGATGATGGGGTTACAACTCCAATGGAAAGGGCTTTGGTAAGGTTAGGATTGGTGGAAACTACTGTCTTTCAAGTGACAGTTCAGTCCCCAAAGTTAGTTTTAACTTGTGCTTGCTATTATAACCATAAGACTCGAAAGGTCTTGGGGGAAAATGGAGAAACTATGTAAGATGTAGCTCCAAAAATGATAGAGAAGATTTTTAGAATTTCCACCCATCTTGAGTATGAGGCAATGGATAAGAAGAAACCTGTCAAATATTTTTATGATAGTACAATAGAGAAATTGAACTATATTAATAACAGTTTGCTAGAAAAAACCAAAAGGTGGCTGCTAAATTAGCCAAGGTGCAACATAGAAGTGAGTTCAAAGAGAATTCCAATGATCTAAATGTGCTATTGAGCTGGGTGTTTGGGTACC
Source organism: Sequoia sempervirens (assembly GCA_007258455.2). Classification (NCBI taxonomy): domain Eukaryota; kingdom Viridiplantae; phylum Streptophyta; class Pinopsida; order Cupressales; family Cupressaceae; genus Sequoia; species Sequoia sempervirens. The sequence goes on along the minus strand of VDFB02058242.1, from coordinate 371,338,038 downwards.
AACATGCAAGATATTTTTACCCATGGATGGTAAGATTCATCAAGATCGTCAATTCAACCAACAAGAAGAAAATTGATTGGGCTTTTCTTATAAGTGATACTATTCATGAGAAACTAACTAATGTCCTCACAACTCATAAGTTTTACATGAATTCCTATTTAGTCTATTTTTTGTCTTCACAAGCTTCATACCCAGGACTTAAGAGGGTTGGTTCCTTTGAGCTTGGAGAGGTGAAAATATACCAACACTATCCTCAACTAGAGTTGGAGGTAAGCTATCAAAAGTCCTATATTGCTAATGATAATTTTATTTACTTAGTGATTCAAAGCTTGGATGGAGACTTCTCCAAGAGAATTTCTAATGAAGTAATGGAAGTAATAAAAGAATTGGGAAGTGGTATATCCAATACAAGACCTCCTATATTAGGGTGCTAGGATTCCATAAAATTCCATACAAACTCCCTAGATACCCTTCAGACAAGATGCTTTTGTTGGAGGCTTGTAGACAAGTAATAAAAGTACAAAAAATTACTGCTAGAAAGCATAAACATGGATATGGTTTCCCCATCAAGGTGGGAGTATAATCCCTCACCAACACGTAGAATTCCAAGAGCATAGATGTTGAGATGGCTAGGCATAATCTTGACCTATATAATTATACCAAGCCCAGATTTGATCCTATTGGTAATATCAAAAGGGTGATAGGTGCCTATTTGATCCATGAGCCAAAAATTGAAAATCATTGGCAAAATTTTGAAGAAGAATATGAATTTTTGAAGAAAGATTACTTTCAGCTAACAATCTTCTTGATAAGGCATTATACTAAAGCCCGTGTTTCTAAAAAATTGAAGGAAAATGGGAAGGTCCTTGATCTTGCTTATTTGGGTCAGAAATTTTACAACCAACCAGTTTTCAATGTAGATTTCTCAGTAGAGGAAAATGATGACATAAAAATTAGAGCATAGGATGTTGTAGCTTGCTCTCTTTTATGGTTAAAGAGACATTTTCCCATGGAAAAATTACCAACATCTATGAAAGGTGCTAAGAAGAAGGGGGGAGGTGCAACCGAACTAGCCACCAAGGAGGGGAGGTCATCTGCTACAAAATAAAAACCATCTTCAAGTGTTCACCCAACCAAAAAAAAGGAAAAGGGGGATCTTGCTAAGGAAGTAGGAAGAAAAATAAAAGAAAGAAGCTTGGTAGATCTTATTTCAAGTCAAGATGAGGAAGAACCTAAGGATGGAAGTGGAATTTTTTGCAAGAAAATAATTAGAGAGGCTATCAGGGATAGGGAAGCCCAATGGAAGGCTCAACAAACATACTCCTCAACTACACCTCATGAGTCACCATTTCCATCTCTACCTCCATCACCCAAGGAAAAAGCACCTACTCCACCATCTCAGCCACTGCCATCTACTCCTCACCCTCCAAAAGATGAGCCACTTCATGAAGAGAAAATTCATTTTTATACAACACTAGAGGAAGGAGAGATAGAAAAATAAACTCCTCAAGAAGAAAAGGTGCATGATGAATCCCACATAGGAAAATTTCATACTAAAGAAATAAATGTATAGTTGCAAATTGAGGAGGGGAATACCAAGAATGTTCAGGCGGAGGTGAATATTGAAAATATTAATGTTGAAGAAGAAATTTCTAAAGAAAAGGAACAAGAGTAGCCTCATGATGAGGAGATTAACAAAGAAAAGAAAGTTGCTAAGGAATTTCCTCATATAGAGGAGGAAGTACATCAAGAAAGAGTCCAACAAGAAGAAAAGGTTGCTCAAGAGCCTAGACAGGAGGAACCCAAGGATGATGCTTTCGATTCCCACCATACAAAAGTATTTACTCCTCCTTAAAGAGATACATCCGCATCTATACCAATGTGGTTGAACCACACAATTCAAAAGAGACAAAAAACTTATTTGGAGAGTCCAGAGAAAAGATTGAGTGTGTTATCAGAGGCCTTCCAATCTCCTAGGATAAGAAGGAAGAAAGCACGAAGGATATCCACTATCTCTATGGATGAAAAAGGAAATAGGACAACAAAAAAATTTGTCCCCTTAGTGGATAAATTATAATCTGAAATGACTCCTAATGATAATCAAATCTAATAGGTTGATTTGGGTGTTCAAACTAGAGAGGGGGAACAATATTCTCTACAAATTTGTATCTCTACAATTTTGAAGAGAATGTAGAAGCATGAGAATAAAAAAGAAGAGTTGAAATCCCAAGTGGCACAACTCACTCCTTATATCATGAATTTAATTGGACGTATTGATTTTGAGGATCTTGAGTATGCTTTGCAGGCTGCATTGAAAGGTGAAGTCAAAAATTCTAACACGAAAAAATGAATTCCCACTACTCAATGGTGGAAAGAGGGATTTATAGATTTGGCTAATAAAGTTTTGAAACAATTAATAAAGTCTTATCATTCCATTAGTGATGAAGACAATGATGCCTAGCAAGTTGAACTAGGCATTGATGAAGAACTATTAGTGTAGCAAGATTACATCTCGATTCTTCAGCAGATAAATGAAAAAAAATAGAGGAACTCTTAAAATTTTTGGTAATAGAAGAAGGATAGAAGGATCATCCTAGTTTGGGTAAGAGTAATAGAGTTTTGTGTCAATATTTTGAATAAGTGCAAAATAAATTTGAATACTGATAGGAACCAAGATGGAAAATCTATGATAAATATTCATCAAACAATAGAATACTTGGGATGCACATTTTGAGCCACTCTTTTCTTGGTAAGAGAGCCTATAAAGATGGTTGAAGATCTACAAAGCCAAATGTAAGGGTAGGTCACACAGGAAGGATTTGACATGATGGTTAATAAGAAGGTTAAACTCGAATGTCTATACAAGGAAAAACCTTCACCAAAATATAGAAATGAATGGAGAAGATGACATTTGACCAAAAGGTTAGAATCTAGTTTCACAAAGGGCCACCGATGGAATGAATAGAGTGAACTAGTGTTGATATTTACTAACTTTTCCAAGTGACTAGAGAAATGAGTATTGTTGTTGTTAATTAACCTTTTTATGCTTTTGTAAATAAATAATTGAAGCTATAGGAATGGGATGCCTAGATCTAAAGGGAAAAGATGGCATTGAAAATTGTGATAATTAATGATGTAAAGATCAACTCCCAGATGTAGGAATAAAAGGGGTGTTGGAATTTGATAGCAAATAGTTAGACTTAAGTTAGATTCTAGATAATTTTTAGTTTGTTTTTTATTTTCTAGTTTATTTTAGTTGAATCAAAACTATAACTCAAGTGCCCACTTTTTCTTTTGTTAAATTTCAGTGTGCTTTCAGTTAAAGACTCAAGTAATGGAGGTAGTTCCAATTAGATTTTTTATTGGATCCACAATTTTAGGAATTTATTTTCTATATATATTTTTATTTTGGGTCATTCTAAAGCATTTGATTTTAATATATTTTTTTGTAATCAAATAATACAATCTCAACATAGATTTTTCCTACTAACTTTGTGGATTATTAATTTAATCAAAGGGTTACGCCTGTGTTGCATGCATTGAAATTTGGCATTAGTGTGATGGTATGAATATTCAGTTTCAATCTAAATTATCAAAATAGCGAGATCTCACTAGTAATTGTAAACTTATGTAAGATTTCATCTCAAATATACATGTGCTTGACGGTGTTCTGATTGTATGAAACTTGAAAATCTCATGTGGTGATTTGTTTCCTTTGAAGATTACATTCTTGTTACTAGTGAATATATGAAATATTATTTTTTGTAATAATGGTTTAGATATCTTTCTTAAATGTACATAAATGGTTAATGGAATGTTTATTATCATTGTCTCCCTAGGTTAAATTTATTTTAGTACTTCTCGTTACTCTATATATTTTGATCTTTCTTTAAAACTTAGTTTGGTATACTTAAAAAGAATAAAAATAAATCTAAATTTGATAAAATATGAAATGCAATTTCTTTTATGAATTGTTGAAATCATTATTTTTGATTGCATTTTATTTTCTAGTTAGCTTTGAACATTAGAACCCTTGTGAAACATGTTGACAATGACCCTATGCTATTCTGACATGACTAAGAACTAGTTATATAGGAACGTTGGAGTAGTCTTGCTACTTTTCAAGAGGGGAAATAAACAATTATTGCCTAGCACATTGTATGTGATTAAAACCACCTCAACAAAATTGGTGCTAGAAGGAGGGTCATTTTTCTTAGATAATATCATAGAACTCTCAGTTCTTCTCCAAACATGGAAGATCTGATGGAATTAATTCAACATAGGAAGACTAGGAGTGACAAGGGTAAAACCAGATGTGAAAGTTCTAATTCCACTACCTCCCCATTAAACTCAAGTCCACAATCCTAGCTTATATGTTCGGTAATACCCTAGAACATAATGATTATTGTACCTCCACCATTATAGATCGCCTACTTTACAATAGATGAAAGTTCCCCTCTAAATATCATGGGAACTCTACACGAACTACCAAAGAACCTAGAAAAACTTTTCCCTAAGTTCATATATGGTGAATCCCAAGCAACCAAAGACCATATAAAAATTTATAAAGAAATCTGCAATAAAGCAAAGATTTCCTATTAGGATGTGGTCTATAGGTTGTTCCCCTATTCATTAGTAGAATTTTCTTATAACTAGTACCTAAATTTACCTAGAGTAGGAATCCATACATGGTGAGAACTAGAGAACAAGTTCCTCAATAAATTCATAGTATATATAGATTTGACCATTTTGTACTATTAGTTTGTATCTTGTAGGAAATATGCTAATGAGCCTATAAGCATCTATAATACAAGATTCCATAAAACCTACAAAAGATTGATAGACCCCTATGTTATACCTAAACTGGAAACAATAAAGACTTGCCTTAGATCCCTAGATCCCTTCACCAACTTGTTTTTATGAAGATTATCAATAGTTGATAGAGATACGTTGGATAAAATGTATAATTAATCTATCACTTTCTCCCAACAAATGGATCCATAAGTAAGCAATATTTTTGGATCTTTACAATCTCTTGGTCCTCCAAAGATGGTAAATGAAATCATGACTATGAGTAATGCCTTAAACAACCATACACCTCTAATGAACCTTATTATTGGAGTTGCCAATACATCTCATAATTTCCTATCCCATCGAGCCACAACCCAATAGACCTATGGCACACCCAAACTTACATACTCAGGTTATGAGTAGGAAACAAATGTCACCAATGGAATGGGGCAATTAGGGAGACCTTTCTTTGTAAGCAAGAAACACTCTCTAATTAGGGATAGAACACTCAAATAGCTTCTAAATTCAATATAATGGAAAATATGCTATTATAAGTAACAAATGAACTCATCTGCCTAAAAGTTAACCTTTATCACACAAAAAATAACTACTATCTGGGTCACAACCTGAATAGCCAAGGATTTTAGGGTAAGAGTTTCAACCCACAGTGGCCAAACATATCATGGAATAAAAGGCCTAAAAATGGGGGAGTACCCAGTCCCTTAGAAAGTGCCAATGTAGCCAATTTTAGAGATTTTAATGGTTGTAGGTTTCATGAAACCATCAACCACAGTGAGACTAGCTATCCAAAAATGTAAAGGATGTATAATCTCATGCAGGGGAATACCTAGACCCTAGAAAATAATATGGATTTCATGATGCTATACTCATTTTCTCTTTTTAATAATCTTGACCTCAATCAACAATATGGAGAAGAGAAATTCACATTTCCTTTTGAGAACAAAAATAAATCAAAAAATAGTGAAGCTTTTGCTTTTTAGCAAAACATGAATTCTTATAATTTGAGAAGCATGAAATAACCTATGATGGATGTGATTCCACCTAGATCAGGTCCAACTCCTCTATATCATCATGTGAATAGAAATCCCCCTACCCCTAAGGCACCATTTAGAGGAAACTACAGGTCCAGTAGCTTTCAGACTCATAAACTCTCCAGCTGAATTAAAGATAAGTATAGTGTTGTAGATGATCTAAAGAAAACCAAAGCTAACATCTCAATTTTTGATATGTTGTAGCACTATCCTACTCAAAAGAAGCACTACAAAAATAATTAGACAATTACAAAAGTACTTCTATTAACCCTCCCGTGACATAGAAAGGTCAAGCCTTGAGCTCATTAGATGCTATGGCTACAATTTTCAAAGGTAAGACCGAAATCCCTCAATTCCTATTAATAGTATACATGTTTGTAAAATTTTTACATAACTATTTACTAGATTCTTGGACATCATGTAATATTATACCCTACTCCATATGTCAAAAGCTAGGATTAATACCTAAATCAACTAATATAGTTGTGGTCCAATTGGACAAAAAAAATTCAAGGTCATAGGGGAATTAAAGAATGTCCATGTGAAATTAGCCTTTGACCCTAGAGTTCAAGAATATATTGATTTACATGTAGTGGAGATCCTCAAAATATACAAAATGTTTCTTAGCAGAGAATGGACCAAAAGCTTGAGAGGATGGTTCTCATATGACTTCACACAACTCTAGTTACCATGGAAGGGAATAAACAATCAAATTAAGATTCATGTTGAGATAAAGTTGAAACATATGATAACTAAATATAATTCCCTGAATGAGGTTGGATTCATGGAGTTAGACTTAGGTGTGTATAAGATGAATGATATCATGATATATTTAACAAAAAATGAACAAGCAAATGTAGATAGTCTCATTAAAGGACTGCAATAATTTAAAACTTATAATCATGTTTTTCAAGAACTTAATCAAGATGTATGATAACATGACTAATCTTGGGAAGTATGTAGATACTTTCATGATTTTCTTTCCATGTTGGTGCCTCATCCATGAAATGGACCACTCTGAATTTTCTTGCCTAGCTTGCCAAGATATGTTTGGGAGATGAACCAAATATGAATGAGGAAGCCCCTATAATATTTTTAGAAGTACCTATTTAAAAGGAAAAATTTCTTTTTTTGGAAAAAAATTCAACTAAAATTAAGGAAGAAACAATAGTAGATCCCAAGACTTCCCAATAGGGTGACATTACGACAAAGAGAGAAATATCGCCAACAAAAATCCATAAAAAGAAGACCATGTGGAAGCTTAGATTTTATGGGTCAAGCGTAAACAAGGAAACGATGTTTGAGTCGAGTTGGTGAATCCACAAGGGAAGTCATTTCTAAATGCTTTCCAATTACAATTTACCTACACCAACAATGTCACTAAGTACGAAGCACTAATCAAAGGATTGCTACTTTCTCACCAAAAGAAGGTAAATCATTTGTTTATAGGAGACTCTCAACTAGTAGTAAGGCAAGTAAGAAGTCAATATTCTTGCCATGATAAAAGATTGTCTATTTATATAAATAGAGTGTGGGATCTAGTTTAGGGTTTTGAGCAATTCAACATAAATTCCATCCCTAGAAGAAGGGATTATATTGTAGATGCACTTGCTTCCTCATCTAGTTCCTTGGAACCCATGATTTGTTCACATTTGAATTGATTCTCCAAGGAAATTATACTTGTACCCACCATTATATAATATCACCAACTTCCATATGTTTGAAGATGACCAACACATCCTTGAGTTCATTACTAACTCCTAGATTTTTGTTGCATATATTATTGATGAATTTTATAGGGATCCATTTCAAGAAGCTATGGATGGAATAACCAATTTGAAAACCAACACTATCCCTAAGGGGATGGTCGCCTTAGAGAGGATATTTGATGATTACAATACAACAAATTCAAAAAGGGCTCCATTAGATTCAAGTAGAGAAAAGTGTGATTCTCATGACTTGGGAGATGAAGGAGATAAAAGAGAAGTATTCATTACTCAAGTATGCACTATTGAAGAAAAGGAAACCAATCCTTTTAGAAAAAGGAAATGTCCCATCAATGCTTTGCTAGAACTGCTAATTCAAAAGGAAGTTCACAAGCTACTAAGTGCTACAATTATCTACCCTAGATACAAAATTTGACATGGGTGGAAAATTTGGTACATGTACAGAAAAAGAATGGACAAATATAGCTATGTGTGGACTTTTGAAATCTAAATTGAGCATCCAAAAAGTATAATTATCCATTACTTTCATTGGATAAGATCTCAAATGATGCTCTTGGATGGATACTTAGGTTATAATCAGGTGATGGTTTGAGAAGAAGATAGTTTGAAGGTTTCTTTTAGCACTAAATGGGGAACCTTTTCATTCCAAAGAATGTCATTCATGCTCATCAATGTTGGAGCCACTTTCCAAAGATAAATGGATGTAGCTTTCATAGGGCTAATTTGAAAGTGTATATTCATATACATGGATGATTTTATGGTATTTTCAAAGAAATGAGTAGATCATGTGAGTGATTTATGTAGAATACTCTAGAGGTGCAAAGAATCAAGTATTTCATTAAATCCCAAGAAGTGAATTTTTGGAGTAACCAAAGGAAAGCTCTTAGGACACATCATTTCAAAAAAATGGCATATCCATAAATCTAGATAGGATTGAGTCCATATTAAAGCTATCACTACCAAATAGCAAGAAAAAATTGAAATATTTCTTCGGAAAGATTAATTTTGTGAGGAAATTCATTAGTTGGTTTGTTAAAATTGTACGTCCTTTAAATGATATGATAATTAAGGACACCAAAATTGAGTGGATAGTGGAAGCAAAAGAAGGCCTTCCAGGAGATCAAATAAGTCATAACTAGTGCACCTATGTTGGCTAGTCCATACTATATCAAGCCCTTCAACATTTACACTTTTGCTTCAGAACACTCTTCTGTAGGTATCTTGACCTAGAAGGGAGTCGATGGTGATGAAATACCCATAGCCTTTATGAGTGCACCCTTCAAGAATGCATAAGTTAGATATCCTAACTTGGATAAACAATCCATTTCTCTATTCAAAGCCGTAAAATTTTTAGACACTACATTTTGAGGAGCAAAGTGGTAGCCATCATTCCTGATGTTGCGATCAAGTCCATGCTAATGTAGAAAAATCTTAGAGAATGACAAGCAAAAAGGATGGTGATTCTGCAAGAGTTTATGGAGGTCCAACACATGAAGCTAGTGAGAGGCTGAGGGCTATCAAAGGCACTAGTTGTGGAAGATCAACAAATAGTATGCCAACAATATATCTATAAATATTCTAATAATTGGTACAAACACATTGTCTAGTATTTTTTACAAAACAAGTATCAAGATAGTATGAATATAGATCAAGGACGAGCACTAAGAATCAAAAGCCAAGTGTCTATGATAAAAGTTGGGGTCTTGTATAGAAGAAACTATGAAGGTGTCTATTTGAGATGCTTAGAGAAAAAAGATGCTAGTTTAGTCTTGACAAAATTTCATGACAAATTTGGCATGTGCCATAGATTCACTAAAGCAACTCCCCATTAGATATTGCAGGCAGGTTACTATTTGATGACTCTATTAGAAGATGCTTACCAACATGCAAAGATTTATCACATATGTCAAATAGCAGCCCATAAAGAGAGAAACATGCCCATGCTAGTGCATCCTATACATGAGGTATGTCCTTTCACCCAATGGGGCTTAGATTTTATAGGAATGATATATCCCTATTCATCTATAGGACATAGGTTCATTCTAGTAGCGATTGACTATTACACTAGGTGGTATGAAGAAATTTCTTGTAGAAAAAGCACTACTATCAACGTAATCAAATTTTTAGAAGGCCATGTAATGACCAAGTTTGGGATGCCCTTTTCTCTAGCATGTGATAATGAAAATTATTTTTCTTTAGTTTAGTTTGTACAATGTGAATTCAAGCATAAAGTAGCTTTAAAATACTCATTGAAATATTACCTCCAAGGTAATAGAGTAGCTAAATCTATGAATAAAAACTAAATAAGTGTCATCAAGAAGTTAATAGATAAGAACCAAAAATATTGTCTCTCCCACATTAAGTTTTCACTATGGGCTGACAAAACTAGAACCAAGAATGCATTAGGGACATCCCCTAATCAGTTGTTCTATGGTCTAGAACCTATATTTCCCATGAATCTCAAAATTATAACTTTGAAATTCATGGAGAGTTATCTGGAGTCAAGTGATAAACTTCAGGTTAGGTTGCCTAACTTGCTAATTCTGGATGAAAAGAGGAATGTTGCTCTCGAGCAAGTTTTTGTCAAATGATGGTTTAAAAAAAGAGCTAGAATAAAATATTTTAGGATCTTAAATCTTGTCCTATTATGGGACACATCCAAAGAAAAGAAAGGAAACCATTCAAATTTTCATAGACTTTGGACAAACCCTTACCAAATATATGTTGAATGAACAACACAACTAAGAGGAGGTGAATTAGTTGTAGCAAGTTAAAACATAAAACTCTCAACAATAATCAAATCCACATGCATTCATTAAACCCTTATTCTATTAAAGTGATTAAACATGAAATGTAGATAATAGAAACTGAAATAAAAATACAGTACACAAGAGAACAACCCAATGAGGGAAAAACCACAATGAGGATTAGCTCATAATATAAGTAATTTCAAAATTGGTACAAGGGCTCATTTCCAAAATAGGACACACTATCCAAAAAGGCTCACAGCTAGGGCTTACTACCACAAAAATAACACAAGAAGATAGAAGAGAAATGCCACACAAAGAAATACTTATCAATGCAACAAGGAATCCACCACAAATGCTCCAAAACTTTCACAGCCTTGCATGCAAGATTTTGGACACCTTCAGCTCATTGCCTTTAGGAATCTAATACTTTGAATTTCACACTACTCTCCTCAAATTCACATCTCATCCATCTATAATTCGCATCACACGCATCACTCACATCTATCTATCATCTATCTTGTATCTCTCTTGTAACTTACAACAATATTACTCTTATTTATATCAATCTTAACCTTGAAAACCTTCTCCAAGGTCGGAAACTATCTGTTACAGTTACAAATTCAAATTAGGTTGGCACCCAACCATTCCCATAGTGGATAGGAATGAAAATGACCTATATAACTCATTAACTAGGACCTAAATAAGTCTTAACATACCTAAACACACTTTCATAAACTTTGCATGTAGTGTTAACACAAGGTCGCCAATTACCCATATTAAACACCATAAAACATTATGTGCACGCTTCCTTAAATCAATCTAAAACTTTGAGACAAAAAAAATCATTTGAACAAGATCTAGAATAATCCTTGAATCACCTGAGATCCAACAAAGACTTCATCCAAACTTACAACATAAAACTACTTCAACCTAGAACATCTGGTAACCCTTATTCACACACTGTATTGTATCAAATCAAGTGAAACCTTGAATTCTAAAATATACAAACATTATAAGGAACTTCCCAAATCCACACAACCTAAATCCAAACTGCACAAAAACATGGAGAACATACATTTCTCCTAGGCCACAAAAAACATCAGTAAAAAATTGGTTCACACATTGGTGAAAATATCTCTCTATACAACAATCCAAAAACCTAGATTCTAAATATAGCAACCTCTAACAACCTTGAACAACTTATAAGATCTGCATAGGCATAGCATCAACATAGAAGAAATGTGGAGCACATCCCTAAGCACATTCTAAACATTTGTACAACATTATTTTCTTTGTTTATCAAATTTTCTCAAAAGCACTTGGAAACCAAGTACCAAAGACATTATCCTAGCTCATTACTTCACTCCAACTCATCTCTAGAAATTGAAACATAAATATAGCTCCATGTACTCACAAAACTTCCTCAATATCTCAACTATACATGCACAACCCACAACAACATGTTTTCCTCTTTTTCACAATTTTATCAATATCCTCAACATCTTCATCATGCCATAAACTTCCTTAGCCAATAGTTGACATGAATGACAACCCTAGTTAGTAGACATACTATTGACACCAATGACAACACCATCAAACTTGAAACAATCTTTCCCTTTTTCATTGACGAAAACACATGATGTGAAAAACCATCACAGACAACACAACAACTCTAAACACACTTTCTTATGATTTTCTTTCTTTTCTCCCCCTGAGTAGTTAAAAAATTTCATATGATAGTTTCTCCCACTTTGACATCAACGAAAAGGGAATTTTTTTTTGTATTTTTCTTCCCCTTTGACACTAAACCAAGATACTTTCTTTGAATACTCCCCCTTAGGAGTACACACAACCAAATTAAAAACTTTACAACAATGACAACACATGACACTACCTACTCCCCTTGAGAGGTAGCCACCAACATCAGTCTAGAAAAGAGATGAATCCATAGATCCATTGGATTGATGCAACTTCATATGCATCTAGTTCAGATAAGGAGGGACAATAACCCCCAACTTCTCTCGAAGATACTCAAAATTATCCTTAGGAAGAGCCTTAGTAAATATGTCAACAATCTATTCCTTTGTAGGTACATACTCAAGCTTTACCTCATTCTCCATAACCTTCTCTCTCAAAAAGTGATACCTAATTGATATATTCTTTTTCCTTGAATGTGCCATTGGATTATTTGAAATGTTAATCTTGTATTATCACAAAAGATAGATATAGGCTCATCATACACTACTCTGATATCTTTCAATGTATATCTCATCCAAAAAACTCATGTACATCATGATGCTACTACAATATACTTAGCCTCTATAGTGGATAAAGAAACTAAATCTTGCTTCTTACTTAGTCATGTCACCAATCTACATCTAAGAAAGAATGCACCACCACTTCTACATTTCCGGTCATCAATACAACTAGCCCAATCTACATCTATATAAGCACTTAATATGAAGTCAGTATCCTTAGGATACCATAAACCCTAATCTAGAGTTTCTCTTAAATATCTAAATATCTTCTTTACTACTACAACATGTGTTTCTTTAGGATCTTCTTGAAATCTAGCCACAAGATAAATAGTATGCATGATATATGGTCTAGTAGCAGTTAGATAAAGTAGTCCACCAATCATTGGTCTATATTTTCTCTAATCAGCCTTATTAGGTGAACCATCATCTTTGCTCAATTTGCAACTAGTAACCAAAAGTTTGCATACCGATTTGGAGTCTTCCATTCCAAAATTCTTCAACATCTCTTTGACACACTTTGATTGTGAAATGAAAATACTTTTATCTATTTGATTGATTTGTAACCCGAGGAAGAAATTCATCTCCCCAAACATTGACATCCCAAACTCTTTATGCATCTCTTCAAAAAAATTATTACACATATCTTCATTTCTTCCAAATATAATATCATCCACATACACAACCGCTATCGAGATTTTTTCTTCCTCAATTTTGAAGTAAAGATTACCATCTGTTGTGCCTTTACTGAATCCTTGATGTAGCAAATATTTGTCCAATCTTACATACCAAGCTCTGGGAGCTTGCTTCAATCCATATAATGCCTTCTTTAATCTACACACCATAACTAGTTGATCTGACAACTGAAATCATTCTTGTTGGTCCATATAAACCTCTTCTTCCAATTCACCATTCAAAAAAGCAGACTTCACATCCATCAGATAAAATTTAAAGTCCTTGTATGTTGCAAATGCCAAAAATTTTATAATAGCTTCCATCCTAACCATAGGAGCAAATGTCTCCTCAAATTATATACCTTCCACTTGTGAGTAACCCTTACACACAAGTCTGTCTTTATTTCTCACCACTTCTCCATTCTCATTCAACTTGTTTCTAAATACCCACTTAGTTCCAATTATGTTTTTGTTCATCGTTCTAGGAACCGATTCCCAAGTTTTATTTTTCTCAATCTGCATAAGTTTGTCTTCCATTTCCTTCATCCAATGTTAATCTTTGCATGCCTCACTCACTATTTTAGGTTCAAATTTAGAAAGTAAACACAAATTTACCTCATCTTTAGTATCTCTTCTTCTTGTTAATACACCTTTACTCTTGTCTCCAATGATCTGATCTTTGGAATGATTCTTTTGCGCATACTTAGGGGTCTTCTCCAAAGATTATTCCTCTTCATTCTAACTTCTTTTTATTTATCTCTTTCTTCTTATTATTATTTGCAATCAGGTTCATCTGGCACATATCCATCTACTACAATTGAATTCTTCAAATTTTCATCAACCTTAACATTTTCACTTTCAACAGTCTTTCTCAGCCTTTTTTTGTAACATTTATAAGATTTCCTTTTAGTAGAATATCCAAGGAAGATACCTTCATTAGACCTTGCATAAAAATTCCCTAAGTTTTCTTCATCTCTCTTGATATAATATTTTCTTCCAAATACTATAAAGTACTTGACAGTAGGAATCCTTTCATACCATAACTCATAGAGAGTGTTTGTGTTGTTAGATTTAGTTTGAACTCTATTAAGTATGTAAACTTTTGGTATATACTTTTGGTATATTTTCTTCTTTCATCATAGTCTTAGCAACTTCTTGAACTGTCTAATTTTTCCTTTTCACTACTCCATTCTACTGAGAAATTCTAGGGGAAAACAATTTCCTCTTTATTCCATGAACTTCACAAAAAATGTTAAACTTATTGGAAGTGAATTCTCCACCTCTTTCATACCTAAAACATTTGATTTTCACATTCATTTCATTCTCAACCATAGCTTTAAATTCCTTGAATCTATCTAATGCATCAAAATTTTCTCTAAGAAAGGTAACCCATGTCATTCTTGAATAATAATCAATCAAAAGCATAAAATATTTGTCACCTTGAAGACCTCTCACCCTTGTAGGACCAGAAATATTTGTATGTATTAATTCCAATAGTCTGGTAGTAGATTGTTCCTTTCCTTTTAAACTACTCCTTACTTGCTTTCCAAACTAACAATTCTTGCAAACAACATTGATAGGCTTTGTGATTCTTGGTAGACCTCTCACTACATGAACTGAATTGATTCTTACCAAATTATCAAAATTCATGTGACACATTCTCTAGTGCCATAACCAACTATCATTAATATAAGACATAAAGCAATGACCATCAACACCCTTAAGTTGATAGATCTTTCCATCTCTCCTTTTACTAGCAGCAATCACAGTTCCAATCCCTTTTCTGATTGCACATGTTTCATCCTTTAACACAAGATTATATACTTTTCTACACATTTTTCCAACACTCAAAATATTATGCCTTAACCCTTAATAGAGTAAACATCTTCAGTATTATGCTTGTCATCAAAATTGATTGAACCTATTCCACAAATCTTTTCTCTTGAATCATCTCCAAATTTAACTAATCCTCCATCATACTTTTCAAGTTTAAAAAAATTACCTTTTTATTTGGTAATGTGATTAGAGAAGCCACTATCAACAACCCAGTAATTCTTATCTTCTTTAACATGGAAATAAAAAACTAAAGTACCTTCAATCTTATCCTTCTTCTTCAGAACACTTTCCTTCACACAATTTTTAGTGTTAGCAGAACTAGATTCATCTTTTATAGCCAAGAACAATAGTTCATTTTTATCATCATATCTATATTCAAAATCATCATCAAAAATACCAACATATTCTTTGACATAGTAACTTCTTTTAATCATCTTTCCTTTGTTCTCCATACTCTTATTGTTCACAGCTCTGTTTGGACATCTTGAAGCATAGTGACCTACATTTCCACAACTAAAACATTTGAAAGGTAGTTTACCTTTGTACTTACGAGTTCCATTTTTCATTATTCTTTAAAAGTTAGCTTCCATATCATCAAGATCTTCTCCATCTGAATTTTCAATCTTTTTTTATTTTCTAGCCTTAAAAGAACTCTCCACTTTTCTACCATTTTTCAAACCAATTTTTCTCATTTCAAATGAAGTTAGTGTACCAATCAACTGATATCTAGATTAAGTACTAAAATTTGAAACTTCCTCAATAGTAGATACCTTTTTACTGTATGAATCATGAAGAGTTTTGAGAACATTCTTTACCACCCTAGTTTCTTTGACTTGTACACCAAGACCTCTCATAGCACTTACTAGTTCATCAACTCTTTGCATGTAGTTTGAAATTGTTTCATCTTAGACATTCACATAGTCTCAAATTGTGCCTTCAGATTCTACAACTTAGCTTGTTTAACCTTGTCATCTACTTCATAAATACTTTCAAGCTTATCCCAAACATTTTTACTAGTCTTAAGATTCATAACTTTAATCAATTCAGAATTTGAAAGGTTATTCATTAGAATAAATATTGCCTTAGCATTTACCTCATGTGCCTTGATATCCTCACTCATGCTTGGAACATTCGCTAGTGTAGTATATTGATTCTTTATTTCCTTTTCAATTTCAAATCCATGATCTGCTAGATATCCTTCCATTTTTGTTTTCCATAATGCATAATATATTCCATCAAATCTAGGGCAATCAATTTTCTTTGACATCCTAGATCTACCTTAAGTGTTTAAGCTCTTCTCCAAGAAACCTTGTGTTGATCAAGGATATTAGTATGGGTCAATTGCGATTGATCCATGATGAATCAAAGCATAACAAAGCCACTAATACTCAACCTAAATAGGATCAATCGAAATGAAGTTAAATGAAACATTCATTAAAAAGAATTATTCTAAATTATAAAAAAAATTAAAATGTCTATCTAACCCATTTGAAACTTATCTTGTTTTTGAATTGGTGTCATGTTGATGTGAAACGATGACCCTTTCCCAATATAATGATCAGTGAGCTTGTTTCAATCGATTCTATTGAAGAGAATTGATGAAACAATTGTGATATGTGATTAAAAATATGACTTATGCTAATGAGTACGATGCAAGAGTTAATCTACCATGATTTATGCTAAAATGATTTAAAATGTAATTGCTAAGCTAACCTAAATGAGATTTAAACTAAAAATATTCAAACCCTAGTTAGATAATTAGCTAAATGGATGCATTATGGAAGGAATTAATGGAAACTAATCTATTATGAAACTAATTTAAACTAAAATATGTTAAATGTGAGTTAAAAAAGAGTATGAGTGAGTGATTTCAACAACATAAGTTTTCTCTTAAAAATATGCCTAGCCACATTTGATAGGGATACTCAAGGGTTTTGAAGCTGAGGTGGCATCCATGTCACACAAGGTCATAATTATCCCTACACCTACTCCAGTAGAAATAATTGTAGTATTATCAAAATTCCTGGAATATTCCAAGAGAGAAGAAATAAGGTGTGTAGTTTTTGATGAAGACCTGCCTTGATTTTTGTGCCAATATTTATTTTTATTTGTAAACCTCATGACCTAGCCGGTTACCTTGAACTTGGTGATATATGTGTCTTATGATTAAAAATGCATTTAAATTAAAAGGGTTGACCTATTTTATCTATCTAATGTAAACTGCCCATGAGACTAAATCTTAATCATTAATTTTGGATTGATCTCAAACCCTAAGTTGTAACTAAAACTCTATAAATATGAGGTTTTCCCTCACTGTAAAGGCTTGATCTAAAATTGTTGTAAAGACATTTTGAAGTTAATACAAGGAGAAGGAATTGAATTATGGTTCTCTAATTCTTGTTGCCTAAATATTGCATGGTTCCTACTTCTAGTTTCATTTTTAGTTGTTTTAGTTTTAGTTTAGCTATAATGATGGCAAAGTGTTGAAGGTATTTTGATAGATTTTTAGTTCATACCATTTGTAATTTTATAATTGTAAATTGTAGTGTATGGTTAGTTTGAGCCTTTTTAATGCAATGGTTCAACTGTGAATGTTTATGCATATTATAATAGTGATTTGGTATGTGCTTGAATGTTTATAGTCTAAAAATACTTTGGTTTTTCTTTGAATATTACACTATTTCTGCAACATTGTGGGTTTAACCTTGATTAAACCGGAATCAGTTTTATGAGGGATCCATCTATTTGTAGAGTTAGCCATTATTGTGATTATCCTTAGGTTCAGAATTAGGATTTCTCTAAGCCCTCATCTTTTTATCTATACTTTATAAATCTAGGTTAGTTTTAAGAAGAAACACATCACTATAGACAACTATATTTGACGATTTCAAGTTATAGATTTGGAAATACAATTAAGGTTTGTGCCAATTTTTAGATTTTTTAAAACCCTTTTTTTAAAAGCTTCCATTTTTTGTTGAACCATAAATTCCTTTTGTGAAACTAGCATAACATTTTCCACTGAGTTGTCTTTGCAAAGTCAAGACCTGAAATATGAAGCCTTGGGGTTATTTTTCTAATTTTTCTGAGGAAATATTTCCTTTCAAGAGACAAGGTACCTAGTTACTTTATCTATGTTGGTATGTGAACAAACACTCATCAACAAAATTGGCACTAGAAGAAGGGCATTTTTTTAGTAAAACTTGGAGCATATAAGATCATTCTCTCTTGACAAGTTTTGAAGGATATATACTAAAATCTACATCTCCATAATCAAAATGCCTCATAGAAATGGGGTCTCACGGTGATGTATATCCCTGTGAGACCACATTTCTATGAGGCATACTCTGCCCCTACCATGAGACCCCATTTCTATGAGGCATATCTTTCCCCTACCTTCTCAACCCTACTGCATTAGCAAGCTACAGGAGAATTGGCAAGCTAGCTCACTCACTAGCTTGCCAATGTGGTAGGGTTGACAAGGTAGGGGCAACGTATGCCTCATAGAATTGAGGACTCATGATACAATAGATCATCGTGAGTCCCCAATTCTATGAGGCATACGTTACCCCTACCTTGTCAACCCTGTCGCATTGGCATCACCATGAGTCCCCAATTCTATGAGGAATATGCTGCCCCTACCTTGTCAACCCTGCCGCATTGGCACGCTAATGAGTGAGCTCACTATCTTTCCAAGCTCACTAGTTTTCCAATGCTACCACATTTTTCATACATTTATATGAAAAAATTATTATCAAATAATTCAAATGCCTTTTCCATGCTTCCATTTTGATCCATGATTGCAAGATAGGTTGCACCTTTCCCCATGTTGCTAACTTAGCCTTGAATAAAGAGTCTTGAAATAGTGGAGAGAAGGGTTAGAATCCCTTGTAGGTAGACTAATCAAGGAAAAATTTAAAATATATCACAACATAAGTGATGAGGTAGGTTTGGTGATTAGGTAAATTTCTAAGAAATAAAGATGAAAACCAAAATAGATTCAAAGATCTATCAATGTGGGAGGAGTATATTCCAATTATTTAGAGACATGTATGGAAAATTTGGTAGCATAGACAAGGAAATCAGCTACTTGGTATAACTGTTTGAAAAAATACCTCAATGAGATATGTCCTCGTCGACTATAATGATTGGAGGACATGCAAAAAATAGATTTATTGAAAAGGCTTTAGAAAATTTCAAGCATATGCAAATTGTAGGTGTAAAACCAAATTCAACTACATTTTCCAACATCCCCCATGCCTATACCAAAATGAAAGCCTTGGAGAGTGGTATGCACATCCATAATAAAGGATTGAGAAATGATGTTTTATTTTACTTCCTTATAACTTATGTCATATATATGTGTATACAAAATGTGGAAGCATACACAAGGTAATTCAATTGTCAAATAACAAAATTTCTCAAAGAGATGTGGTTTAAAAATGTAATTGGAAAGTGTAAAGAATTGTGTATTTAAAATTTTCATTGACAAGCTAAGGTTATAATGAAAAAAAAACAATGATCAACATGGAATATGAAAAATAGAAAAAATGAAAGCAAGCCATAATAGAATGAAAGAAAATGTGTAAAGACTTCACATACCTAAAAAACCAGAGTTTCAAATGGAGGAGTTCTACCCAATTATGTAGCCTTTGCTTCTTTCTTCAAACTCCTCAACAATTTTTATTTTTCAAAAGCTTGTTTCCCTCCAAACTTCAATTGTATATAAATTTTGAATGGAATTTAGACTTGAATTGATATTATATACCTTTCAATGTGAAAACTTTGCTATTTCATGCAAAGGTGGTGGAAAGATCATGAAAAAGGTGGTGGAATGTAAAAAACATGCATGCACACTTCACAACATCATCAAAAAGCTATTTTTTGTTAGAGCATGTGTAGAACCAGGAGAATATGCATAATGTGGGCCTTGATATCAAGGGTATATTGAGTTTTTACTATTTATAGAGCAAGCCAAAATGCGCTTGTGTTATAACGTGAGAGTGTTGTCTTGCTAAAAAATGACCATATCTCTACTACTTCAAAATGTACTTGCATTTTGAGAAAGTTTTTTTTATAGGTATCTTTTCTCTCTTTCTCTCTACCCTCTACCCTCAACCCACAACCCTTAATCCCTCTACCCTTAAACCCTCAACACTCTACCCTCAACCCTAAACCCTAAAACCTATACCTTAATACCATAAACCCTCTACCCTCTATCCTCAACCCTTAAACCCTAAACCCTCAACCTTGGTACCCTCTACCCTATACATTGGACCCTCAACCCTAATCCTTCAACCATATGTAGGTCCTAAATGCTAAACCATAAAACATCAATCCTATAGGTCCTCAAACCTATACCCTCAATTTTCAACCCTCTACACTATACATTGGATCCTCAACCCTCATGTATATTTGTCCCTCCCTCCTCTTCTCCCCTTCTCTCTCTCTCTCAAGTCTCTCCCTCCTACCCCCTATCCCTCTCTCAAGACTCTCTCTCTCACTCACTCACTCTTATCTCTCTCCCCTCTACCCTTAACCCTCTACCCTCTACCCTTAACCCTTATACCCTCTATCTCTCTCCCACTCTCTCCCTCCCTCTCTCTCAAGTATCTCCCTCATACCTCCTCTCCCTCTCTCAAGTATATCTCTCTCTCACTCACTCACTCCTATCTCTATCCCCTCTATCCTCTACCCTCTATCTCTCTCCCACTCCCTCCCTTTCACTCACTCCTTCTATCTCTTTCCCCTATACCCTTAACCCTTAACCCTTATACCCTCTATCCTCTACCCTCTATATCTCTCCCACTCCCTCCATCTCTCTCTCTCAAGTCTCTCCCTCCTACCCCCTCCCTCTCTCTCAAGTCTTTCTCTCACTCACTCACTCCTATCTCTCTCCCCTCTACCCTTAACCCTCTACCCTCTACCCTTAACCCTTATACCCTCTATATATCTCCCACTCCCTCCCTCTCTCTCTCTCTCAAGTCTCTCCCTGCTACCCCCTCTCCCTCTCTCAATTATCTCTCTCACTATACTTTTTGGACCCCATTTCTTGGAACCATTTTTTCAAATAGGCCAATACATTGCCAATTTCACCGAATTGGAAAGCTAGTGGGTGAAATTGTCATCCTAACTTGGCCTATTTGAAAAAATGGGTCCCAAAAATTGGGTTTCTCAGTGATGTAAATCACTGGAAAACCCCATTTCTTAGATCCATTTTTTCAAATAGGCCACTACATTACCAATTTCATTGAATTGTAAAGCTAGTGGGTGAAATTGGCAACCTAACTTGGTTTGTTTGAAAAAAATGGGTCTAAGAAATAGGGTCTCCCAGTGATTTACATCACCAAGAGACCCAATTTTTTCAAATAGGCTACTACATTGCCAATTTCACTGAATTGGAAATCACTGGGAGACCCCATTTCTCAAACCCATTTTTTCAAACAGGCCACTACATTGCCAATTTCACTGAATTGGAAATCACCAAGAGACCCCATTTATCGAACCCATCTTTTCAAACAGGCCACTACATTGCCAATTTCACTAAACTTGCAATGTAGTGGCCTATTTGAAAAAATGGGTCCAAGAAATTGGGTTTCCTAGTGATGCAACCTAACTTGGCCTGTTTGAGAAAATGGGTCCAAGAAATGGGGTCTCCTGGTGATTTACATCATCGGGAGACCCCATTTCTTGGACCCATTTTCTCAAACAAGCCAAGTTAGGTTACCAATTTCACCCTCAACTATTAAACCCTCTACCCTATACATTAAACCCTCAACCCTAAACTCTCTACCCTCAACCCTAAACCATTAAACCCTCTACCCTCTACCCTCAACCTAATACCATAAACCATCAACCCTATAGATCCTCAACCCTATACCCTCAATTCTCTCTCACTCACTCCTATCTATCCCCTCTACCATTAACCCTCTACCTTTAACACTTAAATCCTCTACCCTCTACCCTTAAACCCTTAAACCCTCTATCATCTACCCTAAACCTAAAACCCTCAACCCTCAACCCTCAACCCTAAAACCTATACCATAAAATCCTAAACTCTCTACCCTTAAACCTTCTACCCTCTACCATCAACCCTCATCCCTCAAAACTATATGCTCAAGCCAATACCCTAAACCAATCTTGACCCTATAGGTCATCAACCCTATACCCTCAATTATCAACCCTCTACCCTCTACCCTCTATATATCTCTCACTCCCTTTCTCTCTCTCTCTCTCAATTCTCTAACTCCTACCCCCTCTCCCTCTCTCAACCCTCAACCCTCAACCCCTAATCCCTCAATCCTTAAACCCTAATCCCTCAACCCCTATACCATCTACCCTATACATTGGACCCTCAACCCTCTATCCTCAACCCAAAACCCTAAAACCTATATCCTAAAATCCCAAACCCAATACCCTCAACCCTAAACATTGGATCCTCTATCCTCAATTCTAAACCCTCTACCCTATACATTGGATCCTCAACCCTCATATATCTCTATCCCTCCCTACTCTTCTTTCCTTATCTATATCTCACTTATCCCTCCATCTCTCTATCTCTCTCAACCATCTACCATCAACCATCAACCCTCATCCCCTATACCCTCTACCCTCAACCCAATACCATCAACCCTCAATCCTAATTCCTTGAACCTTAAACCCTTAAACCCACTTATTAAACTCTCTACCCTAATTTGTCAACCCTCATCCGTCAACCCTTAAACCCTACTCCCTCAACCACTATACCGTCTACCCTATACATTGGACCCTCAACCCTAAACCCCCAACCCTATACCCTCAATCCTCTACCCTCAACGCTAAACCATTAAACCCTAAACCCTTAAACCCTCTACCCTCTACCCTCTACCCTCTACCCTCAACCATAAACCCTAAAACCTATACCCTAAAACCCTAAACTCTCTACTCTTAAGCCTTCTACCCTCTATCATGTCAACCCTCATCCCTTAATCCTATACCATCAACTCAATGCCCTAAACCCATATTCACCCTATAGTTCGTCAACCCTCCCTCTACCCTCTATATCTCACCCACTCCCTCCCTCCCTCTCTCTCTCAATTCTCTCCCTCCTACCCCCTCTCCCTCTCTCAACCCTCAACCCTCAACCCTCAACCCTTAAACCCTAATCCCTAAACCCCTATACCCTCTACCCTATACATTGTACCCTCAACCCTAATCCCAAAAACCTAAACCCTCAACCCTCTACCTTTAACCCTAAACCCTAAAACCTATACTCTCAAACCCTAAACCCTCTACCCTCAACCCTAAACATTTGACCCTCTACCCTCAATTTTCAACCCTATACCCTCAATTATCAACCCTCAAATATCTTTGTCCCTCCCTCATCTTCTCTCCTTCTCTCTATCTCATTGATCCCTCCATCTTTCTATCTCCCTCAACCCTCAACCCTCAACCTCGAATCCCTCAACTCTCAACCCTCAACCCTTAAACCCTAATCCCTCAACCCCTATGCCCTCCACCATCAACCAAATAACCTCTATCCTCAACCCAAATACCTCAACCCTTAAACTTTAAAATCCACTTATTAATCTCTCTAACCTAATCCCTCAACCCTCTTGACCCTTAATCCCTCAATCTTCAACCCTTAACCCTTAAACCCTACTCCCTTAACTGCTATACCCTCTACTCTATACATTGGACCCTCAACCCTAATCCCCCAAACCTATACCCTCAATCCTCTACCCTCAACATTAAACCCTCAACCCTCAACCCTTAAACCCTCTAACCTCTACATTAAACCCTCAACCATTAATTCTCAACCCTCAACACTTAATCAGTCAATCCTCAAGCCTCAAACCCTAAAATCTCAACCTTGATACCCTCTACCATATACATTGGATCCTCAAACCTAATCCCTCAACCCTATACCCTCAACCAACTACCCTAAACCATTAATCCTATAGGTCCTCAACCCTCTACCCTATACATGTGATCCTCAACCCTCATATATCTTTGTCCCTCCCCCCTTTTCTCTCATTCTCTTTATCTTAGTTCTCCCTCCATCTCTCTATCCATCCATCCCTCTCTCTCTAACCTAATACCTCAACCCTAAACCCACAACCCTTAAACCCTTAAACACTCAACCCTAACCCTTAAACCCTAAACCCTTAAACCATCTACCCTCTACCCTCTACCCTCAACCCAATACCCTCTACCCTCTACCCTTAGCCCTAATCCCTCAACCCTTAAACCCTTAAACTCACTTAGTAAAATCTCTACCCTAATCCCTCAACCCTCTTGACCTTTAATCCCTCAACCCTCAATCCTCAACCCTTAAACCATAGCCACTCAACCCCTATACCCTCTACCCTATACATTGGACCCTCAACCCTAATTCCCCAACCCTATACCCTCAATCATCTACCCTCAACTTTAAACCCTCAACCCTCTACCCTTAAACCCTCTACCCTCTACCTTCTACCATCTACATTAAACCATCAACCATCAATTCTCAACCCTCAATCCTCAACCTTCAAATCCTAAACCTTTGGCCCTGATACCCTCTACCCTATACATTTGACCCTCAACCCTCTTTCTTCAACCATATTTACCCTCAAACCTAATCCCTCAAACCTATACTCTCAACCCAATATCCTAAACCATCAACCCTATACCCTCAATTCTCAACCCTCTACCCTATACATTGGATCCTCAACCCTCATATATCTTTGTCCCTCCCTCCTCTTCTCTCCTTCTTTATATCTCACTTATACCTCCATCTCTCCCTCCATCCATCCCTCCCTCTCTACCCTAATACCTCAACCATATACCCTCAACCCTTAGACACTCAACCCTAAACCCTAAATCCTAAACCCTCAACCCTTAAACCCTCTACCCTCTACCCTCAATCCTATACCATATACCCTCTACCCTCAACCCTAATCCCTCAGCCCTTAAACCAACTTAGTAAAATCCCTACCATAATCCCTCAACCATCTTGAACCTTAATCCCTCAACCCTCAACCATCAAACCTTAAACCCTAATCCCTCAACCCCTATACCCTCTACCCTATACAGTGGACCCTCAACCCTAATCTCCCAACCATATACCCTAAATCCTCTACCCTCAATGTTAAACCCTCAACCCTCAACCCTTAAACCCTCTACCCTCTACCCTATACAATAAACCTTCAACCCTCAATTCTCAACCCTCAACCCTAAATCCCTCAATCCTCAACCCTCAACCCCTAAAACCTCAACCTCGATACCCTCTACCCTATACATTGGACTCTCAACCGCATTCATTCAAACATATGTACCCTCAACCCGAATCCCTTAACCCTATACCCTCAACCCAATACCCTAATCCTTCAACCGTATAAGTCATCAACCTTATACCCTCAGTTCTCAACCCTCTACCCTATACATTGGATCCTCAACCCTCATATATCTATGTCCCTCCATCCTCTTCTCTCTTTCTCTCTATCTCACTTCTCCCCCTATCTCTCTATCCATCTATCCCTCCCTCTCTACCCTAATCCCTCAACCCTTAAACCCTTAAAAACTTAACCCTAAACCCTAAACCCTCAACCCTCAACCCTTAAACCCTCTACCCTCTACCCTCTACCCTCTACCTCAACCCTAATCCCTCACTCTAAACCACTAAATCCAGAAAAACTCTACCCTAGTCCCTAAACCCTCAACCCTTCAATCCCTCAGCCCTTAAACCCTCAACCCTTAAACCCTCAGCCCTCAACCCCAAACCCTAATCCCTCAAACCCTAAACCCTCTACCCCATACATTGGACCCTCAAACTTAATCCCTCAACCCTATACCCTTAATCCTCTACCCTCAACCTTATACCCTCAACCCTCAACCCTTAAACCCTACACCCTTAAACCCTCTACCCTCTACCCTATACATTAAATCCTCAACCCTTAATTCTCAACCCTAAACTCTTAATCCCTCAATCCTCAACCTTTAAACCCTAAACCCTCAACTCCTATACCATCTACCCTTTACATTTGATCCTCAACCTAATCCTTCAACCATATACCCTCAAACCTATACCCTAAACCATCTACCCTCAATCCTAAACCCTAAACCCTAAACCTTTAAACCTTCTACCCTATACCCTCAACTCTAATCCCTCAAACCTCAACCCTTAAACCCTAATACCTAAACCATCACCCCTATAGGTCCTCCACCCTAATCCTTAAACCATATACCCTCAACCCCTATCCCTTTCTCTCTATCTATACATCTCACATCTCTCTCCCCCCTCTCTCCTACCGTCCCTAATTGTCTCTATCTACCCTCTCCCTCTTTCTATGTACCTCTCACTCAATCAATCCCTACCACCATCTCTCACTCCATCTATCTATCTCTCTCTATCTTCCTCAAACTCTCTCCCACTCCCTCTCTCCCCCTCTCTCTTAGGCCTCTCCCTCCCACCCCCTCTCTCTCAGGTCTCTCCCTTTAGCAACCTACCTAGTGTTGATGGTGTTTTCTACACAAAAACAACTCAGACATAATGTGATATTCTATCTCTCTTGAAAGTTAAATATCTATCAAAAAGCCTCAAGAGATAACCCCAAGGTCTCTAATGTTAGGTCTTGAAAATGCAGTGAAACAACTTAGAGATAATGTGAAAATGTTGGTAATCATAAGGGGCCTTACAAAACAAATGTTGGAAATTTCAAAATCATCAAATCTTGCAATATAGTGATGCTTTCAATCCTAAAACTAACCCAAATTTTAAAAGGAATAACAAAAGATAAAGGGTTTCAAGAGATTTTTAAAACCAAACTAATTTTGAAGACCAATTGTGAAAATAATCTAATATCCAAAGTGGACCAATCCTTCAAAAACCAATTCCTACTTAACCCAGATTAAACCTAAAATCTCACAGAAATAGTGCAATCTTCTAAGGAAATAAATATTTTTAGATCATGGAGCATTCACACAAATCAACCTTATTTTTCAATTGAAATGAATAAATACCCACAATTGAACTTAGCAAATATATTCAAGGCCCAGACTAACTTTACACAACTTACAATCAACAAGCTGATAAAAGTATGGACCAAGGATTGCTCAAACACTTAAAATCTCAAATCATTAACACAATTGCATCACATCTAAATCTAAAGTCTAACATGAAATCACAATATCAAAGCAATTTCTCAAAGATATGGAAAAAAATGAACCATGCAAGGTGGATAACATAAGAAAGAACATCAAAGAACAATGTCTTTACTAATATTGAATCACCCAAGTTTGCAACAATTCAATTATCCACAATGTTTCAACACTTTCTCTTAGAAAATACTAACTCCTAGCTCAGTTCTCCCTATTACAACTATGCCTAGCCCTTACAAATGAAGGTTGAGACTCAATTTATAGAAAAATAACACTAGGTTTTCCCAAAATTAGGGTTTACATGATTAGGTTTCCCCAACAGGTCGGCCTAGAATTTTAAAGAAAATAAAATTGCATTAAATATTTGTAAATTATCTCCAAGTCAGCTTGGATTCTTCTAGAAATATTCCTTTTGATGGCATAAAATTTGAGGTTGTCCTTGCTGGCTAGAACTCACATGAATGACACAAATCCCTAAGCAGCTAGAGGTTGGCTATCTTCCCTTTCCTTATTGGCCTCTAATTTATTGGAAAATTCTTTGAATTTCTCCAATATTCCCTTCACATCCTCTGGATCTAGAACTGGAATAAATTTAATTCTTCTCTTGTGAGTATTGTATTCTTCCAAATACTGGGGCATCATTTTATTCCACTCAACCTATAACTCATGATATTTATCTAGTTTTGAGATATATATAGCTGCATCCTCCATATTTTCTTTGGTGATTGCAACACCATCAAAAGGGGCATAGATTTCATGCCACCATAACTGCAATCTATCAATATTCATATTCTTTTGACCAAATTTCCTTCTCCCAATCATTATCTCTAGAAAACTAATACAATTATTATAGATCTCCTTCATTTTTCCTTGTAACTTCATTATCTTCTTCAGAGCCTTAGTAAGGAGCTCTTTTCTATAATTCCATACTTCTATCCATTCCTTTACCTTTCCAATATCATCTGAAGTTAATTCTCCCTGAGGTGCCTACAAGATCTTTAACTCTTTAACAATAGATTCATCAATCTTATTACAGTCTACAACAAACTGGAAGGTTTCTTCAAGGAACTTGGATGCCTTAGTATGGATGGTGACAATCTATTCAATTGATTCATCCTATCTCTTACTAACATCTTGAAGCTAGTCATGGGTATTATGCACTAAGGATTTTAACTTCTCTATTTTTGAAACAACCTATTTAGGCAACAACCCCTCTGGGATTGGTGAACCACCATCAGTACAAGCTTGCTAATGTTTCATTAGGTGTTTAGCATATTTATAAATATCATTCAACTATTTCTATAACTTTTCCTTCTCCTCTATCTCCTTATTAAGTCTTCTGAGAATAGCCTGTGAAGATTCATGAAACTCTTCTTTTTCTTGTTCTTTGTTAGTTGGATACAAATTAATAGTTTGTACCTTGTAATCAGTCGGTCTTACCTCACCCTTGAATTTATCAATTGCAGGAACAACAACATGAATGACTCTATTATTGAACTCATCCCTTGAAATCTTTGAAACTGTTTGAGTTCTTTTCCTCTGCTTGGGTTTCCCCCATTAAGAAATTTATCACAGCTAGGATTTTCTTCTTAGACAATTATTGGCTTCTTACTGAGCCTTTTCTCTAACCATTCAGGGGAAATAGATTTTTTAGTTTCTATCTCTTTATTTGGACTATCAACGACAGTTTCTTCAACATTTTTTTTTGTTTATGGTTGATCTTCTTGTTCATCTTTGTCTAGGTGAGGACTGTCAACAACTTTTTTCTAGTTCTCCTCTACCTTAGGATGATCCTCCAGTTCATCAATTACTACTTTCTCTAGAGACCTAGATGGTTTTTCTTATACTACCTCAGATTCCATGTTCTTGATTTCTACTCCGGACATAGATTGTTTCATCTCTTGCACAAATTTCCTCCACTCTCCACTTTCAAGAGTAGAAATTGCATCATCATCCCCTTTTGGTTGCTTAGGGTCATTTGATATATTTCCTTCATCATGGACTACTTCCTCTGAGACTTTCACATTATGAAGAGAAAGAGGAGGGGAAATATTTCTTGTAGCCTCTCTCTTCTCGACATCATCAGTAGGTGCCTCTTCATTCTGCACCTTTTCTTCTACATTTCTCAACTCTTTCATAGGAGATTCCTTGTGCTTGGGAGAATTTCTTCTTACATAAACTTGGGGATTTTCCCCAAAACTTTCCACATCAACAAATTTTGCAATACAAGGAAAGCAATTAAGTCAAAATGATAATAATACAAACTCCAATGGCAATACAAGGCAAGCAATTCATTTTGAAAGATCTATTATCACATTATGTATGCACATAAAACTCACTCAGCTCAGACAATATTTCATGGCATGATCTTATAACCCTATGTACAAACACATTATTTATCAGCATTGAGATTTTGAAGTAGAATGAAAGAGGTTGGGTAATCTGAGCTAGCTCATATTCCCTGGCCAGACTAGAGCTCATGTAATTCAAGCATGCTCAAATTACCTAGACTCAGCATATTGCCTACATTTGTCTTGTAATGGCTTAGAATATTCAATATATTTTGGCACATTAAATCATTAATCATCTTTAAATCACTTCATCCAACATTTCAATGGAAATCCAATTTGTCACATACATTAGAAAATTTTAATTCCATGAAGTTTGGGTATCTTAGGCTGACTCGTATTTAGAAAATTAAAAGGAGCTCAGAATCACTGAGTCAAGTTTGGAGTTTAAGTATCAATGCCTTCAGGTTTTATAGATGAGTGAGGATCTGGGAAATCTAAGGAGGCTCAAAATTTCCAAGTGGATTAAGGCTTGGATAATCTAAGCTACCTTAGAATCTCTGAACTTCCAATTTTCGTTCTAGCCCAAAAATATCTAAGTTTTTGATTTGTTTCGTGATCATTGCGAAGGTTAGATTAGTGTTTATTTCTTCAAAGCTTCAAATCATTGATTTCACATTAGAATCCATCAACCCCTTTTTATTTATTTATCACCTTGTTCATCATGTTTCGATTCCCACTTAATTTATCAAAACTAGGGTTCTATAATGCTAGGGATTCAAACCAATCCCTCAATAGGGTGACACTCCTAAATGCCATCATCAAACACTAAGATGCACCGTAGGGGTATAAATCTCAAATATTTTCAACAAATCAATCTATTCAAGTCCATTCAAACTCGAGCCCTCATTTAAATTTTCATAATAAACCTTAAAGAACTAAAAGCCTAGATGGTCAATTAAGAAACAAGACAAAACAAAAGCCCCACAACTCGTTGGTTATCATATTCGATAAAGAATCGACAACAAAGCACAAAAAAAGATCAAAACCAACTGAGGAATATCAAAAGCCTACCTTGGAGTAATGCATGGGGAAGAAGATGTAACAAAAGCCGCCCAAGAATCCTATAGCTCATAGCAAAGCTCCATCATAATGCATGATGGGAATGGCTCTCTCCTCAAATTCAAGCACACACAAGGTGAAGTGACTCAAATGACACCCCAAACATCTCTTATAATCTCTTTTTAGCCATTTAGACTCACTAAAGTGAGGCAATAAATGCTAAAAGGTACATTTCAAAACCCAAGAATATGAAGGGAGTTCAGACCTAATAAATCTGAGGCAGCTCAAATTTTCTTGGTGGACTAAGGCTCGGGTAATCTGGGCTACCTCATATTTACCGAACTGTCCTCATACTTAGACATTTTTTCCCTCAAATCAAAATTTCAAGCCAAAGGTCAATTCTCCAAGAGCTAGACTGACATCATAGTGTTGCAATAAGGCATCTCAAATGTAAATTCATCATTAAATGCCATGGGTGAAACAATACCAAGACCGAGAGACCTATCCCTTAAGTGGAAAAGGTCAAGACCCCTAAGGCGAACAAGCAAACCAAAAAAGAAAAATAGTGTCATTGCCTATGTTGGGGCGTGTGTGAGAATACTGCACAACAAATGGTGACTCCTACTAGGGAAATGCTCCAGAGCATTTCGATGACAAACTAGAATCAAAAACTCAAAACTCTAGTTTCAATTGTTGCATTGGGTCAACCATAAACAAAGTTTCAAAGTCCATGGATAGGCAAGCCCTTCCTGTGCCAGAGTCAAAGTGTGTGCACATATGTTCATTTCCCTCCCTTAGCTAATGCAGGAACCAAGTTCAGTCTAATCAAGATACATAAAGATTCTAACTCCAAAAGCAACCTAGATAGAGCCTCACTGCTAGTCAGACATCCATAGCCCCGACAAGGTTATCACTGTGGCTCTCTTGAACATATCTCTATTGCCAGCTAGGCGTCCATAGCCCCAACAGAGATATTCAAATACTCCTGACAAGGTGAACATTCACTTTTGATTTTCAATGTTCTCTTTTCTTTTCTTTTCTTTTTTATATTCTTTTAAAATCATTTAAACTTTCCTTTCCACCCTGTAAGCAATGAAGCTCACACTCAGGGTTGAGAACCATAGTGGCGTTGAAGCAGAAATAGGATTTTTCACTTGACTAGACCTCACATGGAACCTTCAACATCCTAAGGATTCTTTAGATGTATATATAAGTGTAAGACCCAAGCACATTCTAGATTTAACCTAATCCAATAACTCATCCACTTCAAGCATTTAGTACATGTGACACCAAGTAAAGGATTTTCACCAACTGACTCTGGAAGGATGATTAGAGTTTATAAAAGAAATACCTCGAACAATCCTAGATAATATAATGATTTTTGTGCAAGCGAAACACTCCCAGAAGAGGACAAGGGAACCCAAAACCAAAAAGGAAGAACAAAGGAAAACCAAAACCTAACCTTAGGAAAACCTACACTAACCAAAAGAAAAAAGAAAAAACAACCTAAACCAAAACAAAACAAAATAAAGAGAAAACTGAAAGAAAAAAACCCCTAAACTGACTATGTACAAGGAAGAGTTGTAAATAGCTCACACCAGGAAGTAATGCTTCAGATATTTCCCATTGACAGGAAATGGGAAATCCTCCCTAGCGATAATTTTCAAGCAGAAAGCATTATCCCCCAATATCTCTGAAATCTAGAAGGGGCCAAGCCAAAGCTTATCAAATTTTCCATGTTCTCCCCTTTTATCATGTGTTTTATCTCAATATAAGACTAGATCATAGATTCTGAATGTTTTCACCTTGGAACTTCTATCAAACCATCTCTTAACAACACCTTGGTGCTTAGTAAAGTTTTCTAATGCCTCATCTCTTTTCTCTTCAAGGTGTAGAAGCTCAGCTAGACGAGCCTCATGTCTATCCCCTTCATCATAATAATCATTAATGAATTGCAAAGTGGGGATTTTCAACTGGATTGAAAATACTAGCTCAAGACCATACACAAGGTGATAAGGAGAGGTTCCTAGAGAAGTTTTATGTCTAGTGTGATCTGCCTAGAGAGAAAATCTAAGTTGGGTATGCCAATCTTTGGTATTTCTCTATAAGAGCTTGTGGATGACCATTAAAAGATTCTTGTTTAAGGACTCATCCAAACTGTTTCCTTTTGGGTAATAGTTAGAAAAAAACTTGATGATAATTTCATGATCAAAAGCCCATCCAAAAAAAATTAACGAAGCAAATGCAGGACCATTATCATAGACTAAAGCATTAGGACAACCAAAATGATTGATAATACTTGATTCCAAAAAAATGATCACTACTTTAGAAGTACATTTCTTATAAGCAAGAGCTTCATTCCACCTAGTAAAGTAATCAATTACGGGTTAGAATGTACCTGTGGCTTGCAGAGGAAGGTGGATTGATTAGACCAATGAAGTCCAAATCCCACTGCACAAATGGTTTTACCTCAATCTCCAGTTGAAGTGGAAGTGTTGAATGCTTCTCCTTGTTGTAGTTTGACATTCATGGTAGGTCCTCAGGTGATTGTGTGCATCCTTAGAAAAAGTGGGCCAATAATACACTGCCCTCAAGATCTGATTTGTAGTAGTTGGTCCAGAACCATGGCCTGTGCCATACTTGTCATGAAATTCAGTCATCACTCTTGCAACTTCTTCTTTCCCAAGACAACAAAGGTAAATGTCTTCATGATTCTTCTTATATAGGATAGCTTCTTTTAACATGTATTTGTCACTCTTCAAATGCAACACTCTCTATTGTACTGTGTTGAGATGGTTCAAAAACCTTTGATTAAATAAATAATACACAATATCATCGTACCATTCATCGGGAGAGACATCTTGAAGGTGGTATTGTTGGGTTGTGAGATCAGGACCAATCTCAACCATAGTATTATTCAATCCCTATCCTCTCACAAGCTTTATGGGTTGTATATCGATATCATATTCTTGTAACATTGTAACCCATTTAGCTCTCTGTTCTCCTAATTCATTTTGCATCAATAGGAGCTTAATTGTAGGATCTGGCACTATTGCAAAGACCTAATTTCTCAAGATGTAGTGCCTAAATTTCTTCACAGCTCTAACCAAAGCATAAGCTTTTTTTTCTACACTAGGATATGCCAATTCTTCATATTTTAATGGAGAACTCATAAAAGCTATAGGATGCTCACTTCCTTGGTCAGATTTCTGAGTTAACATACTAGCACAAGAATGATCAGATGAAAATGAGTATATATAGAAAGGTTTGGAATAATCAAGGCTCACCAATACTAGGGCATCAAATATTTCCCTCTTGCTTCAACATGGCATTAAGAGGTTTAACTATTTCTGCAAATCTAGTAATGAACTTTCTAACAAAGTTGATTTTCCCAAAGAAGGATTCCTTCTCCTTTTTACTGGTTGGAGGTTGGATCTTCAGTATTGCCTCTATTCATTCTAGATCAATGGATATGCCTTCTTCCAAGATAACATGTCCTAGCAACTTCCCTTCAGTGAATCCAAAGATGCACTTCTTAGGATTAAGTGAAATACCAAATTCTCTACACCTTTCAAATACTTTGCACATATCTGCAATATGATCCCCTCATTTCTTGAAAAAAATATTTAAATCATCCATGTAGATAATGATGCACTTACCAATGATATCCTTAAAGAAAATATCCATGGACCTTTGGAAGGTTTCCCCTACATTGATTAACCCAAAAGGCATTCTTTTGTAAGCAAAGGTGCCCCACTTTGTGGTGAAGGAAGTCTTGTGTCTATCTTTGTATTGCACCATGGCCTGATTATACCCTGAGTATCCATCCAAAAAGTACATCATCTAGGATCCATTAACAATTGTAACACTTCATGAAATGATGGAACATGATAGTTTTCCTTTTCTAAGGCACAATTAAGATTTCTAAAATCTACACATAATCTGATTTCTCCATTTTTCTTCCTTACTGGAACAAAATTAGCAACCCAAGTGGAATGTATAACTAGAAATATGATATGAGTAGACAATAATTTTTGTACCTCCTTTTGAATAATGGGTTCCAACAAGGCATTAATTAGTCTTTGTCTTTGTCTGAATGGATTAGCACCTAGCTTGAGGGTAATAATGTGTGTAATGGTCGAGGTATCATACTTTTTTTAGATCTTCATAAATCTAGGCTATAACATCTTGATATGTGTGGAGTTCATCTATTATTCCCTTCTTTTCTTCTGGAGTACACACATTTCTAATGAAAACATTCTTAACATCGTCTGGAGTCCCCACATTATATGTATCACACTGACTATTAATGGACTCCTTAGTTTGTTGTTCCCGATCTTTTATCCTATCCAAATAAAAAATTCTCTCCAACTGTACCATCCCTCCTGAAATGGTATTGGTTTTTAGGTTGATAACTCCTTGATCCATTTCCACTTTTTGGGGCTCCACTTCATCAATTATTTGAGAAGTAAACACATCAGAACTTGTAATGAAATCAAGAATATTCTTGTCATCTTCAAACACTTGAAAGTTGGTTACATTATTAGGCACTGAGGGCACTAGAGTGAGCTCCACAATGAACTTCTTCAAACCTAAAAGTGACAAGGGTTGCAATGTGCTCGCTGCCTGTGCCAGGGCATCTGCAGTTTGATTCTTGCTGTGAGGTATCAGTTGAATGTTAAAAGCATCAAACCCCTCTATAAGATCCCAAAATCTATGTCTATAATTAGTCATTCTTCTGTCATGATAGGAATATTGTTTTTTGACTTGCCTAACTAACTACTCAGAATATCTAAGAACTTGTAGGATTTTGACTTTCTTTCTTAACACCATTAGCAGCCCATGAATCAAGGCTTCATATTCAGCTACATTATTAGTACAATGGAACTAAAGTCTATGAGCAACAAAAAAGGTTTTACCTTTAGGACTAATCAGCTCAAACCCGACTCCAACACCCTACTTAGACTTGGATCCATCAAATCTAAGTTCCCAACATCCAACAACCGTTGATCCTTTTGATCTCTCCTCATTAGTTTTGTTGTTGCTTGAAGGTTCTTCTGGAGGTATCAGGCTTTTACCTTTGGGATCATCTTGAACACTCTGTATATTAATCCTGACAGCTAGAGATGGATTGCTGCAAATTTTTATTTGTTTTGTTGTTGTTTGGTAAAGGAAGCACTCTTATTCTGAGTGAGAAGCACTGTGGACCCTGCACCAGTTTGGAAGAAGTAACTCTTCAAAATTCATGTTTCTACCTAGTTGGATTTGATCTTCTATACACTTTTGAATAAACTCTTAAAAACTATCCAACAAGCTGAGTTGACCATCTTCTTGGTCATCACCCTCTTCTATTGATTCAACCAATGCTCCAATGCTGCTAGATTTTGATGTGAGTTCATTGGGTACGCTCTACAGCATGAACATTTCATCTATACCTAGTTCTAGAGGAGGAGCTACCAGTACATAATTCCCCAAATTGGCCTATGATACTAATATCTCATTTGATTTTTTTGATATTCAATTATTACATACTTCATCCTTGGTTCCCTCTCAATCCTAATTTAGTTTAGAACTCCTTTCCAAGAAAGGAACATGTGAGAATGGTCAGTTGAAACATACCCATTCAATGCCTTAGTGAAATCTCTACCTAGGATCATACCATCAGTATCAAGAATATCTGCCACTTGAATGTTCATGACTTTTTGAAGCCTAGGATATGATACAATTTTTAGAGGAATCATAGTTAGTTCTCCTACCACATTCACCTCTACCTTATCCAACTGAGTGACCTTTTGTTGAGAGGTTTTAGGAGTTATACTTAGGGCTCTATAGATGGTGAAAGGAATGACATTTGTGGAGGCTTTTGAGTATAAAAGATATTTGTGTAAGTTCTTCCCAAATAGATAGAAAAAAATTAGGAAAGGGGGGGTTTCAGCCTTACCTTGAAATAGACTCAACTGAGTATCATCTTGTGCAACTTGATTCCTATTCTTAGATTTCCCTTGATTTTGATCTTTTGATATTTTTGAGGTGGGGGTCTTCCCAACTACTTTATTAACTGCCTTATCTTGAGGAACCACATGAGTTTTAAAAGCTCCCAAGACTGCATTCCTAATAGTAGGAACCCTTAACAATTCAAAATTTGAAATACTTACCTTCAATTTTTTGAGCTCCTCAGCTACATATTCTCCCAATTTTTCTATGTTCATATCAGCATGGGTGTCCTTAGGATGGTCTACCAACTTCTCCTTACCTTCATCAATGTTCTTTCCCTTAGAGGAATTAGACTATCCTCCTTTTGAGAAATACTGTGTTGGGACATTGGGATAGGATGGATTGTTACTGGCATGTGGGTCAGGTGGTGTGGTGAAGTTATTTGGAGGAATTGATGTAGTGAATGGGCCTCTAGCTTGTGGACCTCTAGTTGGCCTATTTATCAAATCATATTTTCTCATAGGTTGTTGAAACATCTAAACTTCTTCAACACCTGTTTCTTCCTCATATTAAGGACCATTTTCATTCTTAGTACCTTCATTAAACAACTATGAAATCTTGTCTCTATTCAATACTTGTTCTGTCTTATCCTCTTGCTCACTTGGCTCTTGTTCTAGACCATTCTCTTCACTTCATGGGAAAGGAGCATGATTCAACACCAAGACTGAAGAATCATATGGGCTAGAAGGTACCAATTTTTGACTGTTGGAATTATTTTCAACCTCATATTGAAAGATGGATGCAGTAGTCTAGAACTCAGGGCAATCTAGCTCAAAATGTTGATTTGTTTTGTGAAGTCTACACCATCCTGACAAAGCTTCCTCTTCTAGATACACACCAGTTGGAGGCTTTTCCCGGTTAGCTAGTTGGTCTAATGGGGTACAAATAACCCCATTATTTGGACTTGTATTCCATGTTCTTTTTTTCCTAGGTGGCTGTCTTCTGTCTAATCCTTGTCCA
This sequence comes from Sequoia sempervirens, assembly GCA_007258455.2. Classification (NCBI taxonomy): domain Eukaryota; kingdom Viridiplantae; phylum Streptophyta; class Pinopsida; order Cupressales; family Cupressaceae; genus Sequoia; species Sequoia sempervirens. The sequence goes on along the minus strand of VDFB02058242.1, from coordinate 371,300,532 downwards.
GATGGCTGCCCTTTGTCAAATTTTTGCCCAAATGGCTGCCCTTGATCAAAGTTTTTTCCATACCCTTGTGTAGAATCCCTATTTTCCCTATTGCAGTTGGTCTGCATGGTCTTCTGGGCAACTTGAAGTTGACTATTTTGGTTCCTTAGATAGATTACTTCCATATTCAGCTTCTTGACTTGTTCTATCAACTTATCTAACCTCTCTTTTTTTGGATTACTATAAGATGTGGATCTTGCATTGTTTTGAGAATATCCTGGCAGTGCCCCCAAGTGGAGTGACTAATTCAATACCTCAGAATTATGCAGAGTGGGGAAATTAGATTGTTGTTGAGGATTGAGGGGTTTATTGACATTTTGAGGATAACTAGGCATTGGTGGAGCTTGATTCATTGAAGGACCAAAATCTAGGACCAAGGGAAATTGTGGTACTAGATTCATGGTAGGTGTATGATTGGTTAGAGCTTGATTAAGTGCTTGAATTTTTCCAGGGTGAGAAACTGGTCCCAAAGATGGTAAAGGTCCTAACAAATGTTGCCTCAAGTCTATGCTAACCTTGAATGCTTCTGTATAGGCACCAAGTAATGTGTTAGGAGGATTATTTATCCATTTAATGAAGGTAGCAGTAAGGCTATCAAGGGCTTCATAGTAAACTTCCAAGGCAGTAGCATCATCCACAACATAGGGAGCTTGTAGCCTAGTGTATGCATGATGAAATCTATTATTGAATGACCCTATTGTCTCATTGACTTCCCTTTTAAGCTTAGTGAACTACAAATACAACTCATTGGCACTGATGAGAATTTTAAACTTCTGTAGAAAAGCATTTCCAATTAAGTCCAATTGTATATTGACCCAACAGGAAAATGGTTATACTAGTAAAAAGCATCCTCTCCTAGAGAATATGGAAAAATCCTACATGCAACATCTTCATGATTGATCCCTCTATCCCTAAGACAAGTTTGGAAAATCCTAATGTGCTCCTCTGCAATCTTATTAGGGTCATTGATATGAAACTTGGAGTAGAAATGCTTAGGATTTTTTGGCATGGAATTATAGTTGTTAAAGGACAAGGGTGATGGGTTATTTTCCAAGAAAGCCACTGGTGGTGGAGGAGATGGTAAAGGTTGATTAATAGTTGTTTGGGGCTGATGTATGGAAATGGCCTCAGAATCAGAATCAGATGGACTTGATGAAGAGGAAGATGATGGTGGGGATGGAAATGGTGGAGCAGATGATCATTTTCCCCTTCTTCTGGCCGTTCTTGACCTAGTAGGGGCTTGTAACTCTTGAAAATATTCCCCCCTGATGTAGATCTGGTCCTTCATTGAAATATTTCAGGAGAAATTATAGATAGAAAATGATCCAGCTTGCTTATTTAGGCCCTCTGAGCGCCAAACTGTTGATGGTGTTTTATGCATAGCAACAACTCAGATAGAATGTGATATTCTATCTCTCTTGAAAGGTAAATATCTATCAACAAGACTCAAGAGATAACACCAAGGTCTCTAATGTTAGGTCTTGAAAATGCAGTGAAACAACTCAAAGATAATGTGAAAATGTTGGAAACTTCAAAATCATCAAATCTTGCAATATAGTGATGCTTTCAATCCTAAAACTAACCCAAAATTTAAAAGAAATAAAATAATATAAATGGTTTCGAGAGATTTTTAAAACAAAACTAATTCCTAAGACCAATTGTGCAAACAGTCTAATATCCAAATTGGACCAATCCTTCAAAAACCAATTCCTGCTTAACCCAAATTAAACTTGCAATCTCACAGAAATAGTGCAATGTTATAAGGAAATAAAGATTTTCAAATCATGGGGCATTCACACAGATCAACCTTATTCTGTAATTGAAATGAATAAATACCCACAATTGAAATTAGCACATAAATTCAAGGCCCAGGCTAACTTTACACAACAACTTACAATCAGCAAGCTGCTAAAAGTATGGACAAAGGATTGCTCAAACACTACAAATCTCAAAGCATTAACACAATTCCATCACATCTAAATCTAAATTATAACATTCAGTCACAATATCAAAGAAATTTCTCAAAGATTTGGAAAAACTTGAACCATGCAAGGTGGATAACACAAGAAAGAACACCAAAGAACAATTTCTTTACTTATATTCAATCACCCAAGTTTCCAACAATTCAAGTATCCACAATGTTTCAACACTTTCTCTCAGAAAATACTAACTCCTAGCTTAGTTCTCACTATTACAACTATGTTTAACCCTTACAAATGAAGCTTGAGCCTCAATTTATAGAAAAGTAACACTAGGTCAGCCAAGAATTAGGGTTTACATGATTAGGTCAGCCCAACAGGTCGGCGTAGAGTTTTAAATAAAATAAAATTACATTAAATATTTGCAAATTATCTCTAGGTTGGCCTTGATTCTTCTAGAAATGTTCCTTTTGATGACACAAAATTTGAGGTTGTCCTTGCTAGCTAGAAGTCACATGACTAGCACAAATCCCTAAGTAGTTGGAGGCTGGCTATCTTCCCTTTCCTTATTAGCCAATTCTTTGACTTTCTCCAATATTCCCTTCACATCATCTAGATCTAGAACTGGAATAAATTTAATTCTTTTCTTGTGAGTATTGTATTCTTCCAAATACTGGGGCATCATTTTATTCCACTCAACCTGTAACTCATGATATTTATCCAGTTTTGAGATATATATAGCTACATCCTCCATATTTTCTTTGGTTATTGGAGCACCATTAGAAGGGGCATAGATTTCATACCACCATAATTTCAATCTATTAATATTCATATTCTTTTGTCCAAATTTCATTTTCCCAGTCATTATCTCAAGAAAACTAATACAATTATTATATATCTCCTTCATTTTTCCTTGTAACTTCATTATCTTCGTCATAGCCTTAGTAAGGAGTTCTTTTCTATAATTCCAAACTTCTATCCATTCCTTTACCTTTCCAATATCATTTGAAGTTAATTCTTCTTGAGGTTCTTGTAGGATCTTCTTTCACTCTTCAACAGTAGATTCTTCAATCTTATTATAGTCTATAGCAAGTTGGGAGGTGTCTTAAAGGAACTCAGATGCCTTAGTATGAATGGTGAGAATTTGTTCAATTGATTCATTCCCTCTCTTACTAACTTCTTGAAGCCAGTAATGTCTATTATGCATTGAGTATTTTAACTTCTCTATTTTTGAAACAACCTCTTTATTGGTTACTTTTTATACTATTAACAAGGTTGGTCTTCTAATCTACCTATAGAATTGCCAATTCCAATCAAAGGCAACTCGAAGGACATAGACCAACTAATGAGGACTTTAAAATAACCTCCTACACTTTGGGCTCTGCAAGACAAGGTGTTGATGGTGTTTTCTACACAGCAACAACTTAGACAGAATACAATATTCTCTCTCTTGAAAGGTAATCTTCAACAATAAATTACTGAAAATCACCCCAAGGTCTCTCGGGTGTCAGGTCATGACAATGCATAAACAACTCAGATAATATGTGAAAATGCTGGTAATCACAAAGGGGCCTTACAAATAAATAATGCTGGAAGTGAATTTCATCAGATGCAACAATATAGTGATGCTTTCAACCCTAAAACTGACCTAGATTCAAAATAAACAACAAAAGAGATAAGGGTTTAGAGAGATTCTATTCTATTCTAACTCTTAATATTAACAATGCAAATGATAAACACTTGAAATGGACCAATCCCAACGAAACCAATCTCTGCTTGACCAAGATTAATCTACAATCTTACAGAAATAGTGCAATCTTCTAAGGTTTTAAAGATTTTCAGATTATGAACATTCACCCAAGACAACCCAATTGCAGTTGAAATGAATAAATCTCCATAATTGAACCAAGTACAATGAATATAAAGGTCCAAGCTAACTTTACAAAGCAACTAACAATCAGCTAGCTGCAAAAAGTATGGACCAGGGATTGCTGCAAACACTTCAAACATTAAATCATGAACATCATTGAATCGGATCTAAATCTAAATCTAATAACCATGAGCAATTTTAAAAATTGAATCGTAAGAACCATGCAAGATAAGTCAACACAAAAGATATCACCAGAAAATCACAATGCTTTCAATTGTATTGAATCACCAAATTCCAGCAACAATTCCAATGTTCTGTTACATCACTTGCTCAGAAATTGACTAGCTTCTACCTCTACTCTACTGCTAAATTCGCTATCTATCAAATCTTCTCCTAATCTATCACCCTTACAAATGAGGCACAGATGCCATTTATAGAGAACCCCCCAAACATGTCGGCCTAATTAGATTTTACAATAATAATTGGCCTCAAAACAGGTCGGCCAGGAGAAATTCAAAAGAGGACAAGATTTGCATTAAATGCATGAATATTATCCATGTCAGCCCACGATCTCCAGCAAGATCAGATTCACGTGCCCTTTAGAAAGTCCTCCAGCTGTAGATAGTTTTGGCATGAATTCTTAGGAAGCTCCCACTTTTGAAAATTTAAATTGAACATTTCTAGATTTTCCACTTTTGGCACGAATCCATATGAAAGTCCCCATTTTAATATTTGTTTAGTCCTGAAAAATAGATACCATTATTAATAGCCCATATGTCCAAATTAAATTTGAATAAAATCTTGACCTTTTCTAAAAAAACTTACATTTTTATAAGGAAACTTTCTATTTTCATAATTTTTTCCATTTTTAGAAATTTTATTTTCAACATCTTTTCAAAAAATTTCATTTTCGTGAACATTTAAAAAAAATCCATTTTGGAATAAATAAATAAATAAATAAATAATTATTTTCAAAAAAAATTCCATTTTGGGAAATTTCGGGATTTGGGCCCTTCCGGGGAAATCAGACCAAGGGGAAAATCTGAAAAAATCTGGACCAGGCGGACTCCAGACCAAAATCCGAAAAAATCCAGGCAGACAGGAATCCAGAAAAATCCAGGCGGACAGGAATCCAGAAAATTCCAGCTAGACAAGATTATGGGAAATTCCAGGTAGACAGGATTATGGAAAATTCCAGACAGACTGGAAAATCCCGGATTTTGTTCAAAACCTAGTTTTTTCAAAGTACAACCTGGGGAAAGGACTTGGACAAGCAAGATAAAAATCTAAGGACCTCCAAAGGCAATCAAATCAAAAAAATAAAAATTAAGAGGCCAAAAGCTAAAGCAAAAAGAGGGTCCCTACTTTCAGTGGGGCATGTGTGCAAAACTGCACAACAAATGGCGACTCCACTGGGAAAATGCTCCAGAACATTTTGATGATGAACAAGAATCATGAACCCAGAATCTCTGGTTTCAATCTACCTATCAGGCAAACAAATCAAAATGCAAGATTAAAGAAAATAAAGACCAAAGGCTGACTGAAACTCCCATAGACTGAAAATCCAAGTGTGTGCAAGTGAGTTTATTTCCTTCCTTGAGCTACTGCAGAAACCAAGCTCAGTCAAGTTAGGCTACGTAAAGATTCTAAACTCCAAAAGCAACCTGGATAGAGCTTCGCCACCAATCAGGCATTCATAGCCCCGACGAGGTTATCGTTGTGACTCTCCTGAACATAGCTCTACTGCCAGCCAGACGTCCATAGCCCCGGTAGAGATATTCAGATACCCCCTGATGAGTTGAAATCATTCTTCTGACTCTCAATATTTTCTCTTCTTTTTTCTTTTTTTTTGCTTTTTTTTTAATTTTTTTTTTACTCTTTATTTCAACCTGTGAACAGTGAAGTCCACACTTAGGGCTAAGAACCACAGTGGCACTGAAGCAGAAATATGATTTTTCACCCAACAAGACCTTGCAAGGACCCTACTGCAACCTTCAGATTCTTAAGATGTATGAAGGATATAAGATTTCAGAATACTTCAAATTCAAGTCAGACCAATGACCCATTCTCTTTAAATCAGACATTCAGACTGCTTGACACCAACAAAAGATCTTTGACCATTAATTCAAGACCCATAACTAAAGTCCATCAATAAAACAATTAGAACAATCCCAAATAATAAAGAATTATTGCACAAGAAGGACACCTCCCCAACCAGAAAATAGAAAACCCAAGCCAGAGAAGCAAAACGACAACCAAACCGAAACCCAAAGCAAACTAAACTAGCCAAAACAGAAGCAAGGAAAAGCAATCTAAACTAAAGCAATCTATCCTAAAGAAAACAAAACAAGAAGAAGCAAAAGAAAAGTAGACCAAGCTGCATTTATTCAAATTAACACTATGTACAGAGAGACTCAAAGTGGCTCATGATCAGATAGGATGAACTAAGACTCATCCTCATATGATTAATCAATGCATGGACAAGCAATAAAGTGAAGGTAACAGTCCTCAGAAATGCAAACCTATCTTTATATTTAGAAAAATAAATCTTTGCATTGTAGCATTCAAAATCCATGTCAAAATTAGGAATAACTAGTAATCGAGGTAACTCATTAGGACCATGATTAACCCATATGCAAGTTTTCTTTCCTAAATCTCCATAATCAAATTGACAAGATTCAGAATTTCCAGCAAAGAAAGAAACAACCTGATTTTGCATTTCTGCAAACTGAATGTTGTGTTCATCATCCTGCACTTGTGAAGAGTTGATCACAGTGTCATCAGAGGGTCTCCATTGATGGTGCAATATTCCACTTGCATTTGAAATAGGCAAGATAGAATTAGAGGAATCATTACATGATGCAGAGTGAAATTCATATCGAAGTCTTTCAGAACTATGAACATGGAACTTTTCACCTGTTTGAGTATTTCCATGAGGGATCAACAATGAAAATGTAGAGGCATTATCTTGAACAACAATTTCCTGAACAACAATTTCCTCAGCAAGATGCTCATCTGAAGGTATCACAGATTGATCTTCTAGCACATTCTCACCTGGAGAAGTTGGAGCATGTTCACCAATACCGACTGCAACATTTCTGTTTTCAACATCATTCATATTTTCCTGCACATTAGCGTGAACCACATCAGCTACCCCATCAACAATGCATAGAATCTGTGAGTTTTCATTGTGTAGTTCATTAATAAGCTGAGGAAAAATAGAATTAGATAAATGAGAAGACTCCCTGAATTCATCTTTTGTTGGCACTAGCTGGGATTCTTGATCATAGTCATCAGGAACGTTGATCACTTCACTGAGTGCTTCCTCATGTTCTTCAAGACATTCATCGGCAACCGGTTGGCATTCCTCAATTAGAGACTTGTCTGATGCATCTGTCTATGTATCATTTGCATGTAAGAGTAGTCGTACTTGTTCCTTCACCTCCTCTATGACTGTCTGACACTAGAAATAGGTGAATTCTGAATGCTCTTCCTCATGTATCTTGCACCAAGCTGGTAACAATAGCTCCTCTAGGTAGACTCCAAAACTTAGGCTTGACCAATCTCTTATAATTCTGGCAACAAAATATTTGTATCTGGTCTGTATCACATCTTCGTCTTGGACATGAACCTCTTTTTCAGCCTCCACTATATTTTCAGGAACTTGACTAGCCTCAACAAGAACATCCTCCTTGATCTCCATAGGTGATTCTTCACTTAAATGTTCCTCTGTTAACTTTGATGCCTCAGATTCATCTTCATGACACTTAGTTCCTTCCAAAGTAATGCCGTCCCTGGATTCAGAAGTAGTCAACCCTCCTACAGTGCATTCTTTGCTTAACTCACCTTTCCACTCCAGGTATTCTCCAACTTTAAAGATAATGTCCCCACACGAACGACAGATGAATTCTGAATGGGCTGCATCATGGACTCTGCACCATTTAGACGAAAGGAAATCCTACAAGCACTTACCACTAGCAAACTGACCTTCAACTATCTGTGTAAATGCCTCAACTGCAACATCAATAAACCCTAGATCTGAGGTGGCTAATGGTTCAGATAGATTTTGCATGAAAAGGTTCCTTTGCAAGACTATCTCAATGTTGTCTAGAAAGGCCAAGCATTCAAACTCATTGTGTCTACAGGTATTATGAAGCCTACACTTGTCTAAAAATGCACAATGATGTAAACCCTTGCCATTCCATTGATTTATCCTCCCATTTAGGGACTTACAGATTTGAAAAAAGTTAATCTGAAGACTGTTTCCATTATGAAAAACATAACGCTGCTTTTCCATCTTGACTTAGAACTTGAATTTTCATATTTTGAGATCTGCCATATCTCAGATTTTCAACATAGAGGCTCATTCAATCTTCCAGCAATGTCACCTTGTTCCACCCTCCTTCTAGCGCCAATCTGTTGATGGTGTTTTCTGCACAGCAACAACTCAGACAAAATACAATATTCTATCTCTCTTGAAAGGTAATCTTCAATAATAAATTACTGAAAATCACCCCAAGGTCTCTCGAGTGTCAGGTCATGACAATGCATAAACAACTCAGATAATATGTGAAAATGCTGGTAATCACAAAGGGGCCTTACAAATGAACAATGCTGGAAGTGAATTTCATCAAATGCAACAATATGGTGATGCTTTCAACCCTAAAACTTACCCAGATTCAAAATAAACAACAAAAGAGATAAGGGTTTAGAGAGATTCTATTCTATTCTAACTCTTAATATTAACAATGCAAATGATAAACACTTGAAATAGACCAATCCCAACAAAACCAATCTCTGCTTGACCAAGATTAATCTACAATCTTACAGAAATAGTTCAATCTTCTAAGGTTTTAAAGATTTTTAGATTATGAACATTCACCAAAGACAACCCAATTGCAGTTGAAATGAATAAATCTCCATAATTGAACCAAGTACAATGAATATAAAGGTCCAGACTAACTTTACAAAGCAACTAACAATCAGCTAGCTGCAAAAAGTATGGACCAGGGATTGCTGCAAATACTTCAAACATTAAATCATGAACATCATTGAATCGAATCTAAATCTAAATCTAATAACCATGAGCAATTTTAAAAATTGAATCGTAAGAACCATGCAAGATAAGTCAACACAAAAGATATCACCAGAAAATCACAATGCTTTCAATTGTATTGAATCACCAAATTTCAGCAACAATTCCAATGTTCTGTTACATCACTTGCTCAGAAATTGACTAGCTTCTACCTCTACTCTACTGCTAAATTCGCTCTCTATCAAATCTTCTCCTAATCTCTCACCCTTACAAATGAGGCACAGATGCCATTTATAGAGAACCCCCCAAACATGTCGGCCTAATTAGATTTTACAATAATAATTGGCCTCAAAACAGGTCGGCCAGGAGAAATTCAAAAGAGGACAAGATTTGCATTTAATGCATGAATATTATCCATGTCGGCCCATGATCTCCAGCAAGATCAGATTCACGTGCCCTCCAGAAAGTCCTCCAGCTGTAGACAGTTTTGGCACAGATTCTTAGGCAGCTCCCACTTTTAAAAATTTAAATTAAACATTTCCAGATTTCCCACTTTTGGCACGAATCCATATGAAAGTCCCCAATTTTAATATTTGTTTAGTCTTAAAATAGATCACCATTTATTAATAGCCCATATGTCAAATAACATTTTTATTTTTATTAAGTCCAAATTTCATTTTCCATTTTTAAATTTTATTTTCAATTGAAAAATAAAATAAATAAATTAATAATAAAAATTCTTTTGGGAAATTTCGGGATTTGGGCCCTTTGGGGAAATCAGACCAAGGGGAAATCCGAAAAAATCCAGACCAGGCAGACTCTAGACCAAAATCCAGAAAAATCCAGGCGGACAGGAATCCGAAAAAATCCAGGCGGACAGGAATCCAGAAAATTCCAGCCAGACAGGATTATGGGAAATTCCAGGCAGACAAGATTATGGAAAATTCCAGACAAACTGGAAAATCCCGGATTTTGTTCAAAACCTAGTTTTTTCAAAGTGCAACCTAGGGAAAGGACTTGGACAAGCAAGATAAACATCTAAGGACCTCCAAAGGCAATCAAATCAAAAAAATAAAAATTAAGAGGCCAAAAGCTAGAGCAAAAAGAGGGTCCCTACTTTCAGTGGGGCGTGTGTGCAAAACTGCACAACACAAGGGAGGGGAATCCCTTAATGTGTTTACAACCTCTACACCATTATCATAAACAACATTAATAATAATAGATAATCCCACTTAGTAGCTCAACACAATAAGATAGTATTGAATAGAATCGACTATTCTTCAACAATATCAACTATATGGAGTATGGGATCACTACAACACAATCCATAATATATAAAATAGTCATTGATTTGCAATCTGAAGCAAGCTCCAGGCAAAGACACACTAATACTGAATCACATGAATGAATGCAACCTAGATCAGTGCCATATATCCATTGGGGAGTCAAATTTATAAGTATTTAAGGGTTTATAATAGATGAAATACATGACATATAAGGTCCCTGACATTATTGCATTACAATTTCATTAGTATGTATTCTAACTCAATACTACTTATCAAATCCTTATACAGAACATATCTGCCTATAATCCCATTCAAGCATTTTAATTAATTCCATGAATTAAAGCTAAAATAGAATCATACACACCACAATAGTGTGATAAATGAAACAACCCTTAGTTATTTTATTCAAAATTCAGAAATGCCCATACAATCGAGAGACATGAGCTCGAGTTTATCATTTTAATTCAAATGCTAGTACTGTTATGCAACATTAAATCCTCATGAACTCAAAACCTATCACAAAATGACTTAGAATCCTAAACTACATTTCTCTCTAGAAACATATGATTTTACAATCTATTTTGCAACTTCGCCTAGACTCGATCAAAATTCTATAACTTGCTAACTCGTGCTTCTAGCCTTGAAATCCTTCTTATAGAAAAATGAAGGAGAAAACAAGCATCGGGCCAAAAAGTACACATGTCACCAACTGATTGGGGCCCCTGATAATATTCCAAAAATTGTTACAACAACAATCATCCTGGAGCATATTCTCATTCATCATGCTGGTGGAGGAAGGTTGATGCAATAACCAAAAACCATCTGGAACCCACGCTAAGAAAGACATCAACACAAATATGGAATCGTTGTAACCGTAGCATCTAATTTTTCACCTGTCGATAACCCACTCTTTTTAATCATCATCATTCAAATACTTAGCCACCCACCTCTAGTATTCTTCATCAGTTGGCCAGTCAAAATTAATCACCTCACTTACCTTTGTACTATAAGGCATATACTTTTTTGCTACTTGATTAGCATCTCTTCCAAAAGACTCCAAAAATAAGCCGGTACCAATAATCTTATCCATACAATTTACTGACAAATCATAATATGAGTCATCACAAATTACTTTAATTTGATTATTGATGACCTTATTCGCTTGTTCCTACCATTTTTGGAGTGTACTGATTTCCCCTTTCTCATCAATTATATCAGGTAACAGTGTGTTACCTCAATCATTGAAATTATTTACCTATTCCCTAATCTTCCTACTTAGATCATCTGGTAAGGTCTGAAAACCTTGCAATTATTTCACTAATATATAAGGAGGCTTCAATGATTGGGGCATGTTATTTACATCAAACCTTGAGGCTTTATTCATAATATCTAGATCATTTTCCCTAAGGATCCAATTTTCAATTATTGGAATCACTATCCCCTGATCCCTATCAATATTCTTTATTGCTTCAAATAGCAAAGAATACAAAGAATGTATAGAGGGAAATTTATTATCTACCCTTTTATTTAAATGCTCCAAAATAGTAGTAACAATTTATTTTTCCTTTAAAAGAAATCCCTCCTCTCTAACCTTTGCTGATGTCTGTAATTTATCTATTTTCTGTATGAGCTACCTCTTCGATTGATCAACAAAGCACTCTATTTCTTCATCAATTTGTTCTAGAGGAGGGATGAGAATAGGATTTTGAATGGGAGACCCTGGTGTAGAAACATTTGGAGAAGCATGAGGCATTAACCCTGTTGTGGGAGGTACTGTACTGGTTCCTGGAGCATTGGATGTTTCTCCAATATGTCTATACTTGAACCTTTATACTCCAGTTTGTAACTCAATATTCCTCTATTGCATTTTACTATATTCTTCAATCAAAATGTTATATTTCTCTATTAGGATTTTTCTTTTAGCCTCCTCCCTTTCAACAATTTTTTTGGCCAACTTGGCCACATTCACAATTAAATTAGTGGCCTCGGTGGTTGAATTCTTTCAAGCCCTCTTTATTATAAATCCCCCTTTGAAATTTGGATTAATATCAGCAATGTCTGACTTTCTTCCTTGTGGAGCCAATGCCCAAATTGCCAAGGTCTCATATTCTTTACTGAAGGCAGAGTTTTTCAATGTTGCCTTAACTTCTTCAGAATCCTAAAAATGATTCTTAGACTTCATAATGGCATTGAAAGCCACTGCATCTGCGATGTCCCATTCAGGAAAAATCAAAACACTAGCCTAACTCACTAGTTGTCTTCCTTCTTCAGGAGTGATGTTTTTGAACTCTTCCATTAGTTCAAATTTTACTTCTTAATCATTCTCCTGATCTGACCTGTCAGGCCTTAGTTCTCTTCTCTCCTTGCAATTATTTTGATATTCCTCAAATTTCATCCTCCATGTCAATTGCAAGAATACATGAGTCTTTACATATGAATTGTCATCTAAGAACTCCTTGCAAGCCTCCATTCTTGCATCTTGCACACTCTTACCCTTCATATCCAAATCGGATAGAACCAATTCAGCTGACCTAGGAGGGGAAGGCATACCAACCTGCATGTCCTAATCAGTAACAATAATTTCATTTGTCAAATCCTCAAGTGGGTGATCAGTTCTTTGCCTCTTAGGGCATGGCTCAGATGGTGGTGATGGGGGACTACGCTCTGGTGAAGATTTTAATTCAATTATTTTGACAGCCCTAGGTACTTTGAATTTTGGACCTGGTTGTGGAGGCACCTTCATTATTTGCTTCCCCTTTCTGTCTACTTCTTCCTCATCACTGCTACTATCCCTTTTCCTCGTATAGATAGGTCGCCTTTCTGTAGGTTGATATACTAACCTTGTTTCAATTGGTCTATCACTTTGTCCTTGCATACCCAAACTTAGTCTTAAATTTATTTTTTTGGCTTTCAAGGTGTCCATAATCTCCTTGAAGTTCATTAGAAAATGAATTTTCTTATTGTATGGAGTGAGTTCCATTAGTGGATCATAGTTCGGATCCATTTCATGCACAATATCTAGTAGCTTACTATAAGCTATCCATTTCTCCTTGTTCAATTCCTGCTTATTTAAATCAAATTCATTTCTGATCAAGTCTTTAGGGAAATTGAACTCATGTGCAAACTTGCCACATTTTATTCTTTTTCTGAAAAGAGAAAAGAAACCTTCAGGATCATGTTGTCGCCTTGGACCAAATTTCAAATGGTAATCAACAAAGAATTTATCAAAATGTGTCCAGCCTCCCTTTGAACAATGTAAAGTCAGACACTATTGTATAATCAGGGAATAATGTTCCCTTCCCCTTTCCAGTAAGGTTGTATTCATGAATACAAACCATTTGCTACATGAATTTTGCAAACCCTATTCTTGGTGGAACATTTTATGGTAGAATGTGAGGGGCTCCCTGAAATCCATATATTTTGAAGACAGTGCTAACTGCGTATAGGATAATGTCACCCTAGTTATGTAAAACCCTCAATTCTGGCTTCCTCTCCTTCGGCCTGAGGAAATCATGTACTTCCTTAGGGACCCTAGGTATATTTACCATCAATCTAGCCCTTAATATAGAAGTAAAAAAATTATCAAATTGCACATAAATGGTGTTTCCCTTATTACAGGACAAATCTGCAGCCCATATGTACACTAGCAATCTTTATCTATCAACCGATTGCCTTATTTTCATCTTCTCAGCAAAGAAATCAGCATTGCTAAACAAGAACATATGCATCAACATGGAATACCAAAAGAATTGAGTACCAGTATCACCTTTCTACAGCTTCGACAACCCTTCATCTATCCTTTCTGCCAAAAAAGAAGCAAAGTCACATGTTATAGAGAAGTTAGGGTGTTGTATTTTCACCCCCAAGAACATGTATGCAATTGGCATTACTGCACGAGGACAGAAACCCAAAATCTGACATAGTGAATAGAAAGTATCCAGGAAAGACTTTGCAAAACAATTCAATCTGAAGGGTTCTTGGTCACTAGGGCTGGTGTGAAATTGTGAACCTCTTGCCTCAACCAGATGAGGAGGAAGCAACTTAACCCTAAAAAAAGATTTCAATTTTGTATACTCCTGCTTCATTTCTTCAAGATTAATAGGAACCAAGTCATTACTCAGCTCACTCAAATCAAAAGTCTATTGGATAACATCTCTATTAATTTTTAATAGAACCCCTTCATCATTATCTCTGATTACCTGTGTGATAGGGTCATATCTCTTGGCTACTTCCCTAAGTCCACATTAGGGAACACATTTGGTACAAACAGCTTTTCCATGTCATACATCCATCCATTTGAAAAAGGATGAGGCAAATTTCTCTGTCCATACCATAATCTGAACATTTCTAAGCCTGTGAGTGGAACCCTAGCATCAACAATGTTGGAACTATTACACACCAACCCCTCCCCTAGTATTTTCCCTCATATCAACACTACACCCCTCCTATCATTTGTTGACAACATAAATTGATCTAGGAAATCATCGTACAAGTTTCTTTTCAAATACTCAATGTGGCCAGAGTGTTGCTTGGGTGACACCATTTTAGACAAACTAGGGCTTCACTACAATATTACACTTCAAGTGGCTATGACTAAGCAAAGATAGGAAATTACAGAGTAAAAATACCGCAATTCCTCACAATTTATGATTAAAATATAGCCCTAAAAAAATATTTTAATGAGCATAGTGACAAGCATAGAAAACCTCCCTTCCCAAATTTAAACGCAAAATGACTGGGAAGCAGAAAGAATCAACTTACAACTCTTCTCGCACAAACTCCAAATTCAAGTTGCAACTATTCGCAAATTCACCTTCGACTCTGAAACTATTTTCATGAAGTACTAGTATGCCTTGAGATACAAATGAGACAAGTAAATTGATTTTATGTCAATCAAATCTCGCCAGTAGATGTCTCATCCACCATTAAAGCTCACTTGCGGGCTGCATGAATGACTCCAACCATATTTGATACATATTTAAAGTTGAGCCGTTGATCCTCCAGTTTGATCAGATCATCGATGACCATCTTCAAAATAGGCTAACATAATCACCAACACGACAATAAGTGGCCCACCATGTCATACACTGTGAAGGAATGCCATGTGGTAGTTGCCCGCAATATCGTAATCTTTTGATTTACCATCACGGGATGGTGGGCACCATCGATCTTTCTTATCAGAAATCCTGCTACTTCAAACTAGTTTTCGTCCTTTCCTTTAACTATCGAGCAACTTTTCCCTCGAAGTTATAACATCTGCGTTGAAATAAAACATGTGCATCTTACAAGCGCATTAGTAATCTGCCCCTTAATACATTTAAAACTGGCAAATGCTTTCTTCACTACTTAGGCTTCATTGGATGAAACACATGGCAGGCACCTGTGATATCGTGATCCCATAATTCTTGATTGTGGGATGGCGGGCACCGTCGATCTTGAAAAGATAGCACATCAATGGTCACCTAGATTGCATCCTCTAGGCAAGGCACGTGGCACCCATCCGTGATATCGCGATCCCATAATTTTTGATCGTAGGATAGCGGGTGTCGTTGATATTTGCAACAAATGGATCAATGGTAGCACTAAATTCAACCTTCTGTAAAATCAAACATTTATTAAAAAGGAAAAGGGAGACCACTAGGCAGATGGAAAACAACATAATTTTTTTTAAATGATAAAGCATGGGGTCAGCCTAGACTTAGGAAAAAAATAAAAACCTATGGAAGGCTGCGAAAATTAGAAACCGAAGGGGCCAACGTCAAGACGAAACGATGGAGCACAAGTCATTTTAAGACCCTTCAAAAGGGTAATGTCCAAATAGAACCTCAACCAGGGTAGAAAACAAACGCTAAGGTTTAAGATGAAGATAGAGAAAAAAACCCTAGCCCTTCAAAATTTTCAACACCATGAAAGATCAGCGACATAAGGGAGGTCTTGAGTGACAAACAAGGAGCAAAATTTGAAAGCTCCATCAGTGGCTCTAGTTGGGGACGTTCATTCTAAAGGAACGAAGCGAGAATTTAGAATCTCAGGAATAGCAGACCAAGAGGTAGAGACGACCAAAAAGGAATTGTTCGGACAAAACAACCCGACCTATATATAAGACATATACAAAATATACAAATGTAAACTATTGTTCATGGAAAATAAAACCTTAAGTAAAGTATAACTTCAAGAACTATCCATGAACTGGAAGTTCAAGAATATCTCCTGTCATCTCTTGAAGGATGTACGAATCTTCACCCCACTTATCATTAATAAGGAATGGTCCTAACCAAATTGCATCAAATTTCCCATGTTTCCCTTTATCTTCCATTCTAGCATTCCACATTAATACTAGATCTCCATTTTTGAAACTCCTTGCGGTTGCTCTCTTATCATATAAGTTCTTTACTTGCAACTGCAACTTAGCATTTTTCTTTTGTGCTTCCCTACTGGCTTCATCCAATTCTACAAGAGCTTCCACTCTCAATTGCATTTCATCATCTATTTCATTATCATATATCTGGAAAAACTTATAAATTTCCATTAAGTTGTTTTGGGGTAACCTGGAATTTATCCCATAAACCAAGCCAAATGGGGCACAACCTATTGCCTTCTTCACAATTACCCTATCTTCCCAAACTACTAATCTCAACTTAGAATCTCAAGCCCTTTATTTTGATCTAGGATTCTTTTAATAATCTTCATCAAGCTTTTATTGCTTGATTATGCTTGTCCATTCCCCTGTGGGTGGTATGGTGATGAATAATAAATCTAGTTGCCATGCTTTTCACAAAATTATGTGTATTCTTCAGATCTGAAGCACATTGCATTGTTTGACACAATCCTTTCTAGACATCCAAATCTAGTCAATATATTGCTCATCAAGAAATCAATTACCACTTTACTAGTGGCTTTCTTTGTTAGAATTGCTTCCACCCACTTGGTGAAATAATCAATGGCCACCAATATCTAGGAATGAACTCCACTAGATTTACATGCTATCTCCCCTACAAAATCAATACCCCATTGCTGGAATGGGGCTTTTACTATAACTGGTTTTAAAGGCAAGTTACCAGAAAACTTTAACTTACCAGAGAAACGTTGACAAGTATCACATGTCCTCACTACTTGGTGTGCATCCTTAAAAGCTGAAGGCCACCAAAATCCAGCCCTCATTATCTTATGTGTAGTTGTTTTAGCCATATAATGTCCTCCAAAAACTCCACTATGCATTCCACTCAAAATTTCTTTTGCTTGATCTTGATCAACACACTTCAGCATGATACCCTCTCCATTTCTCCACCAGAGTTTTCCATCTACAATAACATGCTTGATAGCATGTAATTTCAATGTCCTTTTCTCATTTTCACTCAAGTTATCAGGAAATTTCAATTTTTGCAAGTAATATATCACATCTGTATACCATTTTGAATGCTCCATATCACATAGATGTGATCTATTCTCCTCGTCTAGCAAATTTATTTGATTTGCTTCCACATTACTTTGGGCCATGAGTTTGGCCAATCCCTGTCCTCTTACCAATTTAGTAATTTGAACCTCAATATTGAATTCCTGAATCCTATTTCTCCATCTACACCTTCTCTCAGACACCTCTTGCTGTGTGAAAATGTCCTTAATAGTAGCACTAGGCACATAAGCAATTATAGTAGCTCCCATCAAATAAGTTCTAAAAGCCTTCACTACTTTTACCAGTGCATATGCCTATTTTTCATTTATATCATACTTAAGCTCTACAGCCTATAAAGATTTACTGAAAAAGGCTATAGGTTGTTCAAAACCTTTTGCATTCTTTTGTAATAACACAACTGCAATTGTGTGGAAAGAAGCAAATGATAAAATTTGTAAAGGTTTGGAAAAATTCAAGCGTTCTTAACACAGGAGCCTCCTTTATTGCTTGCTTAATGGCTTGGAAAGCCTGCACAGGTTCCTCATCCCATTCAACCTTGGCTCCTTTCTTGAGCATTTTGGAAATAGGGTGAACTATCTCAGCAAAATTCATCACAAACCTTCTCAAGAAATTTATTTTCCCAAAGAAAGATTATATTCCTTTGACAGTTCGGGGTTTTGGCACTTTATCAATTGCAATAACTCTATCTGGATCAATTTTTTCTCCATCCTTGGAAACTATATGTCCCAATAGTTTTCCTTCTTGTACTCCAAATACACATTTCTTTGGATTCAAAGAAATTCCATATTCCAAGGCTCTAATGAATACTTTCTCTAGATGTTCACAATGAACCTCTTCCTTTTTAGAATATGCTGTCAGGTCATCCTGATAAATTACCAAAAATAAGTTAATAAAATATGAAAACGCCACATTCATGGCTCTTTGAAAAGTAGCCCCTTCATTTGTTAGACCAAATGGCATTCTTACATAAACATATGTTTGCTATAGTGTAGTGAAAGTTGTCTTTAATTGCTCAGACTCTTTGACCATGAGCTGATTATATCTAGAGAAACCATCCATCATAGACATTAACTCACAACCTGTCACTTGTTGAAACATAGCTTCCATATTAGGTAATGGATAACTGTCTTTTAATGAAGACATATTCAGATTCCTAAAATCTACACATAACCTGATGTCTCCATTCTTTTTTCTTACCGGTACCAAGTTGTATACCCAAGATGAATGTCTGATTGGCTTGATGATCCCTACATCCTTTAGTTTCATTAATTATTCTTGCATTTTGGGGGTCAAAGTGGGATTAATAGGTCTTTGCTTTTGTCTGAATGGCTTAGCATCATCACATAAAGGAATCTCATGTTGAAAAAGATCCTCCCTGTATTCCTTAAGATCATCATAAGACCACGCAAATACATGCCTAAACTTCCTCAATAAGCCAATTAACATTCGTCTCACCTTTGGTGACATTTTCTTTCCAATATATACCTTCTTTGGGGATGCTTATGTTCCAAGATTTATCTCCTCCATGTCGTCAGGATGGGATACAGTATGATTAGCCTTTGTCTTGTCTTGATTGTCAAACACTCTTTCTAATACAACTAGACCCTTAGGAATTGTGTTTGTCTTTAACTGGATGACTTCATTTCCGAATACAGTATCCTTACCATCAATATTTTCAACAAAAGCTCTGAAGTCAATTTCCTAATTTTCATATTCTCCCACACAATTCAAAAAATTTAATATATCTTCATCATTATCAAAAAATTTCCAATTTTTAACATTATCATGGACAGATGGCCTAGTTTGCACCTCAACCTTTGAAATTCTAGCATAAGTCATATCATCTGGTTTTAATGCAATGTTAGCTAATAAGTTTGCCACTTTGTTTTGACATCTCTCCATCCACCCTATACCAAATGCATCAAATCTCTCCAATTCATGCCAAACAACGTTCCTATACTATTTTAACCTCTTGTTCTTTGATACATATTTGGATCTAAATTGAAAGACCACCAAATTAGAATCCCCAATTGCTTTGAGCTTTTTGATACCATGTTTCTCAGCCAATCTCAATCCTAATAACAAGGCTTCATACTCTGCCACATTATTTGTGCATTCAAATAATAGAGTAAAAGAGAATCTGAATGTCTTTCCACTTGGTGACTATAATAAAACACCTGCACCGGACCCTTCTTTTGAACAGGCACCATCAAAATACATGATCCACAAATAATCAAATTCTGACAATTGTTTTATTTTAGTTTTAATCAATGCAATAGGTTTATCACAACTGCTAGGGAATTCCTCAACCCTAAATTCATCTATACCACTATCAATAAAACATGTCATATTCTCATATGGACCATGCTTAATCATATGAGGTACTTTTGACTCTCTTTCAATTTTGACATTCCTACCATCAATAGAGAAAGTAGCAAATGACAAATCACATTGCATGTTACCCCCCATTGATACACTCCATTTCCTTGACAAAAGCATCCCAAAGTGAGGTGGGATGTCTGCAACTAAGAAATTCATGACTAAATCCTTATTAGGGTATTGAGTCAACTTATAAGGCAATGCTCTGATAGTTCCAATAACTAGAACTTCTCTTGAATCCATAGCATAACATTTTTCTTGAGTAGTATCTACTATCAATCCATTTCCTCCATTATTTTGACTGGCATAACATTATTTGAGGCCCTTGAATTTATCTTATAGTTTCTTAGAGTTTTCCCATTTATATCCACACTCAAGAAAAAGGGGTTTATGTTTTTGAGACACATGTTAATAAAATTACCTAAATACACAGGGGGAATTTGTGACACTATTCCCTCCACTTCCTTTTCTTTCTCTTTATCTTTCACTTCTTTACCATTTCCAGGTTTGGCCTTATTACCAACCACATCTGTGATTAGAGCTATTGTATTTTCTTTGTGTTCATCTATTCTCATCATTTCTAGTAAAGGTACAGTTACTTTAACCTAAGAACGAACATGAAACATATCCACAGGTGTATATTTAGGAAAATTAAACATCATACCTTCATCGTTTTCCTTTCTTTCTAGTTGATTACATCCTCCTAGCTCCTTTTGCTTGTCATCCTCTACAGCAGGTTCAACTACCTTTGCAATCACCTTTTTCTTCACCACTAGTGTAATTACACCTTCTTGAATTTTTGGGTTCTCATTTATTTTTTCCCAAATCTTATCACTCTTAACTTCTTTGACTTTTACAGTATCCTTTTCGTTGTCAATCTTAACACCTTTTTTTTATCTGTTTTCTCTTTGATAAATAAGCCAATAGGTTTACCCTATTCACCACCAACAGTTCTACTTCTCAATTGGAGTGAACCTCTCATTTGGGCAGCCATTTCTTTAGTCAACCTTACAATTTTCTCTTCTGACGGTCTCCTTAAAGACACTGAATCTTTAGCCTGCTCCATATTGCAAGCATTATGATCAAAATAATCTTCCTCATCAGAAAAGACCTATTGATGGTACATCTCATTTCTCTATCTCTGATTATCTAGATTAGCTTCCTATATTTCATCATCAGAGGAGCATTCTATTTCATCAATGTATGATCTAACCATACAAACATTTACATCATCTTGCTCACACTCTGATGTCTGCTCATGAGCGTCCTCCTCAATTTCCTCAACAACAATCAATTGAGCAACCCCACAGTAATTTTGATCATGAGGATGTTGACACATTTCACACCATGGTTGGTCTACTACCATATTCATTGAATTTTTCTGTAAGGGGTATGGTGTATGCTGATCAATTTTAGGCTTCTGGCTAGGAAAGATTGGCTTTCCATCTTTCCAATTTGTATTCTAAGAATAATTTTCCAATCTAAGCGGCCTATCATTTTTATTATAGGGTTTCCTTTCATTTCCTACACCCTTTTCTTTCTTAGCAATAGTTTTCTTTATGTCTTTCAAAGTATTGTAAACCTTTTCCCACTTTTCATCATCCTTAGGCTTTGCAGCAAGAACTTTCTCAGTTTTATTTCTAGGATTTTTCAAAAGTGCAAGTTCTTCTCTCCTACCATACTTCCCAGAAGCCTTTCTGTTACTTTCAATATTTATAGCCACTCTAAATGCATCCCAATTTGGTCTAAGGGTCTTTATCTCTGAGGAGATATGCCATTTTAGCATCAAAAGCATTGAAGTATGTAGTTAAGAAAACATTTTCATCAAGCCTCAAAACCTAGAACAACTTATACATTGCCTTTTGAAATCTCAAATTAAAATCTGTCATAGGCTCATTCAATGACTTCTTGATGTTATTAAATTCATTCAACATGAAACTAGAATTAGTTTTATCACCATACTACTCTTTAAAACACTTTTCAAACTCATCCCATGACCCAATACTAGCATTAGGTAAACCTCTATACCAATCCCTTTCATCTTCTACCAAGGATTGTACAAACAATTTCATTATAACATCTTCATGTTCTACCTCATAATCATTTAACATATCCATGAAAGCTTTCAAGTGTTCCTCTGTTGTTACATCATTATTACTAGCAAAATTATTCATCTTTTCTCTCAAGTCAGCAGGGATATGATTTGGATAACTAGGAATACCATCAAAGAACAATGGCCTATACCTTTCTAACCATATAGGTTGTCATTGAAATAATCCCTCATTTCTCTGAGAATCCACACCAAACCCTTTATTTTGTACTCTTAAACCATCCTGATTTGAATTTGCAAACCCAATTACATGAATCTTCAAGTCAAATCTATTTACAGTGGGGCCTAGATTAATTTTAGAACCACCCTTTAAGGCATCTTGGTGGTTTGACGAGGTTGCAACTTGTATAACCTCATCTGTAGTTTTCATATTTAGGAAACTTATCTTCCTTTTCATTTTTGCGTTGGCAGCCTCGATCTCTGTTCTTTCCAACCCTTCTTCCAAAGCTTCACTCTCCTTCTTAGATTTTTCTAAAGCAGATTCTATTTGAAATGACACATGTGGTTTGGGATCTCGTTTAGTAAGATGGGGAGTCACCTTCTCATTTATCTTAATCCCCTCAACCTTTTGCTTTCCTTTGTCCAATGTTAGTTTAGGATTTATATTACTTGGTTGAGACCTATCATGAGTCAAGGGCTTTGGGTCTGCAGGTTCGGGTTGGGCATCAACGTGGGCTACTGGGGTTTCTTTAGGCACATTCCTTACTTCCTTATTAGCAATCTTTTTTAGAACCGGACCCTCAACATTTGGTTCAACTTCATCTTGGTTCAAAAGCTTCATTGTTGCCAACTATCTCATTAACCTATCCCTTTCAATCACAACACTCCTCAATGTTACTTCCTTCTCTTTTTCTCTCTTCACTCTAAGCTCAACTTGTGCTTGGATTTCCCATCTCAAAGAATTTATGTCTCCAAAAATATCATTAGGGTCGGCCAAAGTCACATAAGAACTTGTTGTATTATCTAGATCTATTAAATTTACCCCTTCCAATTCATGTTCAGAAAATAAAGGATTTACATCATTTTCAGCAAGAGGAGGAGGCACATCACTGGTGCATTCTATGTGATGGCTTCAAATTCTACTCCTACCTCTTCTCTTTTTAGTATATTTAACACTAACAAGCCCCTTATTTTGACATGTCACATTATCTTGAACTGGTGTATTAAATAATGAATCAAAAAATCCACCACTATCTGACTCTGAATTTCTAGACATCTCATCAATATTTTTGGGGATTGGATGTAAAATCTTATGTGTACCTTGGTGTATAGGATCCTGTGACGTGGGAGCAACATTACTAGATTCTGATTTCTTCTTTATCCAGTTCTTCTTCCCTACTTTGGGAAGGTCACCTTCCAATTTTTGTTCCAGATGATTCTTCATGAATGACCTTGTGTTCTTCAATCCTCGCACTTGTCCAAAATTTCTTTCTATGTATAATAAACTTTTCAAAATAAAACACACACTGGTGCAGAGACCTTAGAGTCGCCACCCAATTTTCTTGGGAATATCAAAAACCTAAAGACACATACTGGAATACTAGAACCTTAGAACCTCAAACTGACAACACGCAAAAGTGATTTACAACATAACTCTTGACACTTATGAAAATAGAAGAAGTGGACAAACGTAACACAGAACAATAGGCTCAACCTTAAAATCATAGAAATACTATGAAAACTCTATGCAAAATGGACAACTGACACACTAGTAAGAAACCGTTTTAAAATTAGCTCCCAAGTAGAGTCGCCATTTTGTTGGTTACTTTTTATACTGTTAACAAGGTTGGTCTTCTAATCTACCTATGGAATTTCCAATTCCAATCAAGGGTAGCTCGAAGGACTTACCAACTAAAGAGGACTTTAAAATAGCCTCCTACACTTAGGGCTTTGCAAGACCCAGGAGGGGAATCCCTTAATGTGTTTACAACCTCTACACCATTACATAAACAACATTAATAATAATAGATAATCCCACTTAGTAGCTCAACACAATAAGATAATATTGAATAGAATCGGCTATTCTTCAATAATATCAACTATATGGAGCATGGGATGACTACAACACAATCCATAATATATAAAATGGTCATTGATTTGCAATATGTAGCAATCTCCAGGCAAAGACACACTAATACTGAATCACACAAATGAATACAACCTAGATCAGTGCAATATATCCATTGGGGAGTCAAATTTATAAGCATTTAAGGGTTTATAACATATGAAATACATGGCATATAAGGTCCCTGACATTATTGCATTACAATTTCATCAGTATGTATTCTAACTCAATACTACTTATCAAATCCTTATACAAAACATATCTGCCTATAATCCCATTCAAGCATTTTAATTAATTCCTTGAATTAAAGCTAAAATAGAATCATACACACCACAACAGTGAGATGAATGAAACAACCCTTAGTTATTTTATTCAAAGTTCAGATATGTGCATACAATGGAGAGACATGAGCTCAAATTTATCATTTTAATTCAAATGCTAGTACTGATATGCAACATTAAATCCTCATGAACTCAAAACCTATCACAAAATGACTTAGAATCCTAAACTGCATTTCTCTCTAGAAACATATGATTTTACAATCTATTATACAACTTTGCCTAGACTCGATCAAAATTCTCTAACTTGCTAACCCGTACTTCTAGCCTTGAAATCCTTCTTATAGAAAAATGAAGGAGCAAACAAGCATCAGGCCAGAAAGTACACATGTCACCAACTGATTGGGGCCCCTGATGATATTCCAAAAATTGTTACAACAAAAATCATCCTAGAGCATATTCTCGTTCATCATACCGACGGAGGAAGGTTGATGGAATAACCAAAAACCATGCGGACCTCACACCAAGAAAGTCACCAACACAAAACTAGAATCGTTGTAACTGCAACATCTGATTTTCCACCTATCGATAACCCACTCTTTTTACTCATCATCATTCAAATACTTAGCCACCCACCTTTGGTATTATTCATCAGTTGGTCAGTCAAAATTAATCACCTCACTTACCTTTGTACTATAAGGCATATACTTTACCGCTACCAGATTAGCATACCTTTCAAAAGACTCCAAAAATGAGCCAGTACCAATAATCTTATCCATACAATTTACCAACAAATCATAATCTGAGTCATCACAAATTACTTTAATTTGATTATTGAAAACGTTACTTGCTTGATCCTACCATTGTTGGATTGTTTTGATTTCCCCCTTCTCATCAATTATATCAGGTAACAGTGTGTTAACCCAATCATTGAAATTCTTTACCAATTCCCTAATCTTCCTACTTAGATCATCTGGTAAGGTCTGAAAACCTTGCAATGGTTTCACTAATATATAAGTAGGCTTCAAAGATTGGGGCTTGTTATTTACATCAAACCTTGAGGCTTTATTCATAATATCTAGATCATTTTCCCTAGGGATCTAATTTTCAATTATTGGAATCACTATCCCCTGATCCCTATCAATATTCTTTATTGTTTCAAATAGCAAAGAATACAAAGAATGTATAGAGGGAAATTTATTATCTACCCTTTCATTTAAATGCTCCAAAATAGTAGTAACAGTATATTTTTCCTTTAAAATAAATCCCTCCTCTCTAACCTTTGTTGATGTCTGTAATTCATCTATTTTCTATATGAGTTGCCTCTTCATTGGATCAATAGAGCACTCTGTTTCTTCATCAATTTGTTCTAGAGGAGGGATGAGATCAGGATTTTGAATGAGAGACCCTAGTGTAGAAACATTTGGAGAAGCATGAGGCATTAACCCTGTTGTAGGAGGTAATGTGCTGGTTCCTGGAGCATTGTATGTTTCTCTAATATTTCTATACTTGAACCTTTCTACTTTAGTTTGCAACTCAATACTCCTCTATTGCATTTTACTATATTCTTCAATCAAAATGTTATATTTCTCCATTAGGATCCTTCTTTCAGCCTCCTCCCTTTTAGTAGTTTTTTTGGCCAACTTGGACACATTCATAGTTAAATTAGTGGCCTCGGTAGTTAAAGTCTCTGAAGCCCTCTTTATTATTAATCCCCCTTTAAAATTTGGATTAATATCAGAAATGTATGGCTTTCTTACTTGTGGATCCAATGCCCAAATTGCTAAGGTCTCATATTCTTCACTAAAGGCAGAGTTTTGCAATGCTGACTTAACTTCTTCTTCAAAATACTAAAAAGGATTCTTGGACTTCATAATGGCATTGAAAGACAATGCATTTGTGATGTCTTATTTAAGAAAAATCAAAACACCAGCCTGACTCACTAGTTGTCTTCCTTCTTCAGGAGTGATGTTTTTGAACTCTTCCATTAGTTCAACTTTTACTTCTTCATACTTCTCCTGATCTAACCTGTCAGGCCTTAGTTCTCTTCTCTCCTCACAATTATTTTGATATTCCTCAAATTTCATCTTCCATTCCAATTGCAAGAATACAAGAGTCTTTACAAATGCATTGTCATCTAAGAACTCCTTGCAAGCCTCCATTCTTGCATCCTACACACTCTTACCCTTCATATCAAAATCAGATAGAACCAATTCAGCTGACCTAGGAGGGAAAGGCATACCAACCTACATGTCCTGATTAGTAACAATAATTTCATTTGTCAAATCCTTAAGTGGGTGATCAATTCTTTGCCTCTTAGGGCGTGGCTCAGATGGTGCTGATGGGGGACTATGCTCTGGTGAATATTTTAATTCAATGATTTTGACAGCCCCAGGTACTTTGAATTTTGGACCTGGTTGTGGAGGCACCTTCATTATTTGCTTCCCCTTTCTATCTACTTCTTCCTCATCACTGCTACTATCCATTTTCCTCCTATAGATAGGTCGCCTTTCTGTAGGTTGATATACTGACCTTGTTTCAATTGGCCTATCACTTTGTCCTTGCATACCCAGACTTAGCCTTAAATTTATCTTTTTCGTTGTCAAGGTGTCCATAATCTCCTTGAAGTTCTTCATTAAAAAATAAATTGTGTTATGGTATGGGGTGAATTTCATCAGTGGATCATAGTTCGGATCCATTTCATGCACAATATCCAATAGCTTACTATAAGCTATCCATTTCTCCTTGTTCAATTCCTGCTTATTTAAATCAAATTCATTTCTGATCAAGTCCTTAGGGAAATTGAACTCATGTACAAACTTGCCACCTTTTATTCTTTTTCTGAAAAGAGAAAAGAAACCTTCAGGATTATGTTGTCGCCTTGGACCAAATCTCAAATGGTAATCAACAAAGAATTTATCAAAATGTGTCCAACCTCCCTTTGAAAATGTAAAGTCAGACACTACTGTATAATCAGGGAATAATGTTCCCTTCCCCTTTCCAGTAAGGTTGTATTCATGAATACAAACCATTTGCTACATGACTTCTGCAAACCCTATTCTTGGTGGCACATTGTATGGCAGAATGTGGGGGGCTCCCTGAAATCCATATATTTTCAAGATAGTGCTGACTGGGTATGGGATAATGTCACCCCAACTATGTAAAACCCTCAATTCTGGCTTCCTCTCCTTTGGCTTGAGGAAATCATGTACTTTCTTAGGGACCCTAGGTATATTTACCATCAATCTAACCCTTAATCTAGAAGCAAAACAATTATCAAATTGCACATAACTAGTGTTTTCCTTATTATAGGACAAATCTGCAGCCCATATCTGTACTGGCAATCTTTCTCTATCAACTGAATGCCTTAAGTTCATCTTCTTAGCAAAGAAATCAACATTCCTAAATTGGAACATATGCAATAACATGGAATACCAAAAGAATTGAGTACTAGTATCACCTTTATGCAGCTTCGACAACCCTTCATCTATCCTCTCCGCTGAAAAAGAAGCAAAGTCATATGTTACAGAGAAGTTAGGGTGTTGTATTTACACCCCCATGAACATGTATGCAATTGGCATTACTACATCAGGACTGAAACCCAAAATCTAACATAGTGAATAAAAAGTAGTCAGGAAAGGCTTTGCAAAACAATTCAATCTGAAGGGTTCCTGGTCACTAGGGCTGATGTGAAATTGTGAACCTCCTGCCTTATCCAGATGAGGTAGAAGCAACTTAACCCTAAAAAGAGATTTTAGTTTTGTATACTCCTACTTCATTTCCTCAAGATTAATAGGAACCAAGTCATCACTCAACTCACTCAAATTAAAAGTCTATTGGATAACATCTCTGTTAATTTCTAATAGAACCCCTCCATCATTATCTCTGATTACCAGTGTGATAGGGTCATATCTCTTGGCCAATTCTCTAAGTAAGTCCACATTAGGGAACACATTTGGTACAACCAACTTTCCCATGTTGTACATCCATCCATTTGAAAAAGGATGAGGCAAATTCCTCTATCCATACCATAATCTGAACATTTCTAAGCCTGTGAGTGGAACCCTAGCATCAACAATGTTGGAACTATTACACACCAACCCCTCTCCTAGCATTTTCCCTCATATCAACACTACACCCTTCTTTCTATCATTTGTTGACAACGGAAATTGATCTAGGAAATCATCGTACAAGTTTCTTTTCAAATACTCAATGTGGCCAGAGTGCTGCTTGGGTGGTGCCATTTTAGAAAAACTAGTGCTTCACTACAATATTATACTTCAAGTGGCTATGACTAAGAAGAGATAGGAAATTACAGAGTAAAAATACTGCAATTTCTCACAATTTATGATTAAACTATAGCCCTAACAAAATATTTTAATGAGCCCAGTGACAAGCATAACAGACCCCCCTTCCCAAATTTAAACGCAAAATGACTGGGAAGTAGAAAGAATCAACTTACGACTCTTTTCGCATAAACTCCAAATTCAAGCTACAGCTGTAGCCGCTCGCAATTTCACCTTCGAGTCTGAAACTATTTTCACGAAGTACATTGATGCCTTGTGATACAAATGAGACAAGTAAATTGATTTTATGTCAATCAAATCTCACCAGTAGATGTCTCATCTGCCATTAAAGCTCACTCATGGGCTGCATGAACGACTCCAACCATATTTGATACATATTTAAATATGAGTCGTTGATACTCCAGTTTGATCAAATCATCGACGGTGGTCTTTAAAATAGGGTAACATAATCACCAACATGGTAGTAAGGGGCCCACCATGTCATACACCATGAAGGAATTCCACATGGCAGTTTCCCGCGATATCACAATCCTTTGATTTACCATCGCGGGATGGCGGGCACCGTCGATCTTTCTTATCAAAAATTTTGCTCCTTCAAACTGGTCGTCGTCCTTTCCTTTAATTGTCGAGCAACTTTTCCCTTGAAGTTATAACATCTGTGTTGAAATAAAACACACGCATCTTACAATTGCATTACTAATCCACCCCTTAATACATTTAAAACCGGCGAGTGCTTTCTTCACTACTTAGGCTTCATTAGATGAAACATGTGGCAGGCACCTGTGATATCGCGATCCCATAATTCCTGATCGCGGGATGGCGGGCATCGTTGATCTTGAAAAGACAGCACATCAATGGTCGCACAAATTGCATCCTTTAGGAAGGGCACGTGGCACCCGTCCGTGATATCGCGATCCCATAATTTTTGATTATGGGATAGTGGGCGTCGTTGATATCTGCAGCAAATGGATCAATGGTAGTGCTAAATTCAATCTTCTACAAAATCAAACATTTATTAAAAAGGAAAGGGGACACCAGTAGGTGGATGGAAAACAACATAAGTTATTTTAAAATGATAAAGCACGAGGTCAACCTAGACTTAGGAAAAAAATAAAAACCTATGGAAGGCTGCAAAAATTAGAAATCGAAGGGGCCAACGTCAAGACAGAATGATGGAACACAAGTAATTTTAAGACCCTTCAAAAAGGTAATGTCCAAATAGAACCTCAACCAGGGCAGAAAACAAACGCTAAGGTTTAAGATGAAGACAAAGAAAAATCCCTAGCCCTTCAAAATTTTCAACACCATGAAAGACTAGCGACATAAGGGAGGTCCTGAGTGACAAACAAGGAGAAAAATTTGAAAGCTCCATCACTATTTAGGCAACAAACCCTTTGGAATTGATGAACCACCATCAAGACAAGCTTGCTAAGGTTTCATTAGGTGTTGAAAATATTTATAAACATCATTCAACTGTTTCTGTAACTTTTCCTTCTCCTTTGTTTCCTTATCAAGTCTTCTGAGAATAGCCTGTGAAGATTCCTGAAACTCTTCTTTTTCTTGTTCTTTGATAGTTGGACACAAATTAATACTTTGTACCTTGTAATCAGTGGGTCTTACCTCATCCTTGAATTTATCAATTGTAGAAATAACCACATGAATGAATTTATTATTGAATTCATCCCTTGAAATATTTGAAAATTTCTAAGCTTTTTTCCTCTGCTTGGGTTGCCACCTTTCCTCAAGCAGTTTATCCTAGCTAGGAGTTTCTTCTTAGATAATTATTGGCTTCTTATTGAGCCTTTTCTCCAACCAGTCAGGGGTAGTATATTTTTTTATTTCTATCTCTTTATTTGGACTATCAACGACATTTTCTTCAACATTCTTTTTTGTTTTTGGTTGATCTTCTTGTTCATCTTTGTCTAGGTGAGGACTGTTAGCAACTTCTTCCCTATTC
Source organism: Sequoia sempervirens (assembly GCA_007258455.2). Classification (NCBI taxonomy): domain Eukaryota; kingdom Viridiplantae; phylum Streptophyta; class Pinopsida; order Cupressales; family Cupressaceae; genus Sequoia; species Sequoia sempervirens. The sequence continues at coordinate 371,269,873 of VDFB02058242.1, read as the reverse complement.
TTCCCTACCTTAGGATGATCCTCCAATTCATCAATTACTACTTTCTCTGGAGACCTGGATGGTTTTTCTTGTACTATCTTGGATTCCATGTTCTTTCTTTTTTCTCTGGAGGTATATTGTTTCATCTCTTGCACAAATTTTCTCCATTATCCACTTTCAGGAGTAGAAATTACATCACCATCCCCTTCTGGCTGCTCAGGGTCATTTGATATATTTCCTTCCTCATGGGATACTTCCTTTGAGAATTGCACATTATGAGGAGAAAGGGGACGGGAAAAATTTCCTATAGCTTCTCTCTTCTCAACATCATTAGTAGGTGCCTCTTCATTCTTCACCTTTTCTTTTGCATTTCTCATCTCTTTCATAGGAGATTCCTTGTGCTTGGGATAATTTATTCTAAAATAAACTTGGGCCTTTTCCCCAGAACTTTCCACATCAACAACTTTTGTTGAGGAAGGAGGATCAATAGTAGCACTACCTTTTCTATCCTTTTCTGCCTTTTTTTCTTTTTGTGATTATTCTCCTCTTCCTTACAAGTTTTGAAGCCCCTCACACTTTAGTTGTAACATTAGCTTTGGGAACCTTCTTCACCTTGGGATATGGCTTCACCCCCTATCTAATGTGTGTCTGGCTTCTATTTTTTATCTTTATTGACATATGTATTTCTTCCTCTTGAACATCCTCCTCATGAGGCTCAACAATATCATCACCTTTACCATCTTCAGCCTCTTCTTCAAATTGAGACTCCAAGTTTCCCATCAAATCATAGGTTAATTTTGTAGCATCAGCCTCCAACTCCAATACTTAGTGCTTTACCCACAACCTAGAGTACTTCTTCACTAGCTTAGTGACTTGGTTCAAGTTTGTTATGTCTTCCTTTGACCAGTTGATTGGAGGAAATGACTTGTTCCTATAGGGCTCATAGTCATGGTGTTGAACGAGGTTTACCTCATCATCCTACACTTGATCAAGTACCTCTGCGACCCTATATAGCCTTATCAATTTAAGTGGAAATCTAGAAAACCTCTTTCTGATGGCATCAAATTCATCTTTGCAATTGGCCCAGTAATCCTCAATGTGATCGTTATGCCTAAATGTTCCATAAGGATCAAATTTATTTCCGTTAGTATTAGAATATAGTTCAAACTATATGATCTTTTTTTTAGAATGTTGAACACTCTGAATAGAAGGACATGCCTCTAGAGTTCCCATTGTCAAAGGGAATTCTACTCCTAGCCCTTTCTTTTTCAACTCTTGTTGTAGGATCTCCTCAAAGCCTACCATTTGTCTTGTTATTTCCAGTGGCATTAGAAATTTTTTACTTGGATACCTTGGTAATCTTAGTGGAACAACAAGAGATTATTTTAGCCAAATGTATGTGAGCCTTTGAAACCATATAAACCATTCATCATACTACTTGATTAAGTCCATGGCATAAGTAGAGACTTTGACATGGAGAGCATCTTGTAACAACCTAGGAATGTACATGAAAAATGCATCATTTTCCCTCCTATAATTGGATGTTTTATGTTGCAGTTGTGGGTATACGTCCCATATCATGTCCTTCCCTATAGTCCCTTTGCAACTAAGACCTTTGTACTTAGTCTTATGTTCCAACATGTAGATAAGATATGAAGTCACAGTGAATCTATTAGTCTCTTGTACACTTCTCAATTGGGCATCCAAATTGTTGCTTATGATTCTAGCCCAATGATAATGCTTGTTAGCCACAATTTGTGTGATGGGGTAGAACATCCAATTTTGAAAGATATGAGCCTCTTCTACTCCCATGAACCTGCCCAAAAGAGTTATGATATCATGGTATTCCATTTTAAAATCACTCCTATGTAGTTGTTTGGGCAGCTTGGAATAGTGTGGTTTAGGCTTCAATCTCCAATAGTTGTTCATGTCTTCATCATAAAACTTTATTGATTCCCAGATGTTAATTTCCTCAATGAGCTCGTGATGTGCAGCAATATTGAACACCTCTATAATGAACTCTTTAGTAATATTTTCCATGACTCTTCCTTATGGGCCAATTATAATTCTTGTTCTAGTGTCATAGTGTTTTGCACATTCTAGGACCAACTTTGGACAAAGTTGTGTTGGAAGGAAGCCTTATGCTTGAGCCAAAACTATGAGTAATGATTTGTTCCAATTGGGTGGGTGCATTTCCATACATCCTCTGTTGAAAGTCATCATAATCTATATGTCCCATATTTGTGTCCACAATCTTTGACCAAGTAGATGCAATCTTGGACTCTGTCCATATGCCCTTGAAGTCATACTTTATCCTTTCTTCTCTCCATTTGACCTCCTCTTGCACTAAAGCATCTTTTGACTTAGATGCCTTGTTAGGAATCAATTCTGCCTACATCTGTTAGAAAGGACCAAAATCACCAAAATAGAAAATAACAATGTAACATATTATATTAATCCCATGAAACTTCAATGTGTACCGATAATGCCATTAAATCAAAATGATAATAATACAAACTCCAATGGAAATACAAGGCAAGCAATTCTGTTTGAAAGATCTATTATCACATTATGTATGCACATAAAACTCACTCAACTCAAACAATACATGAAATGATCTTATAACCCTATGTGAAAACACATTAGTCATCAAAATTGATATTTTGAAGCACAATGAAAGAGGTTGGGTAATCCACACTAGCTCAAATTCCCTGGCTGGACTAGAGCTGAGGTAATTCGAGTAGGCTCAAATTCCTTGTACTCAACATATTGCCTACATTTGTCTTGCAATGGCTTAGAATATTCAATATATTTGGGAACATTGAATTGTTAATCATCTTTAAATCACTTCATCCAAAATTTCAATTGAAATCCAATTCATCACACACATTAGAAAATTTGAATTCCAAGAAGTTCGGGTATCTTAGGGTGCCTTGGATTTGAAAAATTCAAGGGAGCTCGAAATCACAGAGTCAAATTTGGAGTTTAAGTATCAAATCCTTTAGGTTTTATAGATGAGTGAGGATTCGAGAAATCCAAGGAGGCTTGGAATTTCTGAGTGGATTAAGGCTCAGATAATCTGAGCTACCTCAAAATCTTTGAACTTCCACTTTTCGTTCCAGCCCAAAAATCTCTAAGTGTTTGATTTTTTTTGTGATCACCTTAGATTTGTGTTTATTTCTTTAAAGCTTCAAATCATTGATTTCACATTAGAACCCATTAACCCCTTTTTGTTTGATTTCTCACCTTGTTCATTGTGTTTTGATTCCCACTTAATTTATCAAAACTAGGGTTCTATAATGCTAGGGCTTGAAACCAATCCCTCAACAGGGTGACACTCCTAAATACCATCATCAGAAACTAAGATGCACTATAAGGGTATAAATCTCAAATAATTTCAACAAATCAATCTATTCGAGTTTGTTCAAATCCGATCCCTCATTTAACTTTTCAAAATAAACCTTAAAGAACTAAAACCCTAGATGGTCGATTAAGAAACAAGAAAAAACAAAATCCACTCAACTCGATGGTTATCATATTCGATAAAGAATTGAAAAAAAGCACAAAAAAAAGATGAAAACCAACCGAGGAATATCAAAATCCTACCGTGGAATAATGCACGAGGAAAGATGTAACAAAATCTGCCCAAGAATCCCATAGCTCCTAGCAAAGCTCAATCAGAATGCATGATGGGAATGGATCTCTCTTCAAACTCAAGAACGCACAAGGTGAAGTGACTTAAATGACACCCCAAAAATCTCTTAAATCTCTTTTTAGCCATTTATACTCACTAAAGCAATGCAATAAATGCTCAAAGGTACATTTCAAAACCTAGGAATACGAAGGGAGCTCGAACCCGAGAAATCTGAGGTAGCTCAAATTTTCTGGGTAGACTAAGGCTCAAGGAATTTGAGCTACCTCGGATTTATCAAACTATCCTCATACTTAGACAATTTTTCCCTCAAATCAAAATTTCAAGCCAAAGGTCAATTCTCCAAGAGCTAGACTGACATCATAGTGTTGCAATAAGGCATCTCAAATGCAAATTGTTCATTAAATAATATGGGTGAAACAATACCAAGACCAAGAGACCTATCCATTAAGGGGAAAAGGTCAAGATCCCTAAGGAAAATAAGCAAACCAAACAAGCAAAAGAGGGTCCCCACCTTTGGTGGGGCATGTGTGCAAATACTGCACAACACCTAGGTAACTCTATATGTCTCTCTCTATCTCTCTCTCCCCTCTATCTATCTATCCCTCCCACCCTACCTAGATAAGTCCCTCTCACTCCACCTCCTCTATCTCTCCCTCTCTCATGTCACTCCCTCCCACACCCTCTCCTTCTCTCAGGTATCTCAATCACACTCTCTCTCTCTCCCACTCCTCTCTCGCACTCCCTCTCACTACCTATCTCTCAAGTCTCTCCCTCTCACCCCCCTTCACACTCTCAAGTCTCTCCATTTGGAACCCTACCTACATAAGTCTCTCTTTCTCTCCCTCTCTCTCTCTCCCCCCTCTCTCTCTCTCCCTCTCTCTCATTTCTCTCTCTCCCTTTATCCCTCTCACTCCAACCCCTCTTCTCCCACTCCCTCTCTCTTAAACTCACTACCACCCCCTCTCCCTCTCTCTAGACTCTCTCACTACCTCTCTCTCTCTTAAAATTCTCCCTCCCTCTAAAGACATACATACTTACATACATACAAGCATAATACATCTGTACATACAATCCTACATACATACAAGCATACATGTACATGTGTAGATACAATATTACATACATATAGGTATGCATACAATATACATGTATTGATACATACATACATACATGCATACATACATACAAGCATGCATACATACATACATCATATAAAAGCATACATGTATATACAAACTTACAAATATATAAATATACATTCAATTCTAGAGTAGAATTTAACATAAAGAAAAACATAATGTGAGCACATTATACTGCACTCGTGTTATGTCTTGCTAGACATGTCCCTCACAAACACAAAAACCATGTCAAAACTAAGATATAATGTGAGTGCATTATAATGCATGCACATTATATATTTCTTTGGGAATCCCCAAGCCTTGGGCTTGGTATTTTTCTTGGAATACCACCCCAATGGCTTGGAGGGCATTCTAAATGACCAGAGACATGTTTTTGCAAATTCCACAATATTTCACATAATCGGGTTCATGCTCACCATTAGGATTGCATGTGGTTTAATTTCGAACAAATCGAACACCTAGGTAATGTTAGGTTCTCTCTTAGCTATCCAACAATGTAATTTTTTTCACTTTCTGACAATGTTAAGCCTTTCGTCTATAATTTCTTTTGTTTGTGCATCTCTTTTTTGGCAAAAAGAAATGTTTGGTGTTTTTTTTTTATAAATTAGCCATTCATCAAAATTTCAAATAAATTACATTTTTAGAAATTATACTCCATTCTACAATTTTTAAAAAAATTCAATTAGTTTCCAAAATTTGTAGGGGTAGCACGGCCAAAATTTTGTTTTTCAGTGTCCACTTAGAAAATTAGTAAAAAATTAAATATTCATTAAAAAATTATCATAAAAATTGTGCATCAACTACATACTGTTAGCTAATTTCTCACAAGAGTGATTTTAAAAATACTAAAAAAAAGCTCACCGTGCTAGGGACGTACAAGAGTTGCTATGTTATGTTGAACTGACAAAAAAAACACCAAGTTATGTATGTCCATTTTTTGAACCCCTTAATCTCAACCATTTTCAAAATAAATTAGTAGTTTAGAAAGTAGACTTGGAGCACTTTGATCCTTGTTTTTGTTCCATCTCAAAAAAATTAGTGTAACTATCCTCAATTTCACGTCCAAGGTCAGTATTTCCTTATTTCAGAAAAAAAAAAAAAGTGGCCACTTAAGCCCCCTTTTTGGGACCCATCTTTTTGCACTTAATTGAAAGGTGAAACAAAATTTATTTAAATAACTTAGGGTTATTTAATTAAATTAGAATACTTAGGGTATTAAATTAAATAGTTTGATTTATTTAATTTAATGAGATGAAGTGTTAGCATGAAATGGGGGAATTAAGTCGATTTGATGTGTTAGGTTATTAGATGCAAATGATGCAATTAATTAAAATAACTAGGCTAATTCAATTAATTAAGTGAAAAGAGGATGGGTTTCAAGAGGAAATGATGTTAGTATACCTGATTCAAGTGTATGATATCATTCAGGACATTTTTTAGTGTCTACATTTTTCCCCTCTTTGAAGCAAGGTACCTACTGCTTCAGTTCAAAGATTGATGCTTTTTGGATAAAAAACTACTGCTTAAATCAAAAAATAAATTATTTTATTTTTAGATGCCCTGGTGGAAGGATAAAGCTGATTCCTTTGCCCCTCGAGAAATCAAGCAAAAAAATTTGAATTTTGGGTTGATTTCTCAATAAAGGTAAAAGGCTATCCCAGGGGTCCATAAAGGCTTTGGGATGTAAGAAACATGCCAAAAATGCAAAAAATGATGCAAAATAAGGTTCAATTTGGAAAAATTAGTGAAAATCATGAAAAACCCTAGCTTCATGGTTAAATTAGGGAAAAAAACCCTAATTTTGATGCATAAATAAGCTAAGAAGGGTCACTTTCAATCCATTTGTGCATTCACACCTTAAGGAATTCTTGCAAATTGAGCTCTGACCCCCTGATGAAATGGCATAATGAGAGCTCCTACAACACATTTTTGATCAAGTTCGAAAGCACCAACGACTTCCAAGCTCAAGACCACGAGTATGTAACTCGAAATGATTTGAAATTTCACTTTTTGATACATTTATTGCTTTTTGAATTTTAAACTTTGGTGGCATCACTATACAACAACACTAATTTTAGAATCGATGATATGTGTATTGTGATGCAGTTCACAATTTAGAATTAGGGTTTCCAATTTTAAATTGCAATGCATATGTTTATAGCGATGCACTTCTCGATTTGAAAATTAGGGTTAGGGTTTTCAAATTTTAAATTGTGAAGCATACGTTTCTGGTGATGTGATTTGCAATTTGCAATTTGAAATGCCTTGGGTGTCATAGTTTAAAATTTGAATTATAACGACGCTATCGTAAATAGAGACACTATTGTCATTTAGAAGCCAGAAACTCCAAACTGAGTCAAATTTTTTTCAAGTTTTGACATCATGCGCTTCATGAGTGTAGGAGGTCATTCCACTTTTGATGTCCTATGAGCACCAACCCACAATTTTGGAGAGACTTGGTGATTTATCTAAGTTTCAATAGGAGAACTTGGGGGAGATGGGTCTATGGTACATCGCTTATATGCCTATCATCTGAACACATCTAGCCATGATGACCATGTTGTGCAAACGATGTCACAGTGAGACTTCATCATTCCTCCTTCCCATAGGTGAGGTGACAATGACATTAGAGGATGTATGGTAGATACTACATTTGGTGATACATAGCGAGCATGTGATCTATGAATTTGATGTCGCTTACGATTCCTGCCATGAGGTGATGGAGTTGGAGGATATCGTTCTAGTCACTTCATAGATTGACCTCGAGATGTACAAAGGTTAGGTGCCCACATTCAGATTGATCATTAGAGCTATTATATCTGGTTTGGCTGCTCTAGACCAACAAAGCTACAAATTCAACCTAGGATGGGGCCTTGCTTGGCATAGGATGCTCTACAGGAGGACATTATTTGCATTGGGGTCAGTGATGTTGGAATCATTGTATCATGATATGCATGACTTTGTATACTACGATGACAGAGCGATCAACATAGGGGTTACCTTGCTACACATTTGGGCTTGGGAGCACATCATTGTGCTTTCACCGATCATGTAGATGGCTAATGTAGAGCCAAATGATATTTCTGTTTGGTGATGCAAAGGCACCATTAATTTACAACACACTAGGAAGCTTGGGATTCCATACTGGCACCGAGTGCTTGATTATATGACAATATTTAGATGGTGACCCTGGCTTTAGATGCCAACATGGTTTGATGATGTCCAATAGCTCTTCTTTTCCAAATAGACCCAATATATGTAGGGTTGGGAACACACCATTATAGAGTGGTATCTGCTAGATAGGGTGGCTTGATAGTTTAGAGAGAGACAAGATAGACTAGATGATTAGTATAGAGTCATCTTTGCTAGATCAGCATGAGAGGTACCCACATTGGCACCCATGATCCCAACCCCTAAGGTGGTCAAGGGATTTCGGTAGTTAGTTGCTCAGCCATGGGATTATGACCAAGGACAACTGGATGCTCAGACGACACTCACATATGATGCATGGTTTACACCCCCTCACCGGTTGATAGATCCAGTGGGTGCTCCTCCATGAGGGAGACTGAGAGGGAGAGGTGAAGGAAGGGGCAGTGACAAAGGTAGGGGATAGGATGGGGATGAGAAGATCCTCTAAGTACCACCAATGGGACAACAACCTCCACAATAGCCTCATGCTCAACTGCAACCAATGCAACAACAACCAGTTCAACCACAACCACCGAGGCCATATCCTTGAGATTTATAGATTCAGTAGTTGTAGGAGTAGGTTCTAGTCATTACAGGTGAGCGGGATCAAGCCTGACAACATATGGTAGCTATTACCATTGAGAGGGATTAGGAACAACAATAAGTACAGGCTATCACAGAAAAGAAGGACCATGAGGGGCAACTCAAACAAACTTCCAAGATGCAGCTAGCACAAGAGGTCATGTGGCACTAGCAGCTTGAGATGATGATAGCTACATCCCAAGGGTGGTGTTAGCTCTCAAAAATGTAGGTAAAGATACCTCAAGAGGCTGCCAATCTCTTGATATGTTTTAGGGTAACAGACAAGGTTAAAAGAATTCAACCTTCTACTCTTCAGGTGATGCTAAACCTAGGTGGGTGTACCAATCTAAATGAAGCAGACTTAACTTATGATTATCCTCCTTGCTATGGTTTTTTCACAATGGCAGATGGGAGTGAACAAATGAATTCAAACTTGATAACAATAACAATCTTCTAATCTAAATCCTAAAGTGCTCAATTAACAAATGTAAAGAAACTGAATGAATTCAAAATGATTAAGTGCAAAGACCAGTACCTTGTTGGGTATGCGGAGTCACATGAAACCAAGATGAGCAACACTCTCTAGAGGAAATTCAAATTATTTGGCACATATTCTATTTACAACTTGTATAAAAATGCAATATTGTAACTACTAAGCTCTACTTTAATAATCCAAATAGATCTTTCTGATTACTGTGATCATCAAAAAGGATTTAATATTTGCTTGAAAGAACCAATTGATTAATCACATAGATACAACAAATGTGCATTGATAAAATGAACATAAACTTGTTATGTCAATTTAAACAACCAGAAAGCATCAATCTTGGAGACAACTTAGCGGTATTTTTATTTAATTCAACAGACAATTGACACTAGAAAATGCAACAACATCAACTGATTTTCATAAATACCTCCATTATGAAATCATGCAACAATAGTCTCTAATTTGATAATTTTATTCTACCACATCTACATGTTGTGTATCAAAATCTAATAACTGGTGTCATTTATAATTACAAAATGCCTATTTATACACCAGCATGAGAAAAACATATCATATTGAGATCCCATGTTGGCCTTCCACAGAATTTGGGCTCAAATCATGTCGGCCAACAATGGTTATTTTAGTAATTTACATGTCATCCTCAGTATTTGAATTCTTATTAATCATTCATGAAACAGTCAGTGAGACAATCCAGTAGGTATGCCGAAGGAAATTCAATCACTAGTCATCCCCCTGGTTCTATTCGCTTTCGCTGTGACACATCAGAGTCGGGGAGATGTCATACAACCAACATTATGTTTCATTGATATGCTTCTCATAGTGTATTATTCATTCACTGAGACATAGGGAAAATTCTCACCGAGATGCACTTTTGTATTCATTCACTGTTGCTATAACTTAATGGTATCAGAGAGACCCCTCACAAATTTCATTTTGTTTCACTGAAAGTATTTATCCATTATGAGTCACTGAGATGAGATCATACTCTTGCTGACAAGTTCGTCCATGTTTTCCATTGGCGAGACCGAAGGTCACTCGCAGAGACTTCTTATCAAGAACCTTAACTCATATCGATATAACATCCCTTTATGTTGTCAGTCGGTGAGACACAACTAACCTCTCACCGAAAATCATTTGAGAGAAACCTTTTATGCTCTGTCAATGAGACATATACACTTCATTGTGACCACTCACCGAAGACCTTTATGTTTGGTTGAAGCGAAACCCCATATCTATTGTTCGGTGAGACCATAAGAGTTCGCCATGACATTATATCGGCGTCACAACTCATGTTGATACATCCTCATTCAAGCTGGTCAGTGGGTCATAATGAGTTCGCTAAGACATCATACTAACGGTATAACCCCTGCTGAAGTGAATCCTCCACTGTCGCCGAAACAAAGAAAGAGTCCTACAAAAGCTTCCTACATGCAAACCACGATCACTATGACATCAAATGAGTCTTGCCGATAGGTAACACAGACTCGTGTTAGCAGAAAACACAAAATGGGTCAGGGAGACAATGGTATTCTCACGCTGATACAGACCATGATGTGAAAAATGCAAGACTCAATTTATGGGATAAATATAGGCCAAAATGCAAGCAAAATTTCATGATGGAAGGCCCTTGTGCTTATGATGAGGAGCTATATGGAAACTTAGGAGTATGAAAAATATGTAAAATCGTCAAATTTTAATAGTTCCAACAGTGGCTCCATCTGGGGATGAATGATAGTGAGATCATTGCAAGGATCCAAAATATTTTGGTGAGCAGACCAGACCAAACACAAAATGATGAACCAGTGAGCAAAAATGGAATGAATGGTAATGGAAAGTGAGTGCAAAATGGAAGTGAAATGGATGCAAAATGAAGTTGAACCACAACCCTAAACTACTGTGCATGGAAAATATTTTTAAAGAGGACAAGCAAGAGTTGTCCATGCACTGGAAACCCTTAATCCTCTGTGTTTTAACTTCACCTATTCTGAGCTATTACAATCTGAAACTCAAATCATAATTTCCCCTGTCAAATACCTGGTTTTGTCTTGAGTTCATCAGATTCTTCTTGAAGACACACATGCAATCTTCTCTGTCACTGTTATTGCAAGTTTTTAGAAAATCATCATGTTCAGCTTGGCCCAAATTCCCTTCATCATTCTGTAGTTCAAATTCTCCATCATCATGAGGCAAATATTTGTTATCTTCAACATAGAAAATATATGCATATCCAATACAACATTTTATATTATCTCTCTCACTGTCATGAATTGTGAAACATTCTCCCAGTCGTATTGAAAATTCATCATCAAAGTGCTTTTCTTGAAAAAGAAAAAAATTTGTTTTATCAATATTGTCTGAAACAAACAGATCTGCAACCTTTTGCACCTCTTTAACAATACCAATTGGATACAACACTGGATTATGACTCATATCATCAATATTAAGCATATATGAACCAATCAAATCTAGACCACTATCACCCTTGGTATGCATATAAACGTCTTCTCCATAAGAGTTAGAAATTTCAAAATCACATACCTCATCTTGAATGGACATAGACCTTTGATCAACTTGAAAGGTTTCACCATCAACTTGAGAAATGCACTGAGAGTCATAAGAATCATCATACAAATATCTTTCACTATCTAGGTAGATGTAAGCTGGACACAAAACTTCAAAATCACCCTTATGTACACATCTCTGATATTCAAGAGTCAGCAAATCTGAAATTTACTCACTGCTAAGTGAACAAGTCTCAACATCCTCGTTGCTATATTTATATTCTTCACTTTTGTCATCATCAAAAAGAGGCCCAAGATCATCAAAGAATTAAAAATTAGAAACATTACTAGCGAAGTCACTTATTCCATCATCTAGCTTGTCTGAAATTATTTCATCTTTACCATAAAGTAGATCTGAAAATACCTGGAATTCATTCCTGGGCATACCTTGGAAAAACATCATTTCTTCTTCATCAAATAAGTCTTCATGACTTTCAACTGTAATAGGAGGTATTATATACTCATTATCAAATGAACTCACATTATCCATTGCTTATTTCTCTCGATCACCACAAGAACCTTCAACTAGATCAGTACTGATTAACTCTGGTTGGGATGATTCTATCTTGAAGTTTACAAGATTCACATCACAAAAACAATTTATTTGATCTTGGGGTACATAGTCAACAACTTGGTTCATTCTTGGCTCCCTATACAACTTGACTTCCCGACCATTCATTGGAATAGTTGCATAAGATAAATCAAACTGGATATTTCCCCCCATTTTTGTTGTCCATTGTCTTGATAAAAGCATCCCAAACTGAGAAGGAGTATCAATCATTGTTATATCTATATTATAAGCCACTTGTAGATAAGTAGCTAGCTTGACCTCAACATTTCATAATACCTACCACAGGAATAGCTCTGTTATCCATTGCATAACATTTCCCTTCATATGTATCAACCCACATGCCAAGCTGCTTCATAACTCCTACTGGCATGATGTTTATAGCTACACTAGAATCTATCATGCAATTCCTCAACAATTTGTTATTTATAAGTAATGTAGTGAAAAAAGGATCAACATGTGGGGGAGTTGTTAATACATCACTCAAGCAGACTTCTGGGATATTTACCTTCTCCTGCCTATTGATAGCTACTTTATTTTTAGAATTCATTATCAATTGAACATCACAGTCTTTGTATTCTTTAATTTTCATCATCTCAAGTAGTGGAACATACATTTTTACCTGGGATAACGCTTTAGCAAAGTCAAAAGAAGAGCCCTCCACCTTAACAATTTTCTTCTGTTCTAGAATTTCTCCTTTGCTTTCTTCCTTCTCTCCTTTACTAGGCTGGTCAGGCCTTTGTATCTCTTTGTGTAATTCCTTTACTTCCTCCTTTTGGACAGGCTTCTATTCATTTTTATCATGCTGTTTATTTTATGGCTTTTTCACAATTCCTTGTGTTGCCTTCTGGTCCTTCATGAAGATTCCCCTGGAGAAACCTTCATTTTCATTTACTGTTCTATTTCTCAACCAGTATTTACTCTTTGCTTCCTCAACTATAGCAATAGTTAGTCTCTCTATCTCCTCTTTGGTGAGTCTCCTCATACTGTAGTGAGTAGGTATTTCATCAGAATGTTGTTCTATATAATCCTCTTTAGAATCAGAAAAGACCTGATGTTCAACCATATGGACATTGTATTTATGATTTGAAACATCGTACTCATATCCTTCATCCTCTGAAGATGAATACCCTTCCTTAACATGGAGAAGAGTATTTGAAGTCAAATATACCGTGTGATCTTCTCCACTACTTCCTACCAAGATTCCTTCTTCTTGCATCCTTCGGGAAACAACACAATAGTTTGGGGAATGTGGCTTATCACAAGCTTCATAGAAATAATTGTTACTCACCATATAGGTTCCCCTCTTTGTCAATGGATCAGGAGTCTCCTTGTTTCCAAGCCTAGCTATTATAGGTTTTCCATCCTTCCAGTCTGTATTATAAGGCATATCATGCAACCTCGGCCTCTCATTTCTATATGTATTCTCCTGTCTGTACTGATAATTGTTGCTTTTTTGAGGATCCCTAGGGTTATCTCTTTTATTGATTATACCTACAACCTTCTTGTTGTTTTCAATTATTAGTGTTATCTTTTGAGCTTTAGCCAGATCTCTTGGGAATCTTTTTTTCAATTCATACCCAGTTTTAGGATCAAATGAATTTAAATAAACACTCAAATCTACATAATCTGGCAGCCTTGATCCACGAGGTACTTTAGTCTGCAACTTGTTGAATCTTCGGTTGAAATCATAAATTGAATCATTATGATTTTTGTGAATTTGCATCAATTCATGAAGAGCTGCATCTGGTGCATTTAGATTCCCATATTGTTCTACGAATCGATCTTGGAATAATTGAATAGAATTGATTGAGAATGCTGGCAAGCTGTTGAACCAATCCCTAACATCTTCAATAAGTGACATCATAAACAACTTCATGTGTAAATCTTCATATGGCATATCTATGTCTTGGATGAAAACATTGAAACTCCTTAAATTCTCTTCAACAGTGATTGCATTACTCCCTATAAATTTGGGTGCCATACCCCTCTAACTGCCATCCATAGCGTAAGGGTATAACTAAAAGCCTACTAAATGAAACTATCTAATCATGGTTGTATGCTGGTGAGGGGGAGGAATAGGTGGAAACTAATGCTGGTGCATGGGATTATTGTACTGTGCATTATACTATGGGATAAAAGACTGACCAGGAGGTGGATGCATAGTTGTATGCTGTGTGGGAATATGAGGTGGATGATTTGGATGTATGTATTGATTCCTTGTCTGATTGTGAGGAGCATTTGATTGATTAGAGGGCCCTGCACCTTGATTACCTTGCTTATGAGGTGGTACATACTTTGGGGGGAAATCAGCTGTCTGATCAACAACTTAAGTTTTCTTCAATTTAGCCTCTAATTCCTCTATCCTCTTCCTCTGTAATTCAAACTGTGCTTTTACTTCCTGAGGAAGCTCATGATCAATAAACACATTTTGGTTACTCTCCATTCTTTGCTCACATTCCTATATATATCTGAGTCCTCTTGCTTCAAGTCTGGCATCAAACTCAGGTTGATTCTAAGGATCAAAAAAGAGAAAGGATTTCTTTGATCTTCAGGGGTACAAAGTTCTGCACTTGAATTATCCCTCCATGTATCATATGTTTCACAATGTGCTCTTGATGTTCTGTCTTTGCCAGTCATGGACATGTCCTCACTTATCCCTTTGCCCTTATCAACCTTGTCATCTTTGTGTGTCCACTTACTACTGCCAACAGGAGCTCTAGTATGACCTCCCCTGTATTGAGATCTTTTTCCATTCATGTTTGAACAAATGCAATGTTTCTTTCAGAGTCGCCACCTACTTTTCCAAAAGTAGGAAAATGATTATTTCTAATCTTTTACCCAGTGGAATCACTCTTTCTGAATCTTCTCAAATTATAACCTTTTCTTCAATGACTCTATAATGTGGTCTTCAACCGAATTTTTTGATATATTCCCCAACAGAGTCACCAATTTGTTAGCTCTAAAAAACTTAGGTAAAGATACCTCAAGAGGTTGCCAATCTCTTGATACGTTTTAGGGTAACAGACAAGGTTGAAAGAATTCAACCTTCTACTCTTTAGGTGTTGCTAAACCTAAGTGGGTGTACCAATCTAAATGAAGCAAACTTAACTTATGACTATCCTTCTTGCAATGATTTGTTCACAACGGCAGATGGGAGTGAACAAATGAATTCAAACTTGATAGCAATAACAATCTTCTGATCTAAATCCTAAAGTGCTCAATTAACAAATGTAAAGAAACTGAATGAATTCAAAATGATTAAGTGCAGAGACCAGTGCCTTGTTGGTTATGTGAAGTCACATGAAACCAAGATGAGCAACACTCTATGGAGGAAATTAAAATTATCTGGCACATATTTTGTTTACAACTTGTATAAACATGCAATAATGTAACTACTAAGCTCTACTTTAATAATCCAAATAGATCTTTCTAATTACTATGATCAACAAAAAGGATTTAATATTTGCTTGAAAGAACCAATTGATTAATCACACAGATACAACAAATGTGCATTGATAAACTGAACATAAACTTGTTATGTTAATTTAAACAACCAGAAAGCATCAATCTTGGAGACAACTTAGCGGTATTTTTATTTAATTCAATAGACAATTGACACCAAAAAATGCAGCAACATCAACTGATTTTCATAAATACCTCCATTCTGAAATCATGCAACAATAGTCTCTAATCTAATAATTTTATTCTACCGCATCTACTTGCTGTGTATCGAAATCTAATAACTGGTGTCATTTATAATTACAAAATGCCTATTTATACACCAACATGAGAAAAACATATCATATTGAGATCCCATGTCAACCAGCAACGGTTATTTTAGCAATTTACATGTCAGCCTCAGTATTTGAATTCTTATTAATCATTCATGAAATAGTCAGCAAGACAATCCAGCAGGTATGCTGAAGGCAATTCAATCGCTAGTCATCCCCCTAGTTTTATTCGCTTTCACCATGACACATCAGAGTCGGGGAGATGTCATACAACCAACATTATGTTTCATCGATATGCTTCTCATAGTGTATTATTCATTCACTGAGACATAGGGAAACTTCTCACCGAGATGCACTTTTGTATTCATTCACTGTCCCTATAACTTAATGGTATCAGAGAGACCCCTTGCAGATTTCATTTTGTTTCACCAAAAGTATTTATCCATTCTGAGTCACTGAGACAAGATCATACTCTCACCGACAAGGTCCTCCATGTTTTCCATCGGTGAGACCGAAGCTCACTCGCCAAGACCTCTTATTGAGAACCTTAACTCATATCGATATAACATCCCTTTATGTTATCAGTCGGCGAGACACAACTAACCTCTCACCGAAAACCATTTGAGAGAAACCTTTTATGCTCCGTCAGTGAGACATATACACTTCGCTATGACCACTCACCGAAGACCTTTATGTTTGGCTAAAGTGAAACCCCATATGTGATGTTTGGTGAGACCACAAGAGTTCGCCATGACATTATATTGATGCTGCAACTCATGCCGATACATCCTCATTAAAGTCGGTCCGCAAGACATAATGAGTTCGCTAAAACATCATATCGATGGTATAACTCCTGCCGAAGTGAATCCTCCACTATCACTGAAACAAAGAAAGAGTCCTTCCGAAAGCTGCCTGCATGCAAACCACGATCACTGTGACATCAAATGAGTCTTGCCGATAGGCAACACAGACTCATGTTAGCAAAAAATGCAAAATGGGTCGAGGAGATAATGGTATTCTCATGCCGATACGGACCATGATGTGAAAAATGCAGGACTCGATAGATTTATGGGATAAATATAGGCCAAAATGCAAGAAAAATGTCATGATGGAAGGCCCTTGTGCTTATGATGAGGAGCTATATGGAAACTTAAGAGTATGAAAAATATGTAAAATCATCATATTTTAACAGTTCCAATAGGTGGATAGTCTCTATGAGATTATATGGAGTGGCTATGACTGAGGTAGCCTAATACATAATGCACTATCATAGAGATGTCCCTATGGTGCTTAGACAACTAGATTACTCCTAGAGGACTGGGGCACATTCCAGAGCAGAGGATCAGCTAGAGAGATAGGCTAGAGAGGGGAGCATCCACAGGGCTAGCTTGATTGTACAAAGACACTTTTTTATTTATTGCTTGATTCTTTTATACAGATATACATTCATGGGCTCATTTTTTATAGTCTCGTGGACATTGTATTTATGAGCGATATACATACACTAATTCATATATTGTACCATGACAGTCATTTTTGGATATATAGATGATATGGATATAGATTCGATGTGATGAAATGTGTTCACTTGATTTCATGCTTATGATTGTATGGATGCATTTTATATGATGATGCTTATATATTGTCATGTTTGGATACAATTTTTTTTTTATATTTATGCGATATGTGATGATGTGAGATGATATGCAATGATATGAGATGTAATGGATGCAATGTTATATTCTTTTTCAGTCTTCTTTTCATGAGATGCCATGTGATGTACAATATGATATGATTATGTTATGCTTATACAAATGATATGGATGCATTTGTTTTTTTTTAATTTCCTTATGCAGTTTTATGATGTGATGTATGCATGCAGATGTATGTATTGATAATGTAGATGTTTTTGCTTATGATATGGTAATGTGATGTGTGTTTATGATATATGATGCAATGATTTAAGATGCTTAGAATAACAAATCTATATTATTCATCACAACTTAAATAATAATGATGATGTAGGATGGATGCATTTGGTGATGTTTTTGTTGATTTTCATGATACCAGGTTTGTGTGGAGAGAATATATAAGAAGTGAGAATGATCTGACCATTGATTGTGATGATTACTTTTAAAAGATCCAACAATTCTATGATCCACCAAGAATTTATTAGAGATGGTGATGATAAATGAATGATGATGATTATTTTCTCATAATTGGTGATTTAGATTTTTCATCATTCCTTATTATTTGATATAACACATAGATACAATGCAGAAAGGTATTAATAACTAGGATGACATTGTATCTAGTGTAATGGACTTTGACTTTGCAAATAGATAGGATAGTTCTTGTTCACACCTTGACATAAAAAAACCTCATTGGAATGTAAGTTATGAGATTAGAATACATTAGACCAAAGCACATGCAATAGTCAACAACATACTCCAATCAACTTCCCTACACACAACTAAGCAAGTATGTGCCAAGATTATTTTACAAGAGTATCCACAAGCACAAAAAACAAAAGATAATGATCGATGCCCCATTCCTTTCTCTCTAAATCATTTTGATAGAAATCATTGAGAGGTCCTCGGAATGGGTTATTAAGATAAGTCATAAGAAAAGATAAAAGAAAAATAGTCAGTGTTATCTATATCTCTTGCTAGTTTAATTTAGCTAAGGTGATGTTTGATACTGATGTCCATCGTAGGAAGGGTGTATACATCCTAGGACATGTTGATCAGATGGTTTTTTGATGTTGGATGATGAGGAGCTTTATGATAAGTCATTGATATAAACTTCACTGAAATATTTACCTATGAACTAGATGTTAGACTTTGACACTTAAGTTCTCACTTTAGAACTTGTGATACCTTGTTTCTACTTGTTTCACCAAAGGTTGAAGGTGATGATCGATTTATTATGGGTGAAGTTTATTGTGGGTGAAAGTAAGATGGGATGGATGGTTTTGGATTTTATGGAATATTTCAATGTTTTTGGTGTTTTGAAAATGTTTTGAAGTTGTTTTTGGTTTTTGATTATTTGAGGTTGTTTAGGGTTTCTCTAAAGATATTTGAGGCTTTTTATATCTTTTTGAATGTTTTTCAATGTGTTTGGATTTTCAATTTTCAAATTTTTTAGACTTTTGTTAGTTTTCCAAATGTTTAGGTATTTTTCGATAGTTGAATGTTTAGTGGTTTTCCAATTTTTGACTAAAAACCTAACCTAAAAGACCTATCCTAGGGGCCTTGAGGGATGATCAAAAATAAGCCTTTCCTATGTTATATATGCAAAGACCACGTATTTTGACTGACTTGACTTATTGAAGATGAGATATGAACAGTTTATGGAATGTCAGTTTATTGTGACAGACTCTTAAAGACTGACCTAGGGTGTCTCGAGGCCACATTAATGATGGCATTGCCTATGTTCAAGCTCAGAGACTCATAGTTTGACAATAGGGTACTATTTTTGGATTTTCAATGTTTGACCTTTTTAGGGTTTTTGATGTGATTTGGATGTTTTGGATTTTGAATTTACACTTTTATGAATGTTTTTGGATTCTAGTTGTATAGGATTTTGCAAATGTTTTTGGATTTTTTGATGAATTTTTTACAAATGTTTTTGGTGTTTTTGATGATCGTTTTACAAATGTTTTTGGTATTTTTTTATAACCTTAAGATATACAAGAACTCAATATGATCCATAATGAATTACCCTAGTGTGATATGTTAGACTACCTCAATATAGGTAAGACAAGCCAACCTTTGGAACATTCCAAGTAGTACTTAAAGGGGATACGACTTCACAATGGAAAGATATGATAAGGATCCAAAGAATAATATGATAAAGATCCAAAGAATAGATGGAGGTGCTTTTTTTTCAGGTTTTCACCAAGGTACTTGCCCAAAGCGCCACCAAAGTGGTTTCCACTAGAGGATGATTGTTTTTCTTTAATTTTTTAATCCTTTTTCTCACTTTTTTGGATTGATCATTTTTTGATTTTTTTGTATTTTCAGATCTTATACCCTTCAAGACTAGGCATAAATTTTTTTAAGATGCAAGCTTTTGGTTGGTTCCTGCAAGGGTTCTCCTTCAGGTGTTGAAAATTGGTATGCTCCTAATCCATAGCTTGCTATGATGACAAAGGGATGCAACCAATTAGGCTCAAACTTTCCTTTGATGTCTTGATCTGGAAGATTTTTTTGATTCTTCTTTAGGACAAGGTCCCCTACCTAGAAAGACCAACATTTGATCTTCTTGTTATAACTCTATTTCAATCAGTTTTGATATACTTGCAAGTGATTGAGGGCATCAAGATGACACTCATCTAGGAATTATAACTCGTTTAGTTGAGATACTATGTATTCTTCATCAGTGAGCAGGTTCTATAGTGATACTCGCAATGAGGGGAGATTAACCTCAATAGATAGGATAGCTTTTGATCCATAAACTATGGAGAAATGGGTCGCACTTGTTGGCATGCATATACTAGTTTGATAAGCCTAGAGAGTGGGATTTAGTTGTAGATGCCAGTCACGACCAACTTCATTGACCATTTTCTTTAGGATTTTTAGAATGGTCTTGTTCATAGCCTTAGCTTGACCATTTCCCTAGGGGTAATATGAGGTAGAGAATTGATGTTGTATGTTGAATCTTTGACATAGGTCTTTCACATTTTGATTCTTGAACTGTGTTTCGTTGTCTAAGATAAGAGTTTGTGGAACACCATAATGACAGATTAGATAATTCAAGAGAAATTGGGAAATTTGCTTCCCCATTATGTAGGTCATAGGAATGGATTCAACCCACTCGGTAAAATACTCAGTGGCTATTATGATAAACTTGTGGCCATTTGATGAGGTCAAAGTAATTTTTCCTATGAGGTCAAGTTCCCACTATTAAAAATTCTAAGGTGTGATCATTGGTTACAATTCTTGAGCTCGGGCATGAATCAAATCTCCATGTTGTTGAAACTGGACATATTTTGCACATATTGATGAGCTTTTCTTTCCATGGTTGGCCAATAGTACCTTGTCCTCAACAATTTCTTAGTAGAACTTATATCGCTAGAATGGGAACCACATATGCCAGTGTACTTTTTTTAAAGTGGTCAAGGATTCCTCTTGGTTAATACATCATGTTAGAACTATAAAATTTTAAAAATTTCATGACTACACATACCCGTTAGTTCCCAAAAAATGCCCATACCATAAGCATAGGAATCCTCTTTTCATAACATTTTTTCCCATATTTTGTCATGTGGTCCCATAAAATTCATCTAACCCTTAGTATTTCAATGTATAAATCATATCGACAAGAGATGATATAGGTCTCACCGATCCATGAAGCATTTTATACTAACATGTGTCTTTTGCAGTCTATCGGCAAGACATCGAGAATGTCTTATTAATGAGATTTCTATTGAGGATTCACATCAGCCAGACACAATTCATAGTCTCAGTGAAAGAAAGATCATATCGACAAGACAATATGCATCGAGGTGAGTCATATTGAGCCTATTTTTGTCTTACTGATCAAAGAAATAAAGACATATCAGTGAGACAAGAGTTGTCGGTGTAATGTCCCAGAGAATTCATCCAATATTTTCGATAAGGTAAAGAAGGATTCAGTTGATGTCATCGAGGTGAAGTCAGGGAGTCTTACCGACCCCCTATGTCACAGTGATAAGTGTTGTATTGGTAAAGACTTGGTGACACATTTGGAGGGATTGGTCATTGATGAGACAAGCTTTGTCAGAGAGAGCTAGGAAGGTCACACCAGGAGTTTTTCCATCGGCAAGAAACTATTATGTCTTGGTGATCAGAAAGAAAACTAAAGGAAACATCTCGGTAAGACTTGAGTAGCTATGGAACATTTTTCCAACCCCCTAAGTCACAGCGATAGTTTTCATCGGTGAGAGTCTTAGCGATACACTTGAGACTAAAAGGATAACTGTTGGGAAGACTCATAACATTAGTATAACTACAAGAAAACTAGGTGATAGAGGTGAAGATACAGATAGGCTTTCGGTGAGACTCAAAGCATTAGTGTGACTACATGACATCAAAGTGATATATAATCAGTGGTAGACAGAGAGACTCAGAACATTGGGGAGACTATAGGACGTCTCAATGGGTGTCTAATGAACATGGAAAAGGCCTGAACAAATGGATTTCCGCAAATGTGAATGCGAATGGACGTGACTTCTCATGTGTAAATACCCATTTTTGATAGCAAAAAAAAATACAGTGCAGATAGCGAGTAAAAAATATAGTAGATCGCAATATGTTAGAATTTTGAGACTATGATGCATGTCTAAAACAATGGAGATTTCTATTGAATTTATTTGATGTGATGACATTTTTCTGGTTTCAGTTGTTTGTTGTGTTAATTAATAGTATTGTTGAAGTTGTCTCCAAGGTTGATGTTTTCTAATTGTTTAAACTAATATATCAAGGATATTTTTTAGTTTATCAGTGCACACTTGTTGTATCTATATGATTGGATTAATTGGTTCTTTCAAGGAAAGATTAAGTCCTTTTAGTCAGTTATAGTAATTAGGAAATCTCATTTGGATCATTAAGAAGAACTCAGTAGTCACATCCTTGCATGTTTATACCAGTTATAAACTTAAAATTGTATGCCAAAAAATTTGAGTATCTGCCAGAAAGAAGTTATTCATTTCAAATTATCATTTGACTCTGTACACCCAATAAGGCACTAGTCTCTACCATTCCACTATTCAGTTTCATTCATTTTTTCATATGAACACATTAGATTTTAGCCTTGATATTGCTTATACAATTTGTACCAAAATAAAACTCATTTATCCATTCCTATTTTCCATTGTGGGTAAAACACTTTAAAGGAATAAACATTGATCAAGTCTGCTTCATTGTTATGGTACACCTGCCTAGGTCTAGAAGCACTTGAAGAGTAGAAGGTCTAAATCATTTGGCCTTGTCTATTACCCTGAAACTTATCAAGAGATTGGAAACCTCTTGAGGTATTTTGCCTACGTTTTTTAGAGCTAAAAAATTGATGACTCTTTTGGGGAATTATTGCAGGATATCTAGTTGAATATCATCATATAGAGTCATTGAAGAAAGATTCATAGTTTGAGAAGTTTCAGAAAGAGTGATTTCACTGGGGATAAAATCAATATATTTCATCTTTTCTCACTTTTAACAAAGTGGGTGGCGACTCTGACAAGAACATTGCATCTATTCAACATGAATGGTAGAAGATCCCAATACAAAGGAGGTCTTGTTGGAGGTCCTACTAGAAAAAATAAGTGGACACATAAGGATGATAAGGTCGATAAGGGTAAGAATATAAATGAGGACATATGCATAACGAACAAATACAAAGCATCAAGACCGCATTGTGAGACATATGATTGTTATGATACATGGAGAGATAATTCAACTGGAGAACCTTATACCCCTGAAGAACAAAGAAATCCTTTTTATAATCCTCAGAAACAGGTGGAATTTGAGGCTAAACTCGAGGCTGAAAGAGTCACGTATCAATAGGAATATGATCAAAGAATGGAGGGTAATTAAAATGAGCCTATTGATCATGTAACTCAAGAAAATTATGAGTTCTCAACTTGTGAAGACATAGAAACATAGTTCGAGTTTCATAAACAAGAAGTAGAAAGAGAAAAATCTAAACAAGAAAAGATCCAAATGATAAAAGCAATCCAAGACTTCAAATTGCAAAAAGCCCAAATTGATGCTTAGACAGCTAGTTTTTCAAAGTATATACCACCTCATAGGTAGGGAAATAATAATACAGGGCCTTCAAACCCATCAAAGGATCCTCAGAATCATATGGGAAATCAATACAAGCAACCAAACCATCCACCGTATATTGCATCACAACATACAAATTTACAACCACCTTATGGTCAATAATATGTGCCATATCTTCATACACAATACAATAATCTAGTGTACCAGTATCAAAACTTGCATAATCCTCCCCCTCAGGAATATACACCAAGGATCAGACAATTTGATTTGACAGGGTTTCAATTATTCCCTTACCCTATGGATAGCAATTGGAGAAGTCTTGTTCCTAAGTTTACAGGGAGCAGTGCAATTACCGCTAAAGATCATGAGGAATTTTAATGCATTGTCCAAGACTTGGATATATCATATGAAGATTTACATATGAGGTTTTTCATGATGTCACTCACTGAAGAAGCTAGGGATTGGTTTAATAGCTTGCCAATAGCTTTTGTTGATTCTATCCAAGAATTTCATGATCAATTTCTTGAATAGTATGGAAATTCGTGTGCACCAGATGTCGCTTTACATGAATTAGTATGGATTCAAAAAAAATTAGAATGAGTCAATTTATGATTTTAACTGGAGATTCAACAAATTGCAAAATAAGATACCACCTGGGTCAAAGTTGCTAGACTCTGCAGCATTGAGTATTTATTTGAATGCATTCGATCCAAAAACAAGGTATGAACTAAGAAATAGGTTTCCAAGAGATTTAGATGAAGCCCAAAAGATAACACTAACCATTGAAAACAACATGAAAGCTGATGGGATGATTAGTAAAAGAGATAATCCTAGGGTTCCTCAACAAGTCAATAATTATCAATACAAATAGGAGAACACATACAAAAAGTGAGAGGCCTAGGTTGCATGACATGCCCTATGGTACAAATTGTAAGGATGGAAAACTTGTAATGCATAGACCCAGGAACAAAGAAACACCTGATCCATTAAGGAAGAAGGGGGCATAAATGGTCAATAATAATCTCTAGTGTGAAGGTTGTGATGGGCCACATTCCCCATATCACTATGTTGTAGCCAAAGAAATGTAGGAAGAAGGAATGTTAGCAGGTGATGGTGGAGAGGATCACACAGTG
This sequence comes from Sequoia sempervirens, assembly GCA_007258455.2. Classification (NCBI taxonomy): domain Eukaryota; kingdom Viridiplantae; phylum Streptophyta; class Pinopsida; order Cupressales; family Cupressaceae; genus Sequoia; species Sequoia sempervirens. The sequence goes on along the minus strand of VDFB02058242.1, from coordinate 371,245,059 downwards.
TACTTGACCTCAAATACCTTTCACCCTGATGAGGAGGAGTATTCATCTTCAGAAGATGAAGGTTGTGAGTACGATGTTTCAAATCAAAGGTGCAATGTCCACATGGTTGAACAACAAGTTTTTCCTAATTCTGAAGAAGATTATGTAGAACAATACTCTGTTGAGGTGCCTACTCAATGCAATATAAGGAGACTCATTGGAGAGGAAATAAAGAGGTTAATGAAAAGGAAGGTGCTCCCAGGAGAATATTTATGAAAGATAGAGAAGTAACACCAAGAGTTTTGAAGAGAACAAAAAATAAGCAACATGATAGGAATGAACAAAAGCTTGTTCAAAAGGAGGAGGATAAAGAGTTACACAAAGGGAAGCAAAAAATTGATCAATTGAATAAAAGGGAAAAGGAAGAATTCAAAGGGGAAACATTAGAGAAAAATCAAATGGTTAAGGCAAAGGGTTCTTCATTTGACTTTTCTCAGGATTTATCTCAGGTAAAAATGTCTATTCCACTGCTTGAGATGATGAAATTAAGGAGTATGGTGATAGTGTAATTCAATTGATATCAAATAGAAATGAGAAAAGTACGAGTTCTGAAAATCAGATGGCCACTAAAATGGTTAGCAAGCAAGAGAAGATGATTGTCCCAGAAGTGTGTCTAAATGATGTATTGGTAAATTCCCCACAAGTTGAACCTTTTTTCACCATGATGCTTATAAACAAAAAATTATTGAGGAATTGCATGATAGACTCTGGAGCTGCTATCAATATCATGCCAGTTGGAGTTATGAAACAACTTGGTATGTGGGTGAATATTAATGAAGGGAAGTGTTATGCAATGGATAGCAGGCATGTTTTGGTAGTAGGTGTTATGAAATATGTTGAAATTAAATTAGCCACTTATCCTCAAGTGGTCTATAATATAGATATAACTATAATCGATACCCCTCCTCAGTTCGGGATGCTTCTATCAAGACAATGGATGGCAGCGGTTGGGGGAAATGTCCAATTTGATTTGTCTTATGCAACAATTCCAGTGAATGGCCAAGAATTAAGTTATACAAGGAGCCAAGGATGAACCCAATTGTAGATTATGTACCTCAAGATCAAGTCAATTGTTTTTGTGATATGGATTTTGGAAGTTTTAAGATAGAACCATCTGAGCCAAAGTTAATCAATGGTGATCCAATTGATAAACATGTTGCAAAAACTGTGATGGTGTGTGGAAAATGTACTTTGATGGAGCATGTAGCCAAGAAGGTAATGGAGCAGGAATAGTGTTTGTTTCACCTGAAGGAGTCACATTTAAATATTAATTTTTTCTAGAATTTGAATGCATGAACAATATAGCAGAGTATGAAGCTTTACTAACAGGATTGAATATGGTTGTAAAACATAAGATCAAGCTGCTAACTATTTTGGGGGATTTTGAGCTAGTTGTTTCTCAAGTTAAATCAAAATATGCAACAAAAAACAAGAAGCTGAAGCAATACAGAAATGTTGTATGGGACACAATTGAGTTGTTTGATTATTTCTCCATTGAATGGATTGAGAGGTCAAAAAACATAATGGAAGACTTTTTAGCCAATGTAGCATTGAGAAGAGATGATATCACACTGGCTGGAGTGTCTCAAATTGAGTTCAAAACAAGACCCGTTGTGCCTGACAATATATACAGTTGGCAGGTTTTTAATGATGATGTTGACCTCTTGAAATTTCTTCATTGTATAGATCAATATGAAGCTCAAGAATTTGATTTCAATGCCTTTGTTGAAGAAGTAGATGGAAAGCAGACAATATTTTGGAAAGAGGTCTTACAGCTTAAAACTAATAAGCTTCCCAAAGGGCTAGTAGCATTGGAAAGGGTATATGATGGAAATGAGCGGTCCCTCATGAAACAGATACCATTCAAGAGAGAGGATATTGAAGAAGTCAATTTAGGGACTGAACTAGCACCAAAAAAGGCATACATTGGAAATAAAATAAGCCCGACAATTCGAAGAATGTTTATTGCACTATTGAGAAAATATAAACATGTGTTTGCATGGTCTTATGAAGATATCAAAGCATATAGGGAAGATTTGTTTCAACATGAAATCTCGTTGAAGCCAAATGCAAAGCCATTTAGGCAAAGACAAAGACCTATAAACCCAACATTGGAACCAAAAATGTAGGAGGAATTGGTAAAGCTTAGAGATGGGGGTATTATCAAACCAATGAGGCATTCAACATGGGTTTTGAACCTGGTTCCTGTGAGGAAGAAGAACGAGGATATCAGATTATGTGTGGACTTCAGAAATCTAAATGTGGAATCTCTCAAGGATAATTATCCTCTACCTAATATGGAGGTTGTATTACATAAAGTAATAGGGTTTGAGTTGTTATCTACGATGGATGGGTTCTCTAGTTACAACCAGGTCAAATTCAAAGAATCTGAGTAGTACAAGACAACTTTTACAACCCCATGGGAAACATATGTTTATGTGAGAATGTCATTCGGTCTCACAAATGCAGGTGCAACCTTTCAAAGAGCTATGGACGTAGCATTTGCAGACTTGATTAATGCTATCATGGTAGTATATCAAGATGAACTTACTACTTATTCAAAAAGGGCTGAAGATTGTGTAGAACATCTGGAAAAGGTATTTATTAGAGCTTTAGAATATGGTATTAGTCTGAACCCTAAAAAATTTCATTTTGCAGTCATAGAAGGTAAACTCTTAAGACATATTGTGTCAAAGGAGGGGATTAGAATAGATCCTGAGAGGGTTGAGGCTATAGATGAAGTTCCTATTCCTCAAACTGTCAAGGCCATCTAGTCATTTTTTTGACAGATCAATTTTGTTAGGAGAGTTGTGTCTAATTTTGCTGAAATTATTAAGCCCATAGCAAAGATGCTAAGGAAGGTACAAAAGGTAAATTGGACTGCAAAAGAATTAGAAGCTTTTATATCTATAAAAAGGGCCATCAAAGAATCCCCTATCCTTAAATCTCCATATTTTGCAAAACCCTTTCAAATATTTTCATTTGCTTCAATGCACACTATAGTTGTTGTTATATTACAGAAGAATGAGGAAGGTCATGAGCAGCCTGTGTCTTTTCTCAACAAGTCATTGCAGGGATCAAAATTGAAATATGATATAATGGAAAAACAAGCATTTACATTGGTGAAAGCCACAAAGGCTTTTAGACCGTATCTTGTTGGAGCTAAGGTGATTGTTGTTGTCCCTCATGTAGCTATTGAGGATATCTTGACATAGTCAGAGGTAACTAGAAAGAGATGTGGGTGGATTAATAAAATTCAAGAATTTGATATGGAAATACAAATCACCAAATTAGTAAGAGGTCAAGGTTTGGCCAAGTTAAGGGCAGAAACAAATATTGAAGCAAATAAAATTTGTAATGTAGAAGATGAAGGAAATGAAATTTCAAGTATTGAGCATACTCCTTGGTATACAGACATCATGTATTACCTCAAATACATGAAGTGTCCTGAAGGATTAAGTGATAATCAGAGAAGAACGTTAAAGCTGCAAGCATCAAAACATGTGTTCATGGAAGGTGATTTTTTTTGGAAAAATAGGGACGAGATGTTGTTGCTATGTCTAGATGAGTCACAAGCCAAGCATATTATAAGAGAAATGAATGAAGGGGTTTGTGGAGGCCATTATTCTGCAAAGACAACTGCACACAAGATTCTCAGGGTAGGTTATTATTGGCCAAAAATATTTAATGATTCCTTTTCATATGTAAGAAGATGTGAAGCATGTCAGAAGTTCTTAGGGAAAATGAAGTATCAGGGAGCTTTACCACTCAGAACTTTGCAGGTTGAAGCCCCTTTTCATCATTGGGGAATTGATTTTATTGGGGAGATACAAGAGAAACCAAGTGGAGGACATAAGTGGATCCTGGTAGCTACTAATTATTTCACTAAATGGGTAGAGGCAATCCCAACCAAGCAAGCAACAAGTAAAGTTGTGATTAATTTTTTAATGCATAACATTATTACCAGATTTGGTACACCATTAAGATTGATTACAGATAATGGGATGTGTTTTAGATCTAATGAGTTTAAAGATTTTTGTAGTATATATGGTATCACTATGTCTTATGCAGCTCCTTACCATCTGCAAGCTAATGGTCAAGCAGAGTCCAGCAAAAAAAGTCTTCTAAAGATCATAAGGAGGATGCTAGGTGGGAACAAAAAGGCTTGGGATTCAAAATTAAGGTTGGCTGTGTGGGCTGATAGGATAACTTTGAAAAAGGAAATTGGAAAATCCCCATTTGAATTGGTATATGGAACACAAGCTAGGATGCCTTTACAAAATTTGTTACCAGTTTACAAATTTATCCTTCAAGAAGATATAGATATTCTAGAACCAATGGAGGAAAGAATGGAATAGCTGGCAGAACTTGATGAAATGAGAAGATTAGCTTAGAACTAGAATGTGAAGTTGCAGGCACAAATGAAGTATTTATTTGATAGAAGAGAAAAAGATAGAAAATTCAAAGAAAATGATCTGGTGTTAATGTGGAATGCAAGGTGTTAGGAGAAGGGAAAACATGGGAAATTTGAAGCCTTGTGGTTGGCACCCTTTGTTGTTGTTGGCAAGAAAGTTGAAGATTCATATTACTTGCAAAATATGACTGGTGTATGACTCGTGAAGAACAGGAGTTTCCTGTACATGGGAAATTCTTGAAGCATTTTTTCTCTTGAACAATTCTAAGGATTAAGAGTTTCCAGTGCATGGAAAAATCTTGAAAATCCTCTAAAAAATTTCTCTTCCATGCACAGTAGTCTAGGAAATAAAAGGAACAGGAGTTGCCAGTACATGGACAATCCTGAAATTCCTTCTTTTAAAATAAATCTTTCCATGTACAATAGTATAGGGTCATGTTCATTTCCATTTCCATTCATTCCATCTTGCTCACTGGTCCATCACCTTGAGTTTGGTCTGCTCACCCAGAAATTTGTATCCTTGCAATATTTCACAATCATTTATCCCTAGATGGAGCCATTGTTAGAACTGTAAAATTTGGAAAATTTCATGGCTGCACATACCCGTTAGTTCCCAAAAAATTCCCATACCATAAGCACAGGAATCCTCTTTTCATAACATTTTTTCCCATATTCTGTCGTGTGGTCCCATAGAATTCATCTAACCCTGAGTATTTCAATGTATAAATCATATTGGCAAGAGATGATACAGGTCTCACCGGTCCATGAAGCATTTTATACTAGTGTGTGTCTTTTGCAGTCTATCGACAAGACATCAAGAATGTCTTACTGATGAGATTTTTGTTGAGGATTCACATTGGGCAGACATAATTCATAGTCTCAGTGAAAGAAAGATCCTATCGGCAAGCCAGTATGCATCGGGGTGAGTCATATCAAGCCTATTTGTGTCTTAACAATTGAATACATAGATACATATCGGTGAGACAAGAGTCGCCGGTGTAATGTCCCAAAGCATTCATCTGATCTTGCCAATAAGGCAGAGAAGGATTCAGTTGATGTCATCGAGGTGAAGTCAGGGAGTCTTACCGACCCCCTATGTCATAGCGACAAGTGTTGTATTGGTAAATACTTGGTGACACATTTGGAGGGATTGGTCATCAGTGAGACAAGCTTCATCGAAGAGAGCTAGGAAGGTCACACTGGGTGTTTTTCCATCAGCAATAAACTATTATGTCTCAGCAATCAGAAATCAAATTGAAGGAAACATCTCGGTAAGACTTGAGTAGTTGTGGAACATTTTTCTGACCCCCTAAGTCACAACAATAGTTTTCATCAGTGAGAATCTCAGCGATACACTTGAGACCGAAAGGATAACTGTCGGGAAGACTCATAACATTGGTATAACTACACAAAAAATTGGTGATAGAGACGAAGATACAGATAGGCTTTCGGTGAGACTCAGAGCATCAGTGTGACTGCATGAAATCAAAGTGATATATAATTTGTGGTAGACAGAGAGACTCAGAACATTAGGGAGACTACATGACATCTTAGCAGGTGTCTAATGACCATGGAAAAGGCCCAAAAAAATGGATCACCGCAGATGTGAATGCGAATGGACGTGACTTTTCATGTGGCCAATATATAAATACCCATTTTTGACAGTGAATAAAAAAATAGAACAGACAACAAGTAAAAAATATAGTAGATCACAATATGTTAGAATTTTGAGACTATGATGCATGTCTAAAACAATGGAGATTTCTATTGAATTTATTTGATGTGATGACATTTTTCTAGTTTCAGTTGTTTGTTGTGTTAATTAAAAGTATTGTTGAAGTTTTCTCCAAGGTTGATGTTTTCTAATTGTTTAAACTGATATATCAAGGATATTTTTCAGTTTATCAGTGCACAATTGTTGTATCTGTATGGTTGGATTAATTGGTTCCTTCAAGGAAAGATTAAGTCCTTTTAGTTAGTCATAGTAATTAGGAAATCTCATTTGGATCATTAAGAAGAACTCAGTAGTCACGTCCTTGCATGTTTATACCAGTTATAAACTTAAAATTGTATGCCAAACAATTTGAGTATCTACGAGAAATAAGTTATTCATTTCAAATTATCATTTGACTTTGTACACCGAATAAGGCACTAGTCTCTACCATTCCACTATTTAGTTTCATTCATTTTTTCATATGAAAACATTAGATTTTAGCCTTGATATTACTTATACAATTTGTTCCAAAATAAATCTCATTTATCCATTCCTATTTTCCATTGTGGGTAAATCACTTTAAAGGAATAAACATTGGTCAAGTTTGCTTCATTGTTATAGGTACACCCACCTAGGTCTGGTAGCACCTGAAGAGTAGAAGATCTAAATCATTTGGCCTTGTTTATTACCTTGAAATGTATCAAGAGATTGGCAACCTCTTGAGGTATTTTTCCTAAGTTTTTGACAGCTAACACATCGTAGTAATGTCCCTTCGATGCTTTGATGGTAAAGGGTATCACCTAGGATCACAAATCAGGATGCCTTCTTGAAAAAGGTATTTTTAAGGTTCGAGGTGATATCAAATGGGATGGTTCCTTTGTTTAGCTAAGTGAATATGTCATAATACCACAGGGATCTAGGACCAACAATGACACATGTGAATTCATATTCAGGGATTTTGAAAGTTGGTACGAGAAGTTCTACCAAGAATCCATATTGGAGGACGTTGTTTGACATGTCTAATAGTGATCCAATTGTTTCCATAGCATCTGTTGCTCTATTGTTCATGCAAGGAATCTGCTCAAAAGTAATGTCAATGAAAAGGTCCTTGAGACTTTCCACCATATTTTTGTAAGGAGTGAGCTTGCCATCCTTAGTTTGATAGTCATCATTGACTTGGTTGATAACCAACTGTGAGTCTCCATAGACTTTCATCTCTTGTATCTTCCATTGAACCACTATTCTTAGACTTGTGATTAGGGCTTCATACTTAGAAATCTTGTTAGTACATGAGAACGATAGTCGATATGACTTTGGAATGAAATCACCTTGAGGGGTGATGAAAAGAATACATACTCCTGATCCATGTTGGGTGAATGATCCATCAAAGTACATCTTCCATTGAGTTGTGAGATTCATAAGGAACATTGATTCATCATGGAACTCAGATATCAAAGAGTTCTTAGCATAGATAGGGGCCTTTTCTACATACTTTATTTCAAACTCTATTAAGATCATCACCCATTTAGCCATTCTCCCTATGAGAGTTACTTTGGATAATAGGTATTTCAATGGATCGATTTTTGCAATAATTTTGATTTGATGTGATAGCATGTAGTTCCTAAAATTTTGTGAAGCAAAAACTACTTCTAAGCATGCTTTCTCAATGGGTGAATAGTTCATTTCATAGCCCACCAAGGTCTTGCTGATGTAGTAGATAGCTCTTTCCTCTCTTTTTTCATCATGTTGTGTGAGAAGAGATCCTAATGTTGTTGATGTTACTATGATATATAGGATCAATGGTTTGTTTGGTATTGGTGGAATGACTATTGGAGGTGTTAGTAGATAATATTTGATCCATTGGAAATATTTATCACACTTCTCATCCCACTTATAAGTTATTCCTTTATGGAGAAGATGCAAAAAGGGTGGATTTTATCTAATAGTTGAGCTATGAACCTCCTAATGGACTACAATCTTCCTTGTAACCCTCTCATCTGCTTTAGTGTTTGTGGTGCTTCCATGTCTAGGATGGATTTTACCTTTTCTAGATCAATTTTTATCCCTCTTTGTGAGATGATATAGCAAAGAAGTTTCCCTAATGTAACCCCAAAGACATATTCTTTTGGGTTTCGCCATACCTTGTATTATTCAATCCTGTCAAATATGGGTCCTAAGACTTGTGTGTGCTCACTCCTTGTCTTTGATTTTTCCAAAATATCATCTACATAATATTCAACTATTTTTTGGATCATGTCATGAAATATGAGGATCATTGCTCTCTGATAGGTTGTTCCCACATTTTTTAACCTGAATGGCATCATGTTCTAGCAATAGGTTCCCCATGGACAGGTGAATGTAGTTTTGTGTTGATCCTCCTTGGAAATCATGATTTTATTGTAGCCTAAAAAACCATCCATGAGTGACAACATTTCATGCCCAGCTATTAATTCCACAATGAGGTCAATGTTAGGAAGAGGGAAATCATCCTTTGGGTGTTCTTTTTTCAAGTCTCTAAAATCAATACATATTTTGATGCCCCCAGTGGGTTTTGAGACTGGTACCAGGTTTGAAACCCACTCGGGATAATCTATTGGTCAGATAAATCCAACATCAAGAAGCTTTCTTAAATTGAGTTTGACCAAGAGTGTTATCTGAGGGTGCATCTTCCTTAATTTTTGCTTCAGTAGCTTGGCTTTAGGATAGACTGTGAGATGATGCACAACTACTTCTAGATTGAGCCATGGCATATCAATGTATGACCATGCAAAGTTAGCTCTATGCTCTTTCAAGAATGCTACCGGTTTTTATGTTCTTCATCCAACAAGGATTTGGCATAGAAAGTAATCTTAGGTGTCTCTTTTGTTCCCACATTGATTGGAGTGTCCTTTTATGCTAGTATTGTTGACTTCTTTGGATGCATTACATTAAGGAGGATATTGAATCCTTCATCATTGGGAACCTCAAAGAGGTTTTCACTCTCAGATACATCCTTCTTTTTACTATTTTAGGATCAGAAAGTGCCAAAGTGTGGTTTTCACTTAAATATTTGCATGTTAGTTGCATTTCATCAATTTTGTGACTGAAGGATTCAATCATCTCCCTAGAGTACGCCTTTGTATCTAGCTCTATATCAAAACTTGCTTTGTGATATGCCCACGGTAAGTTGTCACAGATTCTCATGAATTTTGTGACTGCTTCATTTTTTTTGAATAAATCAAGAATTGGTGGTCCTTGTTGGTCCATGTCAATGATTTGTGGGTAGACTAGGTGTATTTCAGTTGGTTGATTTCTTGGAGCAAAGGATGTTACTGATATCATGAAGAGAGAGTTGTTTTCAAACAATTCAGAAACATCAAGGGGGAAGTCATGTGAGGTCATATCACGTGATGGAGGTAACCAAGAGGAAGCCTCAGCTTGTTTAGTGGAAGTACCTTTGCCAATAAGGGTGATCTTGCTAGTGGTACAACCTAAGCCAAGATTTTTTAGTCATTTCTCAGGAATGATGGGTTCTAGTAAACCATTATCATTCTATCCTATCTTCTCATTCTTGTTATATCCCATTTCCTTCATTAGATGCAAGCCTTTGTTATCATCTTCCATGGGAAGAGTGAGGACAAGTCATTTATCTTGATAGAGGATTTTAGAGAGATCGTCTTCATTGACATCTTGATTCAAATCCCCCCACTTGGTGAAGGTAGTAGCTACCATCTTGATAGTTTCAAGCTCTTTGTTTCTAGATGTGGTTTTCTCATTAGATTGAGGATAAATAGGTAGCTCTCCTAAGAAAAAGGTGTTCTTCATCAGCTTATAGTTCCCACAACTATCATCTTGGATCACTGCTTTGATATCAGATATGTTCTACATAATGGGTGTCTTTATTTCAAAGGTAGATGCAAGGGATGATGGGTCAACAAATGAGGCAGAAGCTATATGCCCTTCATCATTCTTGTGTACCTTAGGGATTTTATAGAACTTAGCCTCAAGGTTCTTGTAGTAGCAAAAAGGCCTAAGATCTCCATGGATGGTAACCTCTCTTCCTTCAAAAGGAAACTTCACACATTGATGATAAGTTGAGGCTACAACTTTTAGGGCATGGATCTAGGATCAACCAAGCAATATGTTGTAGGGAAGGTCTAGCTCTAACACTTGGTATGTAGTTTCTATGATGAGGGGGCCCACTTGGATGGTTATTGTGATGATGCCTTGTGATACCTGTTCTTGGTCATCATATGCCCTGATAGTGGTACTCTTTGTCTTCTCAATAGTATCCTCTGAATAGCCTATAATTTTTATCCATTGAAGGGTGCAAATGTTCAAACCCACATCTCCATCTATTAAGACACTTTTAAGCTTTTTCTTATGAATAATAACCTCAAGGTGTAAATCACAGTTATGAGATCGTTGTGATGGTAGGTCTTGCTCTAAGAAGGTGAGAAGGTGATTAGAAATATGGCCTACCATAGCTTGAAATTGATTTGTATCAATATCCTTGGGTACAAAGGATTTTGATAAAGCTTTCTCTAAGATCTCTCTATATGCAGGGGATATCCTTAACAGTTATAAGATCAAAATTTGTGCAAGGGTCTTCATAAGCTACTCTAAGAGATTGTACTTGTTGGTACTTGTTGTTGGATACATAGGTTATTCCCTAGATTTGGGTGGGACTCCTTGGATGGTGAATCCACACTCCATACTATGACCTTTGATGGTGACGATAGTGATGACTCTATCACAGGAAACAACTATGTTGGAATAGGTATGTTGCATGTTTGTGTAATCCTTAGCTTTCCTAGTGTGGTTCGCTTTGTTATGATCTAGAATAGGGTTCTTGTATATCTTATGATCTTGATTCCCAGTTGGTACCTCAATATATATGGTGCCATTATCTATGAGTTCTTGGATAATGTTTTTGAGCCTCATACAGTTTTTTGTTTTGTGTCCTTTAATCTTGTGAAAGTCACAAAGGTCATTCTCGTTGTACTAGGATGGTTTTTCTTGTGGTTCTTGGTAGTTTTCAAAGTTTTGTTTGTGTTATCAAATTTGAATCTACCAACTTTTTCATGATGGTTTTGATAGGTTCAAATAATTGTGTGTACTTGTGCCTGGGATAGTTTTTCTTGTTAGGGATTCACCTTTGTTGCATTTTTATGTTATTGATCTGATTTTTCTGAGGAGATGTTGTTTGTTGCACAGTTGGTTGAATGTTAGCAAATTGATGGTTCTTTGGCCTAGGAGCACTTAGGACTACCTTAACATCCACTACACCATCATTCGTTATGTCCTTGTTCTTAGCCCAGACATGAGGCTTTTCATTTGAACTAGTTGATGAGAAATTGTCTTTGTAAGCTTGAGTATTCCCCTACGATATTAGAGCTCTCTTGATGTTAAGGGCTCTAGGGAAAAGCTCATCATAATGTGTGATGCACTGTATTTTCAATTGGAATGATAGATCTAGATCTAGATTTTCTATGATGATTCCTAATTATTGTTCATCAAGAAGAGGCCACTTGCTCTTACTAGCTCTTTGTCTCCATCATTGCAAGAAATTAGTGAAATTTTCTCCTTTGTTTTGTCTGAGAGTATACAATTCCTTTAGACTCACATCGATGTCAAGATTAAAGAAGTGATCAATGAATTTATCAGTAATTTCTTGAAAGGTTTTGATACCTAGAAGCAAATGAGAAAAACAATCCATGGAAGGACCTATTAAAATTCAGGGGAAGAGGTGCATTAAATATGAATCATTGTAGGCCACCTCCATACACATGATGTTAAATTATTTGGCATGGTCCACAGGAATTCCTCTCCCTTTGTATTTATTAAATTTGTGAATTTCAAAACTAGGAGGGAATGGTACCATTGCGATGTTTTAATTGTTGAACAATCTAGATAACTAAGAGGTGGGGTGAAACAATTATTATAAAATAATTTTCTTGAATTTAATTAATCTAGAGCAAGCTTATATCAATTAGAAAATAATCAAACATATATGAACATGAAAGCACACAACAACACCATGAACAATGTACACCAAAATTTAGGTGGAAAGCCGAGAAGGGAAAAACCACCGAGAATGCTAATTCTCAATTATAGAACACTGATTAAGGTGATTTTTAGAAAGGGTCACTGCCAAAATGCTCACTACAAGTAAGGCTCACTACCGGTGGGCTCACTACCTGATTAATATAGAAACATCTGATATCAAAATAGTCTCACTAACAAAAATTAACTAATGAAGTTGCATCTACATATGCATGAAGTTACTTCTGATTAAGAGCACAATATCTATCTGCAGCAAATTTGGTCAATAATCTTCTACCCAACTTCCTTGCACAACCTCTACAATATAGATTACTTCTTTATGACAGTTTTCTTCAACTTCATTCTCTACATAATCCTTTGCACCCTTTTATCTATTCACACAAACCATACTACTTCCACTCTTGAACCAAAGAGATGTTCTATATATATATTCCCATAGAACAAAATAAGTTAGCCTAGCAAAAACATGTCAACATGATGGAAAACCTTGAAATATTCAATAAATCTTGGCATGCTAGCACTAGACCCAAAGGATAGATTGCACATAAATATCTCCTTACCACATTACCATGGAACCCATAAATAGGTCATACATAAGATATAAAACTTTGAATTACATGAAATATATTCCAGAGCTTATGGGAATGCCACAACCAAGACAAAATCTTGATTTTCATCAATTTTAGTACCAACCGAAGAAACATAATTAGCCATACCAAAACTTGTAACATGCTTACATGAATTTCTAGATAGCAAGGATACCCTGAATGAGCTTTGAGCACAACAACCAATATCAGAAGATTAGTCTTCATTATTCTGCATTAACTGACTTCCATGGAGATCCCTAAAGAAGTACTTCCATATCCGGATCAAGGATAACATCCATACTATGAAACATCATAACACCTGATAATATAGATCATTTATGTATATTATCCATAGCACAACCTTCTAGATCCCAGGTTTTGACATCAATGAAAACAATTCTAAATCATCTCAACAACTTCTCAACAATCTCCCCCTTTGGCATTGGCAAAACAACAAAAACTCAAAAACACATAAAACTACAAACTCCCCCTTTGACAAGCAATTCAATTTATCTTTTTTTTTTGTTTTTCTCTTCATTCTTCTCCCCATTTTTTCCATCAAAGGAAAAGGGCCAAGTAATAACTTTCAGTAGATCAAATAAAAATAACACTTTTCACATGAAAAATTAGAATCTTTTTCCAAGATTGTACTATAGAAACCATTTTGGCACACATACTGTCTAGTAGAGTCAACATCATAAATGAAGATGACCAATCCAGAGATAGGCACTATTGTTCACAATCCTCTACATTAGAAAATATCCTAGAGAGATGATCCAACTGGACCTCAACAATTTCTTTGAGCAACTAGAAAGTTCTAACCAAATATTTCCACTGTCTTTGAATAGTCAATAACCCAACTTGAAACTCTCCAACTCTTATTCTTTGTTTTCCATATTTTTCTTGGAAGAAGTCAAAACACTTTCCAATGTCATTTATTTTAGATTCAATGGATTCAATTTTGCTTCTAAAATTATTAACAGGAGCAGGGCACTAGAGACAATACCTATAGATGTCAAACATCTCCTTAATGCATTCTCTTGTCTAACCAATGTGTTTGGATAATTTTTGTTTGGTTTTGAAATTATCTCAATCATAGCTTGGATCTTATGGCCTTTAGATCCTTCCCACAACAACTTTTCTTCAACAAATTCTACCAGATCATCCGGTAATGAGTTAGAAACAACTGAAAAAGTAATATCCTTTTTGAGTAGATAATCAACAAGAGAATATTCAATTCTAGGCCTACTATCCGAAGAGTAGGCATACCACATTTCACCAACCTTTTTCATATCACCTTTATCCAACACCGAAGGAATTTTATCTGGATCGAAAGAGTTAGATCCAAGTAGAAACTCTTCTTACTTCTCCTTCTCTTCTAAGATAGTGATGACATATTTTGTGTTAACTTTCCTCCTTTTAGGTTCCAAAGGGGAACTGCCAATGACAACTTATAGCTCTTTCTTACCAGAGGAAGAAATCTCCTCAAACTAACTAATAGGTATAGCACTATACACTATCACACTAGAGCACAAATCCATCTACAAGGATGAGAAATGGAATTTGCATGCACTTGCTTTATCTTCCATACATTCCAAATATCTATAAACTTTCTTTCTGACATGGATGCCAGACTTCTACTTAATATTCTTTTTTGTTGGTAGCAAACTTATAAATTAGAATACTAAACATATGAGCAGAGACCCAAATTGAAAGGGATAACTCTCAACCAAAGACATTCTAACATTCTTAATTAGGTTTTCCACTATTAGGCTACATAGGTCAAACTATTTATTTTCCTTCACCATCTTATGTGCAAGATACATAGCAATAGCCGAAGTAGAACCTTCATGATTTCTGAAATAGATTTTGTAGGTGATACCATAAGCAACATACCTTACTACAAGATTGAAAATGGTATTTATTAGTAGAGCTCGGGGTTCTTTGTTGATACCAATAAATTCCTCCACGTCATTGTATTTCACTATCTTCTTCCCAGGGAGGTCACCATCTTTGCACAATTCAATAATAGCTTCAATGAATTCCTTAGTGATCGGATAGGGTTTGTCCAAAATGATACTACCATCCTTGAATTGAATCAACATGAACAAGATAGATTCTTTTTTGGAAAACTAGGGAAATTCTCCCCATAGATTCATACACAAGGCACTTACATTCTATAATTCATCAGTCTTCAACCCTAGTTCCATTTCCTTCATCTTCTGATGATCAAATTCACCCAAATTTACTCCATTTAGTCTCAACAAGATGCCACCACTGGATTCACTGTTAACCAACATAGATTCCATCATCGTGCTTAGCTTCTTCAATCATTTTATAAATTAGTGAAACCTCTTCTCCTTCTTTTCAAACTATGAGAAATGATTTGAAACTCTACCTTTTAACTTTAATTGCTCATGATGATTTCACCACCAAAGATACATATTGATGATGTCAGCAATTGTACTTCACTTTTCAATCAGCCAAATTGAGCATCATCATACATCATCAACCAGATTAAAATTAGTCATGTTGAAAACACATCAATATTACTTCAGAGAGGGGGAACCATCAGGAGATGCATTGTAAAATCCCCCCTGAGCCAAGGTAGTTTGGCTCAGATTCTAATAGGGTTTGTACCGAGATGTGATGCCATGGAAGAGTTCTCCACACTCATTTCCTTTTTCTTCCAAACCATGACTATATTCTTCTTAGATTCATTTGATTCTACAACCTTCTTTTTATTTTCAAGATTTTCTGGAGCAACATATTTGCATGTGCTAGCATAATGTATGGGTTGACTACACTTGTAACATCTTTGTCCTGACTTAACTGAGTGAACCCTAGGTCTGCACTGATTAGCTTTGTGACCATAACCATGGCATATATAGCAATAACCATGAAAGAGATTATTCATTCCATTCCTTCTAGCTAGATTAGATAATTCACTTCTACAATGACTTGCTTTGTGACCAAACTTGTGACAGTTAAATAATTGAGTACTCAGTTCCTTCTTACTTCTACATTATACAACCTTATGTCCAAAATTTTTGTATAGAAAATAATAGCCATTAAATGATAAGTACCTTTGAGCATTTGGTTGCCTGACCAGAGGTCTTTTTGCAGGTGTTCTAGAGTTTTAGGCCTTGCTTGTTACAACAGTTCTTGCTTTAGCTTCAATTGCTTTGTATTCACCCTTAGTGTCCTGATTTGAGATTTCACCTAAGAAAACAAGTCCTCCCTTATCCTTGTGACATTTTTGTAGGGACAAGAGTTGATCCATAATTATGCTAATTTCACATACTCTTGCTTCTGATTTCAACCTTCTTAACTCTTGATCTAACTTTTCATTTTCTTCTCATTTTTGTTTGATGGTATCCTTGAGATTTTCTTTAGTCTTCTTCCATTCTTCCATTTTTTGTTTGATGGTATCTTTGAGATCTTCTTCAGCCTTCTTGCATTCATCCAACCATAGCTTTAGATCCACAACACTTTCCTTTGACTCATTTAATTCTTGGCTGACCTCTCTGTGTCTTGCTTTGAATTTCCATATTTTCTCCCTTAGCTTTGAGATACAAGCATTTTCCTCCTTGAGGTTTTCTTTCAATTTTTCATTTTTCAGATTCCATGTTTTCCATATCATCTAATATTGTCTTTATTTCTTCCTCAATGTAATAATCTCCTGCCATCTTCCTCAAGCTATCAAGATCTCCCTTAAGTGATTTAGATTTAACTCCAAGGAACCAAGCTTTGATACTAATTGTTGAATAGTACAGATAACTGAGAGGGGGGGTAAATCAATTATCATAAAATAATTTTCTTGACTTTAATTAATCTGGAGCAAGCTTATATCAATTAAAAAAAATCAAAAAGTTATGAACATGAAAGCACATAACAACACCATGCACAATGTGCACCATAATTTATGTGGAAACCCAAGAAGAGAAAAACCATGGAGAATGCTAATTCTCAATTATAGAACACCGGTTAAGGTGACACCAGTTAAGGTGACACCGATTAAGGTGATTTTTACAAAGGCTCACTGTTAATGGGCCCATTGCTCGATTAATAGAGAAACATCTGATTATAAAATAGTCTCATTAACAAAAATGAATTGATGAAGCTGCATCTACATATGCATGAATTCAGTTCTGGTTAAGACCACAATGTATGTTTGTAGCAGATCCGATCAAGAATCTTCTGCCCAACTTCCTTGCACAACCTCTGCAATATAGATTACTTCTTTCTAATACTTTCCTTCAACTTCCTTCTATGCATAATCCTTTGCACCCTTTTATCTATTCGCACACACCATACTGCTTCCACTCTTGAACCAAAGAGGTGTTCTATATATATATGCTCGTAGAACAAAACAAGTTGTCCTAGCAAAAACATGTTGGCATGAAGAAAAACCTTAAAATATTCAATAAAGCTTGACACACTAGCACTAGACCCAAAGGATAGGTTTCACATAAATATCCCCTTAGCACGTTACCATGGGACCCATAAATAGGTCATACATAAGATAGAAAACTTTGAAATAAATGAAATGTATTCTGGAGTAGATGGGAATGCCACAACCAAGACCACATATTGATTCTCATAATTTTCAATACCAACTGAAGAAACAAAATTAGACATACCAAAACATGTAACATGCTTACATGAATGTTCAGATATCGCAAGGATACTCAGAATAAGCTTTGAGCACAACAACCACTATCAGAATATTAGTCTTCATTATTTTTCATTAACTGACTTCCATGGAGGTCCCAAAAGAAGTAATGCCATATCTAGATCAAGGATAACATCCATACTATGCAACATCATAGCACCCGATAAGATAGATCATTTATGTATATTATCTAAAGCACAACCTTCCAGAACCTAGGTTTTGACATCAATGACAACAATGCTAAATCGTCTCAACAACTTCTCAACATTGATCAAATGGATAAGGACATAAGTTTTGTTTATGGCACTTCCTTGTCTTGCCCATCTAAAGGTCCTACATTTCTTGCGATATTGCCTAAAATTGTGATTCTAGATCATCTTATGGGTTTGGTGGAGGAACATATATTGGGATGATGGATGAGTTGTACGTGGCATTTTGATATGAAGATTTGTCGTATGGGGTGTATGGTGGTGTAGGATTCTATGAAGGTGATTGGCATATTGATGTATATGTTCCTAATGCGTTTGCATTGAAGATGTGTGATTGAGGGTTATAATAGGAACCTTTTTGTTGTTGTTATTATTGTTGGGCATATTGTTGAGTTAGTAAGGCTTATTGTTGAGCTTCTTGTTGTTGTTGCACCACTAGGGCTTGTTATTGGGCCTGCTATTATTGTTGTACTAATAAGGTTGCTTGATGAGCTTGATGTTGTTTTGCTAAGGTTGCTTGTTGTGTTGTTAAGGCTTGTTGTTTTTGTTGGGTTGCTAGGGTTGCTTGCTATTGTTTTTGTTGTTTTTTTTGGGTTGCTAGGGTTGCTTGGTGTTGTTTTTGTTGTTGGGATACCAGGGTTGCTTGTGGTTGTTATTGTTGTTGGGCTGCTAGGGAAAGGCTTGTTGTTGAGCTTATTGTTGTTGTTACGCCACTAGGGCTTGTTGTTGGGCCTGCTATTATTGTTTTGCTAATAAGGTTGCTTGATGGGCTTGATGTTGTTATTTTTCTAAGGCTACTTGTTGTGCTGTTAAGGCTTGTTGTTGTTGTTTTTGTTGTTGGGCTGCTAGGGCTGCTTGCTATTGTTGTTGTTGTTGTTGTTATTGTTGTTGGGATACTATGGTTGCTTGTAGTTTTTTTTGTTGCTTTTGGGCTACTAGGGTTGCTTCTTGTTGTTTTTTGTTGTTGTTGGGCTGCTAGGGCTACTTGTTATTATTGTTTTTGTTGGGATGATAGGCCTACTTGTTGTTGTTGTTGTAGGGATTGTTGATAGGCTTGTTGTGTTTGTTGTAAGGCTAAGGCATGCAATTGTAATGTAGGATCAGGTGTTTGAGACATCTATTGTGGGTTTTGAGTGGTTATTTTTTGAGTGGGTAGCATATTGGTGATGAGAGGTTGGGGATTCCCTCAGTTCAACATTCCTCATAAGATCGTGGATTGAGGTGGAGGAATGCATGTTTGAGATCCCATTTGATTTTGCATAGTAAAAGGGACTATGGGAAAAGATGAGGATGGTACCATTAGATTATGCAATGGGAATGACACATGAGGACCTTGAGTCCATTGATTAAAAAGCTTTCCTTGTCCCATTTCTTAAGGATTTCCTTGTGATAGGGATGTAGACAATGTATTACCTATATTGATGGGATTCATGCCTAAGGGATTGTTTTGAGATGGGTTGATAATGGATGGGATATATATGTTTTATGAAACCAATGGTATGGATGAACTGGTGGGAGGATTGGATGAAGATGTCCCATGTGGTGTTAAAGGCTGATTTTGCATGAGGCTATTTCCTTTCACTTTTGGGCCTAGTTGGTCCGCACTACCTTGTGTGATGTTGGGAACACTTGTGGTACTTATGGGTATGGATGAAGAGGGACATCCTTGATATGTGGAGTTTATTATGGAGTATTGAAGGTCAAGAGGTTTGTATGTTTTTATGGAATCTTTGAGAATGAGAGGAGTACCCAAGGTAGGTGTCCAAGTGGTCGTGTGAGATGGAGGGTTGGTTTCAAGGGTACCCACAAGTGTGTTGCTTTCAAATGGAAGTGTATGGAAAAAGTATTTAGCAAGGCTTGTTGCAATACTAGGAATGTAGGTTTGATGTAGCCCTAGTGATGGAGTTGCAAAGCCCTATGTCAAATTTTGTGCAACAAATGATGGGGAGATAGGAGCTACATTTTCAAAGGCTTGACGTTCCATGATTTCCTCCCTAGTGATTTCAAATGGATTGTTTGTAATGTCTTCTATCTCATATGATCCTAATGGTGATGATGGTTGTTTTGATGGGGTAACTTGACTTCTTGGATCAAATTCTAGAGAATTTGGATCACTTGAGGTAAATTTGACTTTTATTTTCTCCATGATTCTCTTGTATTGTGATCTTGTCTTTACCATAAATTTTGTGTCACCTTTGGGGGAGTTGTGTTGATATTTTTAATTTTTGAACTCCCTAGTTGAATCAAATCTAGGTAAAATATGCTCTAAGTCTTTTTAGAGCAATGATGACAGCGGGGGATGAAAATATGGGTGATGTGGAGAGTGTTTTTTGCAAACGTTTTGGGACAACAATTTGGAATTAAGTTTGATTTTTGGATTTTAGGATAAAGGATATTTATGAACTTATAAATCTTTAGGGTAGACTCGTGACCTTCAAGATAGACTAGTTCAAAAATGATAACTAACTTACCTAAATGAATGGAAAAGGATACATTTCACATACAAAGTAGCTAAGTTAGTGTTTGGGTTGATTGGCATTTTAAACTAAAAAGTGTTGGTGTATTTGAAATTTTTGCAAAGTTTGGTGAAGTGAAAGATGAAATTTTGATAAAGAGGTGGATGAAATGTTTGACCCAATGTTGACCTAAAGTGAACCTTTGTTTGATAAGACCAAGGTAGTGAGAAACATGCTATACCTCTAAATTTTACAAATCCTAAAGACCCAATGATTTAGAAAAGTTGTTGATCCTGAAAAAGATGAGGGTTTTGACTCATAAATAACATATACATCTCTAGATATTTCCTTAGTGTGTGTTCATAAAAGTTTATAAACAACTTGTTTATGTTTTGGTAGAGTGCCACAAATGCATTTTTTGATTGATTTTGAACTATGATGCCTAAGTTTAAAGTGACGACAAACAAACCTTATTTTGGGGATCCTGAATTTGCGTGAGACCATTTAGAAAAGTTTAAGTTCATGGAAGAAAGGAGGATATTTATTGCCATGTAGGTGGTGGTAATATGGGCCTTCCAACCTCAATATCAAATTGTTCCTCTTCTTCATCTAAGATTGTTGCTTAGTTTCTCCACTTGGTAGGTGTTTATTTTGTCTCAAAAGTGAAGCTTCTCAAGCTAGTAATGATATTGATTTGTTCTTTGTTAATGATTTCAAAGTTTGGCTGAATGATAGCACCTTTAAGATCAAGTTGTTCAAAGAGAGCAATCAGTCTCCAAATAGTCACGTGGGGTTTGATTGTCAATTTATCTTGCTTAAGCGAATTTATTTTACTACAAACACTTGTCTTGATTAAGTTTTCAAACTAAATGTTTATGTCAAAAGCATCATAATTTTCACAATGCCCATTTTGTGAGAATCATGAGGTTGAAGCCATAATTGCTTATGTTGTCTTTGGAAAATATGGATTGAGATATAATTCAAGATATGTAGAAATATCTAGGGATAGAAATCCTTAGGACAAGTAGTAATATCAAGGCTATTTCAAAAGGTATCCATATTTAAGCCAAAGTGTTTGAAATTTTGAGGAAGATAGTGAATGTTTTTTTGTAATGTTTTGGAACCAAGCAATGTTTTAAACTAACTCACAATCATTTACAATCCTAGGTTGAAATGGCCATACTTGTTGAGTCCCTTCTTGGATTTATCCAAACACTAAGACATTGCAAATAGTTAGAGATTTGGCGACACTGGCTCCCCTCCACAACACACACTTCTCAAGAACACCAAATCTCAAAATCTTGAAGATCCTAAGATCCTAAGGATTTTTCTATTCCAACAATGAATAGTATAAATTTGGGGCGACTTCAGAATGATTGTTCTTGCACCAACAAGCATTAAGGATTTTTGGTAACTAAAGAGTTTTACTCTTAGTAACAAATCGAGAACACCCAATTGTATACACACCTGCTTTGCCACTTAAGGCATGGTACTAGGTGCAATATGTTATACAGTCCAAGATAGAAGTTACTTTCTCACGATTTCCCAACCATTAATATAGCCCACCTGTAAATGTGCTTGCAAGAACTTTCCTATGAGTTTCGCATTGCAAGGTGTGTCTCATAGTATGTCCTCTCTTAAGGGTGACACAAAACATAAAAGTGTACTTAAGTATTTATCTTCACCCAAGATCGCACAAAGTGCAAGGTGATTGGATACATATTATAAGTGCACACAAATAGTGAAGTACACTTGGAGTGTTTCTCTTCACCCAAGATTGCACAAAGTGCAAGGGGATTGGATACACACTACAAGTGTGTCATAGCAAAGAAAAAACTCATTCATTTTACCGACTACAACTAAGATTACTTCATTTTATGCACCAAACAAAATGTTAAGTTGCCTTGTTCAATTTTAAAACCCAAAAGAAAATGATAAAATGTGGGTTCAATTTTAGTCCTGTTTGAGTGTTTGTTTTAAACCCAAATGAAATTTAGTGAGGTCCTAGAACATAAAACAAAAAGCATAAGAAATTGGGTTATAACTGCCCCAAATCATCAAACACTTGTTACAATCATAAAATCTTAAGATGAGAACACTTCTTCACTCTAGCTTCATGTCATCCAACCTGCAAAACCCTATTAGTCTAACAACTAGAACAATGTTAGAAGCATGTTACTAATTTGATGAATTGAAAATATTAAAACACATGTTGAAAATTGATTGTTAAATTTCTTACCAGCGTTGGGAATTGTTTTACATGATAGCGTTGCTTTAGTGAACTAGGGTGTCGCTCTACATAAAGAATAGTGAGAATGATAGCATCATGATTTGTGTAAGCATCACTATTTTCAAATTTCTATACCTCTAAAAAAGTATTAGTGTCACTATATGGCGACACCTTGCAAAGTGCATCGCTGAAATTGAGTTGGGTGTCGTCGTTTCTTGCAAAAGTCAGAAAAATAGAATTAGAGATAGAAATTGATTAAATTGTTGGTTTTTCCCTCCTATTTCTAGAATGTCAACCGAGTATATTAGTATGGGCCGGTTACACTTGATCCATGATGAATCAAAGCATAACGAAGCCACTAATACTCAATCTAAATAGGATCAATTGAATTGAATTTAAACTAAACATTCATTAAAACAAAGCATTCTAAATTATGAAAACATTTAAAATGTCTTTTCTAACCCATTTGAAACTTATCCCATTTTGGAATTTGTGTCACGTTGCTATGAAATGATGACCCTTTCCCAATCCTGTGATTAGTGAGATTGTTTCAATCGACTCTATTGAAGAGAATCGATGAAACGATTGTGAGATGTGATTAAAAATATGACTTATGCTAAAATGAGTATGATGAAAGAGTTAATCTACCATGATTTATGCTAAAATGATTCAAAATGCAATTGATAAGCCAACCTAAATGATATTTAAACTAAAAATATTCAAACCATAATTATCTAATTAGCTAAATGGATGCATTATGGAAGCCATTAATGGAAGCTAAGATATTATCAAACTAACTTAAACTAAAATATGCTAAATGTAAGTTAAAAAAGAGTATGAATGTGAGTGATTTCAACAACATAAGTTTTCTCTAAAAAATATGGATCCATTTGTCTCCAAATAGTGTTCTATTTAAAGGAAAGCAAATGAGAAATTAAGGGTTGAGATCAAAAAAGCTAATCAACTGTCAAGGATGGAGGAAATTGGAGGCATGAATCATGGATTCTCATCAATGGGTGAGAATGCAAGATGAGGTTTAATCAAGGGCTCTCATTCCTTCCAAACAAGCACACGTTTGAGCTATACAAGAGATCAAAAGTTAACTTGTATAAGAAGTCACAAGCTAACTTGCATATGAAGCTAAGTGAGAATATTCCCTTTTTAAATGATTGGAGGAGAGAGAATATTCTTTGGAATATTCTCATGGGTGAGGAAAGGATATTTTACAAATTAAAACAAAGTTTAACTATGCAAAAGCAAAGGGAATATTCCATGGAAATATTCCCCTTTTGGAGGAATTAGATTAGTTAGATAATGGCTAATTAAACAAGGGTTTAATCATGCAATTAGGGGATTTAGAAGAATAAAGTGATATTCCTTAAATTAAATGATTTAATGAAAGGGGGAAAGGTGAAATGACATTTAATTAAATAACTTAGGGTTATTTAATTAAATAAGATGACTTAGGGAATTAAATTAAATAGTTTTATTTTTTAATTTAATGAGATGAAGTGTTAGCATGAAAGGGGGGAATTAATGCAATTTGATGTGTTAGGTTAATAGATGCAAATGATGCAATTAATTAAAATAGCTAGGCTAATTTAATTAATTAAGCGAAAAGAGGATGGTTTTTAAGAGGAAATGGTGTTAGTATAGCTGATTCAAGTGTATGATATCATTCAGGAAAAATTTTAGTGTTTACACCTTGCTCTAATACCAATTGTTGAATGAACAAGACAACTAAGAGGGGGGTGAATCAGTTGTAGAAAGTTAAAACATAAAACCCTCAACAGTAATCAGATCCACATGCATTCATTAAACCTTTATTTTGTTAAGTGATTAAACATAAAATGTAAATAACATAAACTAAAATAACATCACCATACAAAAGAGAACACCATATTTACGTGGAAAACTCAATGAGGAAAAAAACATGGTGAGGATTAGCTCACAATATAAGTAATTACAAAATTAGTACAAGGGACCACTACTATAATAGGACACACTATCCAAAAAGGCTCATAGCTAGGGCTCACTGCCTCAGAAATAACACAAGATAGAAGAGAACTTCCAAATAGAGAAAAACTTCTCAATGCAACAAGGAATCCACCACAAATTCTCCAACACTTTCGTATCCTAGCATGAAATATTTTAAACACCTTTAGTTCACTACCTTCAAGAATCTGATACTTCAAATTTTGCACTACTCTACTCAAATTCGCATGTATAATTTGCATCACACACATCACTCACATCTATATCACATCTATCTTGTCTCTCTCTTACAACTTATAACAACATTAATCTTATTTATATCGGTCTTAACCTCGAAAAACTTCTCCAAGATCAACAACAATCTGTTACACTTACAAGTTAAAATTAGGTGGACACCCAAACATTCTCATGGTGGATACAAATGAAGACAACCCATATAACTCCTTGATTAGGACCCAAATAAATCCTAACATACCTCAACATGCTTTCATAAACTTTGCATGTATTGTTAACACAAGTTCAGCCAATACCCATGCTAAACACCATAAAACATTAAGTACACACTTCCTTAAATCAATCCAAAAATTTCGTACAACAAAATTCACTTGAACACAATCTAGAATAATCTTCAAACCACATTAGATCCAATAAATAATTCATCCAAACTCATAACATGAAAATACTTCAACCCAAAACATTTGCTAACCCTTATTCGAACACTGAAACATGAAACACACACTATATTTTACCAAATCAAGTGAAACCTTGAATTTTGAATGACACAAACATTATAAGAAACTTCCAAAAATTTCACAACCTAAAGCCAAGCTACAGATTAACACAGAGCAAATACATTTCTCCCAAGCTATAGAAAAAATCACTAAAAAATTGGTTCAAACACTGGTGAAAATATATCACTTTGTACAATGATCCAAAAACCTAGATTCTGAATATAAAAGTCTCTAACCTTTAATAGAATATTAGATCCACACAAGCATAGAATCAACACAAAATAAATGTGGAGCACATCCTGGAGCACATTTTGAACACTTGTTCAACATTGTTTTCTTTGTTTATCAAATTTTGTCAAAGGCACTTGGAAACCAAGTATTAGAGACATCTTCCCAACTCATCTCCAAACACTGAAACATAAACATACCTCTATGTACTCACGACACTTCCTCAATATATCAACTACATGTGCACAAATTGCAACAATCTGTTTTCCTCTTTTTCACAATTTTCTCAACATCCTCGACATATTTGTCATGCCACAAGCTTCCTTAACACATAGTTGACATCAATGACAACACCAATCAGTAAAATCATGTTGACATTAATGAAAACACCATTATCCTTGCAAAAATATTTGAAATCTTAGGAGAAAAAAACTTTAGGATCAATATCATGACTAGAGAACTTACCCCATTTCTTGTCAATGGGAAATTCCTAAAACACTAATTTGGATCCTACAAATGAGGGTTATCCCTCCATGTATATTATTAGAGTAAATTTTTCTATTATGTCTTGTTTGTTTTTTTTCCCTTTCTTGCCTTTGTTTATCGATGGGTTTTTGTGAATGTTTTGGCCCCAAGTGCCAACTATGAATAGTATACTTATGGTATTTCTATTTCTAGACCTTTTCCTTTTTCAAACTCAAATTTTACTAATCTATTATTAAGCTTTATAAGTCTTAAATAATTTGGTGTATTGAAGTCAGTAAACCTATATGGATAGGTTCTTGGGTCTTACCACTTACACATTAAGTAAATTAGGATGTGGTTTTAGGATGAATAGTATTGACCTTGAAACTCAAGCAAATCTTATCAGTGGCCATAATGATTCCCAACCCAATATCAAGTGATAGCCTAGATAAAGGATTAAAATAAAATGAAATAATGAGAAAAGGAACAAAAAATAAAGTTGAAACTAAAAATGGGTGATTCAAATAACCTCTACTGAGGCTATGGATGCATGGCTAGCAATAGAGCTATGTTTGGGGGAATCAAAGGTATCTCTATTGGGGCTATGAATGTCTGGCTAGCAGAAAAGTTATGCCCAAGTCACACAAGATAAATTTCAAAATGGAACAAGAATAGGAATATACACATGAATAATGATAGATGGGGAAAGGAAAGATCATACAAACTATCTTGGGTTGTAGGTCATTCTATTGATCTTAACCATGTTTTCAAGGAATTAATCATGATGCACACACTATAAGACTCTAGGATTATATTATGATTGGTGAATTGGTTGAAGTGCTTAGAGTATTATGGACTCTTTTGCTTAATCTTGGGTTAGTTATGTATTTAAGTTTAAGCATGTTTGAAAATATTTGAAGAAAGGAAATTATTTTCAAGTGTTTTGTTTATTGGTTTCTATTTGTTGTTTCTGTGCACTCATGCCCATTTTTTTCTTTTACAAAATAAGATACCCCCCTTTTTCATTTTGTGTCTCATCTTTTTCCTTTCTTCATTTTCTTCATTTCATTTTTTCCTTTCCTTTCCTTTGTTTTCTTCTTTCTTTTATTTTCCTTTTAGAATTAGAGATGTAAGAAATTTGAGGAGGGGGATACCTTCCTTTTTGGGCCCAACCCTTGATCCTTTTTCTTCAACTTTCATTATTTTGTTTGTCTCATCAAGCTTCAGGGTCGAGGTTTTGTCTTTTAGCATACCTGACCTCAACTCCTGATGGTGATGTCTTGTTTTTCACACACATATTTTCAGTCACTCGACACTTAATAATTTGACATGGGGTTTATTGTGCATTGCATGTGATTGGAATTCCATTAATGGAATTTTTTTTTAAGGTTATTAAGTTAATTTTGGGTTTTATTTTAATATTCATTCATTATTTGTTTATGTTTGAGAGCTTAAGTCCTTGGTGCAAGTCTCCATTGAAGGAATTCTCCTTTCTTTGAGTTTTTGTGTTGATTGGTTAGCATTTGTGGTTGCATGTTTATTTGTTTGTTTCATTGCTTAAGTGGAATATGTAGGTGTTTTATTTCTATATTCACGTGGTGGTCATTTCACGAAATCACTTTATCCACTTTTTATTTTCCTGCACATTGCTACAGGTTAGTTGAAATTCTTTCCTTTCTTCGATCATTTGAGGTTGCTTCCTTGGTTTGATGTGTGGGAATTTTTTTGGGTTTTTGTTCCTTTTTTTCTTTCATTTCTTCAACCTGGCCTTGGGCATTCTTCTATTCATTTCACTATTTTTTATTTTTATTTTCCTTTCATTCTTATCATTTTTTTCTTTTTTTCCCTATCAAATCATTTTCTTTTCCACAATACTATTTGAGGGTGTTTGTGATGTCATCATCAAACATCAGGCCTTGGGTTTATCAAGGTTTTCTTCCTTTTTTCCATAGCATTTTTGATATTTGAAAATATTGATATTTGGGTATCATAGGTTTCCCTTACCCACTACACAAAATAATTAGCATTATGTATGATGAAACTCCGATCTTCAACCCATGATCCTCTCTCTAAGTCAAAGTTTAGGTTCCTAATGAAAGTAGAAAATAAAAAGATGAAAACCCACACCTCAAATTCTAAAACATCAATCCTATGACTTAGTGAAATTTTGATATTCAAATTTTGTTCATAAATCATACCTCTTACCATCTTTCTTATAGAGGTGAAAGGGTAAGAGGTATCCCTAATCTCTGGCCTTGGATGATGTGCACTAGAACTTAGCAAAAATCTATCTATTTTCAAGGTGCGTTTTCAGACTTTGGGTGTTAGATGTATGCTTTGCATTCTTCCTTATTGAGGTAGGAATTATGATGAAACCTTGACCTCCAATTTCCAAAATAATGATTAATTTCCTTTATTCAAGCAATAATATTGATGAGCGTGCCTATGGAAAACCTTTCAAAAAATTTCAAGTCAAGTTGAAATGAAATATAAATCAAGTTTCAGGTTGTGGTGGTTTGACTTAACTAATACTTAAAGATCTATATCAACTATAAAAAGGTACCTTTGAAACATACTTCAGACTTCACAAATCGGTATACCTCTTAAAGTCTAAATAAAATCTCAAGAAAGAGGTAAAGGGAATACCCAAACCCCAAACCCCAAACCTTGAACCCTGAAAAAAAATTTATACTTCACGAATTAGCGATGTTTTTTAAATAAAGATCATCATTGGCATAAGAGGTAGACAGGATCCCTTATCCTCGATGATCAACCAAAAAAAATCGTAACTTAGGAAGCTCACACTACAAGTAAAGGGTAAGGGGAATCACCAAAATCTAATGCTCGAAGAACTAAGTAAAATGAAAATTGAACTCTTAATTGTGGGTGTTAATGGGATGAGGTAAGGGGAAAACTCGAAGGGTGATCCTAAAAACTTTCTATAACTTCTTCAAGATAAGTCATGACTGTGAAATAAGAAATGAATATTAACTAACATGATTTGTTTGCTAGGTTTTTATCTTCCTAATACATGAAAATGTTAATATGTGGTATTTGTACATGTAAAAGATATGCCTCCAAAAGATTCAGAAGAAATGAAATATCAATACAAGGGCTATCATCCACATTCAAATATGTTCATTTTGTATGTTGAGATTGGTGAAACTGACTTAGGTCATGTAAGCATGGATGAATTCAAGCAGAGGATCAGTGATGATGGAGTTATGACTCCAATGGAAAGGGCTTTGGAAAAGTGAGGATTGGTGGAAGATACTGCCTTTCCAGTCATAATCCAGTCCCCAGAGTTAGTTTTAACTTTTGATAACTATTATAACCATAAGACTCAAAAAGTATTAAGGGAAAATGTAGAAATTGTGTTAGATGTAAATCAAAAAATGATAGAGAATATTTTTATAATTCCCACCCATCCCGAGTATGAAGTAGTGAACATGAAGAAATCTATCAAATATTTTGATGAAAGTACAATAGAGAAATTGAACTATATTAATAAAAGTCTGCTAGAAAAACCCAAAAAGGTAGCTTCTAAATTAGCCAAGGTGCAACATAGAAGTGAGTTCAAAGTGGATGTCAATGATCTAATTATGCTATTGAGTTGGGTGTTTGTGTATCAACATGTGAGATACTTTTACCCATGGATGATAAGATTCATCAAGATCATCAATTCTTCCAATAAGAAGAAAATTAATTGGGCTTTTCTTATAAGTGATACTATTCATGAGAAATTAAGTAATGTCCACACAACTCATAAGTTTTACATGAATTCCTATTTAGCCTATTTTTTGTCTTCACAAGATTCATTCCTAGGACTTATTAGTGTTGGTTCCTTCGAGCTTGAAGAGGTGAAAATGTACCAATACTATCCTCAATTGGAGGTTGAGGAGAGCTATCAAAATTTATACACTATTAATGATAATTTTTCTTACTCAGTGATTCGAGGCTTGGAGGGAGACTTCTCCAAGAGAATTTATAATGAAGCAATGGAAGTAATAAAAGAAATTAGGAGCTGTTATATCTAGTACAATATATTTTCCTATATCAAGGTGGTAGGCTTCCACAAAATGCCACACAAACTCCCTGGGTACCCTTCAGACAAGATGCCTTTTTTGGAGGTTTGTAGACAAGTAAATAGAAGTACAACTTATTTCTGGGAAGCATAAACATGGATATGGTTTCCCCATAAAGGTGGAGTATACTCCTACACCAACACAAAAGCTTCCAAGAGTGCAAATGTTGAGATGCCCAGGTATAACATTGACATGTATAATGATACCAAGCCCAGATTTGATCCTATTGGTGATATCAGCAAGGTGTTGGTGCCTATTTCATCCATGAGCCAAAAAATTGAAGATCATTGGGAAAATTGTGAAGAAGAATAAAAAGTCCAGATGAAAGATTATTGTCAAATGACAGTCTTCTTGATAAGGCATTTTACTAAAGCCCATATTTCTAAAGAGAAGAAGGAAGATGGGAAGGTCCTTGATCCTACTTATTTGGGTCATAAAGTTTATGACCAACCCATTTTAAATATAGATTTCTCAGTAAAGGAAAATGATCACATCAAAATCAAAGCACAGGATGTTGTAGCTCACTCTCTCCAATGGTTAAAGGGACCTTTTCCCATGGAAAAATTTCCAACATCTATGAAGGATGCTGGGAAGAAGAGAGGGGGAGGTACAACTAAAGTAGACACCAAGGAGAGGAGGTCATCTACTATAAAAGAAAAACCATCTTCAAGTCATGACCCAACCAATAAAAAGGAAAATGGAGAACCTTATAAGGAAGCAGGAAGAAAAAGAAAAGAAAGAATCCCGGTAGATGTTATTTCAATTCAAGATGAGGAAGAACCTAAGGATGGAAGTGGAATTTTTTACAACAAATAACTAAAGAGGCTATCAAGGAGACGACAACCCAATGGAAGGCTCAACAAGCATACTCCTCAACTCCACCTCATGATTCACCATTTCCATTTCTTCCTCCATCACCCAATGACAAAGAACCTACTCCATCATCTCAACCACTTGTATACACTCCTCCCCCTCCAAAAGATGAGCCACCTCATGAAGAGGAAATTCCTATTGTTACAACACTAGAGGAAGAAGATATAGAAATAGAAGCTCCTCGAGAAGAAAAAGTACAGGATGGAACCCACATGAGGAAATTTCATACTAAAGAAACACATGTAGAGGTGAAAAATAAGGAGGGGCATATTGAGAATGTTTAGGTGGAGGTGAATATTGAAAATATTAATATTGAAGAATAAATTGCTAAAGAAAAGGAACAAGAGTAGCCCCATGATGAGGAGGTTAGTCAAGAAAATAAAGTTTCCAAGGAATTGCCTCATATAGAGGAGAAAATACATCAAGAAAGAGTCCAACAAGAAGAAAATGTTTCTCAAGAGCCTAGATAGGAGGAACCCAAGGATGATGCTTAGGATTCCCACCATACAAGTCTTTACTCCTCCTTAGAGAGATACATCAGTAGCTATACTGGTTTGGTTAAACCACTTGATTCAAAAGAGACAACGAACTTATGTGGAGAGTCTAGAGAAAAGCTTGAGCATGTTATTAGAGGCCTTCCAATCACCTGGGAGAAGAAGGAAGAAAGTGTGAAGCATATCCACTATCTCAATGGATGAACAAGGAAATAGGACAACAAAAATAGTTTTCCCCTTAGTACATAAGTTAGAATCTAAAAAGAATCCTAATGACTACCAAATTTGATAGGTCGATTTGGGTGTTCAAACTAGAGAGTGGGAACAAAAGTCTACAAATTTTTGTCTCTGCAATTTTGAAGAGAATTTAGATGTAAGAGAATACAAAAGAAAAGTTAAAAGCCTAAGTGGCACAACTCACAACTTGTATGAATAATTTAATTGGACCTATTGATGTTGAGGATACTGAGTTTGCTTTGGAGGCTACATTGAAAGGTGAAGTTAGATATTCTAACCCAAATGGATGGATTCCTTTTGTTCAATAGTGGAAAGAGGACTTTATAGAGTTGGTTGATAATTTTTTGAAATAATTAATAAAGTATTATCACTCCATTAGTGATGAAGAAATAAGTTGAATTAAGCATTGATGAAGAACTATTAGTGTAGGAGGATTGCATCCCACTTCTTCACTAGATAAATGAAAAAAAAAATAGACGAACTCTTAAAAGCTATAGTAAAAGAAGGAGAGAAGGATAAACCCCCAATTAGGGTAAGAGAAAGAGAGTTTCATGTCAATATTTTGAATAAGTACAAAAGCATGTTGAATAATGACAGGAGCCAGACTAGACAAGCTATGAGAATTTTTTGCTAGGAAATAGAAGACTTGAGATGCACATTCTAGGACACTCCTATGTTGGTAAGAGATACCACAAAGATGGTTGAAGGGATACAAATCCAAATGCAAGGGTAGGTCACACAGGAAGGTATTGACAAGATGGTTAATAAGAAGGTTAAACTCCAATCTCTACAAGAGGAAATGGAAACCTTCACCAAAGTACAGTAGCAAATGGAGAAGATGACATTCAACCAAAAGGTTAGAATCTAGTTTCACAAAGGGCCACCAAGGAAAGAATGAATGAAGTAGTGTCAATATTTACTGACAACTACACCAAGTGACTAGAGACATGAGTATTGTTGCTATTAGTTAGCCTTTTTTTTTTGTTTTTGTAAATAAACAATTGAAGCTATAGGAATGGGATGCCTAGATTTAAAGGGAGAAGAAGAAATTGAAAATTATGATAGCTAATGATGTAAAGATCAACACCTAGATGCAAGAATAAGAGGAGCATTGGAATTTGATAGCAAATAATTAGACTTTAGCTAGATTTTAGTTAATTTTCAATTGCTTTTTATTTTCCAGTTTGGTTTTGTTGAACTAAAACTCCAACTAGGGCACCTAGTTTTACTTTTATTAAATTTTAGTTTGATTTTAGTTAAAGACTCAAGAACTGGAGGTAGTTCTAGTTATATTTTTTATCAGATCTGCAATTTTGGGAACTTATTTTCTATATATTTTTTATTCCAGGTCATTCTAAAGGATTTTATTTTAATATAATTTTCTACAATCAAACAATACAATCTCAACATATATTTTTCCTACTGACTTTGTGGATTATTGATTTAATCAAAGGATTATGCTTTTGTTTCATGGATTGAAATTTTGCATCATAGTAATGGTATGAATATTTTGTTTCAATCTAAATTGTCAAAATAGTGAGATCCCATTAGTAATTATAAACTTAAGTAATATTTCATCTCATATTTTCACATGCTTGACGATGTTCTGATTGCATGAAATATGAAAATATCATGTGGTGATGTGTTTCCTTTGAAGATTGTATTTTTTGTTTTGATTAGCGTAAAATAGATTTTGGAGGGGCCTTGAAACCTTGTACAAAAGAAAAGGTAGTGCGAAGATATAAATCAATTAAGCTACCCAACAAAAAACACCATGTTGATTAAACAACAATCAACCATCCATCAACAAAAAGAAAATAGAATAGTCATTAGAAAAAAAAAGACAAACTAAGAAGTGCCTAAAGAAGCCCTTTTAACATCCTAGTTTCTTTTATATCCTTATAGATCACCTTATTGTGCATCTCCATAATTTATTTGACATCTTGTCTCGGCACCACATTGTTACTTTTTATTTTGCTCCAAGTATAGACACTTGGCCCAGTCCCCAAGTCAGCTTCTTGCTTACCCATCTCAGTGTCCTCACCACCATCCTGCTTTGTTGGATCATTAAATAGGGATTTACCAATCCATTCACTTGCTTTTTTCATTCAAAAACACTAAACCTTCAATAAAATTCTCAAGCATTTCCTTGCTAAGATTAATCAAAGCATTGAGATCTTTACGCATCTATAGGGAATTCCTTTCCAGATTGGAAAGTCTTGGACTATGATCTCTCTTCAAATTAGCAACATCCTCCACCATTAGGATGAGATTAGAGTTCAGAAATCTAACCATACTAAAAATAGAGTCCTTCTCCCTTAAAATTCTCAAGGTAGATATGTTACAATGAGCAATCATGTCATACTTTCCATGGAGGTCTTGGACCTCTTGAACCAACCACATGAGAAAATTAAAGACATATTCCCCTTCATTTACCAACCCTAAATCTTGGGTAAAGTCCATCGCACCCCAATACAAACCCCTCCCTTAATGGGATCTCATCGAGGGGTCTTCTTCCTGGAATCCATTAGGTGTAACAACCTTTTCTTTGCCTTTGTCATTAGAATTTGACATTGTAGGGGAGTCCTCCAAATCAACAACAGTGTTTACCTTACCAACTATTGGGACCCCCCCATCTCCACCACAATCTTGAATATTCTCCTCATTGATATTTTTTGCCACCTCAAAAACCTTATTAACCCCAATTCCCTCCTTCAAATTATCCACCACTTCATAGGAACTCATCGGCCCCTGTTTTGAAGATTTCCTTCTACTTCCTTTTCCTTCCAAAACCACCTCTTTGCAAGCAAACTGAATTTTACATTTCACACATGAGGAAGAGGGTTTAGCCTTTTTAACAGAGCTTTTCTTACCCCTAGTAGAGGGGGTATAATCCAATTCCATATAGTAACCATCTGACCATGCAAATGATTCATCCTCAATTTTCATTTCAACATCATCTTCCTCCTCCTCCATATAATAATAGAGCCATCTTGTTAGACTTGTTAGGGTTACTAGGAATAGGGGACATAATAACATATTTAGCTTTTATATGTTCCACAATCAACAACATCAAACCCTCATGCAAGAAGGGATTTTTAGGATTCTTTCTAAAGTCTAAAATCTCATTCTTCAAAGACAATAGAAGATAGAAAGGGAATGATACAAGCTTACCATGTTGAAAATGATTTAGCAGCATGAAGTGGTTCCCATAAAGAGTCATTTACCTCCCATAAAAGGTAAATTAATGCATCATAACCAAGGCCACCTCACCCAAAATAGGATTAATTTTGGTGTGATCAAAACCACCACACTAGAGCCTAACCACTTTTTCCTTCTCCTTATCCCTAAGGAAATTCATTCTAGCCACCCCCAACATGGATTTTTATCTATAGAATTTCCTCCCTTGATTCAAAAAACCTACTACTTCCATAATAAACTCCTCATTTACAATGATGTGCATGCCAAACAAACTCAGCACACAACCATGCCAAGCTTCAACAAACTCCTATGAAACATTTGATTCAAACTTGTGCAATTTCTCCATGAATGGAGTAACCCCTCCTTTCTGTAAAATCTTCCACACATCACCATTGGCTTTGATCTTAGCACATGAGAAGGGAT
Organism: Sequoia sempervirens; assembly: GCA_007258455.2. Classification (NCBI taxonomy): domain Eukaryota; kingdom Viridiplantae; phylum Streptophyta; class Pinopsida; order Cupressales; family Cupressaceae; genus Sequoia; species Sequoia sempervirens. Next base: position 371,209,958 of record VDFB02058242.1, on the reverse strand, counting down.
CATTCTTACACCTATCACCTCCCATCTTCAATGTTTCCAAGCACTTCATAGGAAAAAAACTCCCACATAACACAAATACAAATAATCAAGAAGGCTAAAGGTAAAATGGCACCCAAAAAGAGTACAGACCTACCTTTCAAGGTATAGAGAAAAATAATTGCTAGATGCCTCTTGAACATACAACTCATCCTCCCAAAATATTCAATGAGTGCCTCAACCATCAAGTGTCTTATCAACATAAGATGGTAATTATGAACTCCTCATCCCTTAAGATCAACTAAAGAATCAACCCCCTCCAAAAAATTAGATGTTATCATTGTTAAGAAAGGATATAAGCTCCACCGGTAGGTTATCATTGAACTCCCATGACCTAGCCAATGAAACACCGAGATTATCCAAAAATCCACAACTCCATTAGCCTCTCAAAAGACATGGGAATTATAAACTTCATCAAATTCATTCAACATAGAGAGAGCATCAACAATGAATCTTTCAATAGACCAAGGAGGGGAAAGTTTCCTAAGGAAATTAAAAATATTCAAATAATCTCCTTCTACCCAAATTTTGGAAACCCCCTTCTCCCTAGCCAATTTTAAACCATGATAGGTTGTCACAGCTTCAACATAGTGGATTTTCTAGATCCCCAAAGAGAGTGACACTATCGAAACATGCATACCATTATGATCTCTTAACACTCCCCCACAATCAACAGGTCCCTGATTTCCTTTAGTAGAACCATCAAAGTTGATTTTAAACCACCCAAGAGGAGGTGAATACCAAATAACCCCTTCTCTATCTAACTTGGACTTTTTCAAAGGCTTGGCAATTTCAAAGGAAAGCTTCCACTGATCAGCCACCCAAAAATCATAATCAAGAACCACCACCTGACCAGGGACATTAGAGTTAGCAACAACCTACAAGAAATTATCCTTAAAGGCTAAAAATATTTTGAAAAACAAGGAGATCAGGAAGAGAGCAACCTCCCTAAAAATTATATTATTCCTCTCCTTCCAAAGACCCCAAACAACATGAGGAAGAATAAAGGACCAAAGAAAGCATAGAGAGGGATTGGTGGAGGGAGCTTGCCACTAGAGCCATAGCTCCCAAACCAAAGAAGGAAAGATCTACTCCACCTTCCAAAGATTAATAAAAAGTACACACACCTCCCAAGAAAATTTGCACCCAATAAACAGATGATGGTTGTCCTCCAAATCCTCCTCACAAAGATAGCATCTATTAGGCAAGGAGAGGCCTCTTTTCTAAAGATTGTTAATAGTCAAGATTTTATCCTGTACCAATAACCACAAGAACATATTTATCTTTGGAATCATATTTGAAGACGAAACAAGCACCCAAGGAGGATGTGATCCCACAATATTGTTCAAAGAGTGGAAAGAAGATTCCATCAAAAAATGACCTTGTTGAAGTAGCCTCCAAACCACATGATCCCTCTGAGGAACAACGTGAATATGAACCTCAGTCAACACACCATAAAGAGTCTTCAGCTCCTAAAACTCCTCATGAATTCTTTTCCATGCCCCATCCACAATATAATCAGCAACAAGAACCCCAAATTCCTAGACGCAAGGATCCTTGAAGGGAGCGGCCCAAACAACATCTCGAAGAGGATGTTGACCAATCCACCAGTCATCCCAGAAGAGAATGTCCCTACCATTACCAATTGACCACTAAAGGTAAATAGAAACAACACTTCTGACCTTGACCAAGGAATTCCAAAAGAAAGATCCCAATGGAGGAATGTAATCTTCCCTTAAGAAGTCCCTAAACTTGTCAACTCTAGAGATCTATTTAGAAGCAAGGATAGTCATCCAATCCTTCTCACTAGCAAGAAGAAACCATAACTACTTTTCCATAAGAGAAATTTTGAAAAACTTGACTTTCCTCAAACCTAAACCACCTTGGCCTTTAGACCGACACACCTCCCAAGAAACCAGACTCATTCTTTTCTTTTCCTCCATACCAAACCATAAGAACCATTTCTTAATACTTTCAATCTTTTCCCAATATTTCTACAAGATCTAGAAAAGGCTTAAAGCATACATCGAGAGCTTCTGCAACATAGATTCAAATGAAACCAACTTCCTAGCCTGACTAAGAAGAGCCCCTTTCTATCTAGAAAATTTAGCATTAAACTTATCAATCAGACCATTCCAAAATGAATTAGGAACTGCATTAGCATCAAGTGACAAACCCAAATAAATGGAAGGAAAATTCTCAATAGAATATTGAAGAATACCAACAATTCATTGCTTCCTTCTATCTGGAGTGTTGAGGAAAAAAAGAGTGCTCTTAGGAAAACTTACCAATTGACTAGAGGCAACTTCAGAACTTTGCAGAATTGATTTGATGGCTTTTTCTTTCTCCATAGATGACTCTCCCATAATAATCATGTCATCAACAAATTGTTGATGTGAACAAGGAGGAGAGGAAGAGGTAGGACAAATCCCCTTAATGAAACCAATAGAAACATGATTCTGAAGAGATATCCCAAGAGCTTCATCCAAAACGATTAAAAGGAAGGGTGAAATGGAATCACCCTATCTCACCCCCTAGAAATCCTAAAGAAATCAGAGGGAGAGCCATTCACCAAAAAGGAGAAAGACATCGTTGAGATGAGACTCATAATCAACTTCAAGAAATTATCTAAGAATCCAAAAGTAGATAAAACTTTAACCAGAAATTGCTAGTTCACACGGTCATATGCCTTCACAAGATCAAGTTTCAATAAGAAACCATCCTTATTAACCATCAGTGAGTCGATATTTTCATGAACTGTGATGATAGGATCAAGGATTTTTCTACCAAAAACAAAGCCACATTGTCGTTGAGAGATAATCAAGGGAAGAACCTTGTACAACCTTATAAACAACACCTTTGATAATATTTTATAGATAAAGTTGCAAAGGCTAATAGCATAAAACTCATTAAAGGCCAAGGCACCAGGAATCTTCAGGACAAGAACTCTAAAGGTGGAATTTAGCTCCTTCAATAGATTGCAAGTACCAAAAAACTCTTTTGTAGCATCCACCACATCTCTAGAAATAATCATCCAAAATTCTTGAAAAAAGAACATGGGGAAGCCATCTGGACCAGGGGGTTTATTCCTAGAAAAATAGAAGACAACCTTTCTAACCTCATCTATAGATGGGATACTGCACATCATGTTATTTAAATCCTCATTCATAATTCTAGGCATTACTTCCAAGACCTTGTCTTGAACAACTAGAATAGGAACAAAATTATCAAACAAGAGATCAGCAAAGTATGCAGAGGCCACTTGTCAGATCTCCCCATCATTCTCAATCAACATGTCATTGTGACTAATACAATTGATCCTATTAAGGCATGATGCTTCAAGGTAGTAATATGGAAGAACTTTGTGTTCCTATCACCACAGTTGAGCCAAACCATATGGTATCTCTACTTCCGAAAATTTTCCTCCTTAGCCACAATATTGTGTAAATGAGATAAAATCATGCTCTCCTCATTAGCCACATTAGCTTTATACCTTGAAGCTTAAATAGTCTGCTGCAAAAAATCCAATTCCTCCTTAATACAAAATTTCTCATGAAAGATATGCCCAAAGGAAAACATATTCAATATCCTCACATTAGACTTCACCGATGTCAACTTCTTAGCAATTCTATACATCACTGTACCATGAACCTGGATATCCCACCAAGCAAAAATATTATCTTTAAAATCAGGATTAGATACCCACATTTTTTCAAACCGAAAAAAGAAGGAGTGTCTTCTACCAACCAAGTCCACCATTAAAGAAATGGGGAAGTGATCCAACCCCAATCTAGTGAGGGGAGAGAGGGAGCAGGAATAATGAATCAACCAATTAGGAGAAAAGAGGGTCTTTTCCATCTTCACCTAAATCAACACATCACCAACTCTATGGTTTGGCCAGGTAAAGGAGGCCCCTTGCAAGTTAAAATCAAACAAAGCATTGTCATTGATAAACAACATCAAATCAAATATCCTCTCATCATCCAACTACGATCCCCCCATCTTTTCCAAACAACTTAGAGGATTATTGAAGTCACCCATAACCAACCAGTGATCAGAAGGATGACGAGCTTTGAAGGAATTTAAATTTCCTCAAAACCACTTATGAGAACTCTTCAAATTAGGGGCATAAATATTAGACAAGATCCATGAGAAATTATCTTCGCTAATATGATGAAAAGAGGTAGCAATGTGGTTAGATTCACCAAAAATAGACCTCCCAATCACCACCTTCATATTCCAGAAGGTCACTACACCACTAGAAGCTCCCTCCAAATAAAAGCCATGAAGTCCACAATCTTTGAACAACCTTTTCTTTAAATTGTTTAGCCTATCCATGGGACTTTTAGTTTCCTGAATCAAAATTATATCCAATTTATGATTCCTTATCAAATTAGCAAGGAGATCCTACTTATGAGGGTTGTTCAACCCTATGATATTCCAAGAAATAATCCTCATAGTATATTTTGAGATGCTCTCTTCAAGCACATCTCAAATGGGGTTTTCTAAGAACCATCAACAATTTTTACTTTACTTTCTTTCTCCCTATGTTGTTGCAAAGAGGGTCTTCCCCTACCGCTTAGCTCCAACCCACAATCAACTTTTTGGTAGTTCCTAGTCACAACACCCTAAGGGGAAGCATGTTTCTTCATATTCCTATTTTTAACAGGTGAGAAAGGAGGCTCCTTCACAGGAAGAGAGCTACTCATGTCGTCCCTAATGACAAAAGAGGTTAGCACCACATTTGGTTTAACAAGATAAATAGAGTCCACCAGCTCATGGGATTTTAGTCCCTTACCTTCATCCACCAGAGTATCCACCCACTTCTTGATTCCTCTACCACAACAAGGGAGTTAACCTTTGCATGAGCCAACAACTCCCCTTATTCCAAACTAGGCTCATCCCTTGCAATGAACCGATCATCCTCATGAGGGATAAGGACGTTGGCCATCAAATCAATTGCGTTCACTAGGACATATTTCCTTGAATCCACAAGAGCCTCATGACTCCTCCCTAGATCCCCCTCCTCCTTACTCAAGACACATTCTTTTACAACCTGGCCCACAACTTGCTTCGATGAGACAACAACTCCACCGTCATCTGCTCTCATCCACTCCTTCAATTTCTCCTTTTTCTTCCACTCCTTTAGAGGCTGAATAGGAGTTAGTTTAGGCAGCTTAGAAGGGATCTTCCTTTCCCAATGCCCAAATTTCTTACAATGAAAACAAGCAAAAGGAATAGACTCGTACTCTATCACTTGATTCCAACCACCCAACTTAGAATTTATTAATATATTCTCAAGAAAATAAACAAATTGATCAACAATCACACAGAAATGTGCATACACCAACCTTTTCCAAGAAGATGTCATATAGTCAATACAAGGAAGCTTCCCAAAAGTATTTGTAATACCAGCAAAAACTTGCTCATCCCAGAACTCCAAAGAAAGAGTCAGGAGCTGAACCCAACTAAGGGTTGATGAAAATGAACATGAACTTAGGTTAAATCCAGCCTCCTACTTCTTCAAGACCAATGAGGATTTTCCAATCATCCATGGACCACTAGTTAAAACACTAACCATATCTTCATGACAGGTGAAGGGAAAAAAAAGAAACTCTTAGCCATCGCCACCACCTCCACCTGACCTTTTAGCCTCCATCTCTTGAAGACAAGATTACGAACTAGCTCAATGTTTGGACAAGGACCCATAAATTTCCCCACCAAGGATAAGTCTATCGATTCCAAATGCTTCTCAATGATACAATCAATAATAGACACTGAGTACTCCCCAGTAGTCAAGTTTACCAAAAATCTATCTAGAGGAGAAGAACTCTTACCCTTAGGCTTAGTGCCAAAAACATTAGACAATTGGGTTCATCAGACTTGACCCCCACACACTTTTATCCTTCCTCAACAACAACATTCTCAAGAATCTTCAGGAAAGGAGAAGAGGACAAGCCCACTTTAAGAGGACTCGAAAAGGCCCCCACACAAGGCACAGAGTGAACACCATCCCCAGAAACCAAAGAGTCTGGAACAAAAGAAACTAAAGAGGACCCACCATCATTACCATCAGCTCCACTGTAGATTAAAAAATCTGCACCTTCAACAAAATCATCAACACACCTACTACCATTAGCATCAGGAGGCAAACCAAAATTTCCCACCTTCAAAGTATTTTGAAAAAATGCAGAACTGCCCAAAGAGAGCTCCATTTATTTTTTCCCTCACTTTTGATCATTTGTGTTACAAAGAGTGTCTTTTAAAGAATTGAAGATTGTATTGTTGTTACTAGTGAATATATGAAATATTATTTGTTGTAATAGTGGTTTGGAGATCTTTCTTAAACATACATAAATGGTTAATGGAATGTTTGTTATCATTGTCCACCTAGGTTAAATTTATTTCATTACTTCTCGTTACTCTATATCTTTTGATCTTTCTTTAAAACTCGGTCTAAAATACTTAAAGAGCATTAAGATAAATACAAATCTGCTAAAATTTGAAATGCATTTTTCTTTTATGAATTATTGATACTCTGATTACATGTTATTTTCTAGATAGCTTTGAACACCAGAACCCTTGTGAAACATGTTGACGACCCTGTGTTGTCCTGACATGACTAAGAACTAGTTATATAGGAACCTTGGAGTAGTCTTGATACTTTTCAAGAGGGGCAATAAACCCTTATTTCCTAGCACATTGTAAGTGATTGAAACCACCCTCAAAAAGACCTCATCCTCAATGTAAACATTCAACAATTACACCACAGTGGAGTTTGAACCTTGATGGCAAGAACAACATGACAACTTAACCATCATATTATGCTACTATTGGCCCTATATTGTATCTCTTTTATTCCCATGGACTAATTTGGTATTTTTTAGACATTAATTATAAATTAAAATAAATTGACCTATCTTGTATATACTTATAAAATTTATGTTATTTAGAATTATTTCTATGACTAATAAATCCTCATATTGTATATTATATGTATTCACTTTAAATTGTATTGGTTTTCAATTCTCTATTATTAAAAAGGATAAAAATTCTTTCACTAAGTTGTTTGATTTATCACATCCTATTATATTTAATTTCATTTAAAATTAATGCAACATATAAATAAATACTATAACCATTCATTTCATTGATATTAAACTAAGAAATAAAAGTAGATGATGAATGTAACGGGAAAGTGCAAGAAAAGAAGAGGATATGCTTAGTCTAGTTCATAATTGATGAAGGTTATAATAAAATTAGAGGATGACTATAAAAGGAAAGTGCAAGAGAAGAGGAGATGCTTAGTCTAGTTTGATGCTTGATGAAGGTCATGCTAGTTGACAAAGCTTGGGAGGTAGAACGATGGTTACATTTTCTCTCTCCATTTTATTCCCTTGTACTTTAAGTTATTTTTATTAGCCCATGTATGATCACATTAAATTTGGTGTGCTATCATCCATATAGTCACTATATTATCTGATTGCTACCTTGGTGTCTTGTACTAGATTTTTTGTATGAATTTGTTAATGTAATGTGAAACCATGTACACATTCTTTATGATATTATACAAGAAACATACTTTTTGGGATGATATGGTGCCTTGGGAACATTTAGGGACTTTCCTCAACAAATATCCAAATAAATTTAAACACGGTTAGAATTGGTGTTTGGAAGGTTCAAAACTAGATACTAGGTAAGTGAATTTGTGCAAGTAGAAAATATAGTAAGGAATATTCTACCATAAAATGTCTACTATGTATTATTAATTATTATTTCTATTACTAAGGTTCTTGTGATAGCTACCTTTGTATTAATTTGTATTAATCCATGTGTTTATTAAATACTAATTAGTCATTAATTATTATTTGGATGCATGATAAGCCTTTCATGTGAAGTGGAATGGAAAAATGGGAGTGAAGATGTGAAAAAATAGTTTTTGAACATTAAGGATGTGTCCATGTACAATTTGCTTTGTAGGAAAATATTGTGAGTGTAGTAGCATTTAAATTGGTAGAATGGTTGAAAGTGGAAAGAAGCACGTGTTAAAATGTGAAAGGGGATAATTATTACATAAGGGGTGGATTTTGTGTGTCAAATGGTAAGAAATACTCCATACCATGTGTATTAAATAAGGGCACTAAGAGTGAATCTTAAGAGGAAAAGCGATAAGAAGACCCTTTTTGTCTCTACATTCCCCCAACATTATTGTATGTGTGAACCATAATTAATTATATTAAGTAAAATGAAATTTATATTCATTATACTTTATTAAAAGATACGAAAGATTTATTTCTTGATGTTATTTTCTTGAAATTTCTTAATCACTATCTTAAAATTTATAAAACAGACACTAAAAAAATCAACACACACAACAAAAATACCTTAGAAGAAATAATTTTGTATGTTTCTATTAAACTCAATGTCATATTGTCAAATATACAAGGGGTTATCTTATCAAGCATGATGGGATCATGTTATATATGATAGTCATAGAGTTTTTATTGAGGTGATCCCAATTAAAAATGCAATCCATGATCCATGTGAGTGGAACTCTAATCGATGGGGGACAAATTTAACCAAGATGTAGTGTAGGACTCATGAAGAATTAGTTTAGCAAATCTTATGTGATGTAGAAATTATAAATAGCCCCTTTAAACATCACAATTTATATATTATGTAGAGTATAATTTATTTACCTTCAGATTAGTGCATATACAATTAATTTTAGATAAGGAAAAGAGAGATTCATAAATTTTAAGTTATCAAAATAAAGAGTGTTTCTAGCCTAAATTTTATTTTTAAAGAGGATGTAATCATTTAAGCTCAAAATAGAGGGGGACAAGAGAGATTTTCCCTAATGATTCCCCCAACATGAGGGTGAGTGTTATATATTATAGTTTGCATTATAAACAACACTAGGAATTGTTAAGATTAGGTATTGTACACCTTGAAATTCTTAAGTAAAACTATTTAATGTGTTGGAAATATGGGGAAATATGGAAAAGTGCACCCCACTTAGGAGGAATCTCAAGATTTATTGGGATGACACAATATTCCACGATATTTTTATCATGATATAAGTATGGGCATCTATGCCACTGTAAGATGTGTAAGAATAATTATGAGGTTGTAAGATGCATAAGAGCATATGTGACATGTAAAAGCATGCATGTGGGAGTTACAAAATATACTTGGAAATTCATGGGTGACCTTTAACCAGTAATTATGGAATGTATATGACTTGTGTATGAGGTTTGAATGGATAAAATTGGAGTGCCCATATTTGGTGAGTGCAATATGTAACCTTAAGAGTTACATAGTATTCCTATAAGGTTGATTCATGATAAGGGGAATTAGAATTTGACAATACCAATTTGGATACTCAAATTAGGTCCCTTGGTTTGGCCCATGGTTTTAGAAACCACTTATGGTTTATTGATTTTTTCTTGGTTTAACTAATAGACCCTTGGGACAAATGTTTGAGAAACTTATAGATTTATATAGGCTATGCTACTATAATTTCTCTAGACATGAGTCAAAGATATCTATTGAAGAAGGGTACTCTATGAATGTATTGTAACTATATTTTGAATATTAATTCATTAAGTGTTCTCTAGAGGTAAATTTTTTATTGGTCACTCTCATATGGTAGTTATTTTTTCTATTATAACATCTCTCTACTCTAGTGGTGTATCTATGGATGATCATAATCCATATTTTTTGACTATTCATGATGTTCTAGACCTAATGATGATGATATAACTTATGCTTCTATGGTATTTGTTATTATGTATCCATTAATTCATGGTCTATTGATGATGTATTTAGTGATAATATTATTAATAATTTCTTAATTTATGAATACAAATTATCCTCTCCCTCACATGATGTTATTTATGGACCATTTTTTAATGTTATTTTATGATTTTATTCATTGAACACCAATGGTAGAGTCATTTAGGGGAAATGAATATGAAATGAAAATTACATGTTAGATCATTCTTGTCTAAATAATATGAACATATGTATGTGTGTGTGTATATGTATGTAGATAGCTACATACATACATACATACATACATATATGTGTATATATGTAGATATATGTGTATATATGTATATGCATATATATATTATAAATTAATGGAAGCATTTGGAGATATATTAAATTATAAATATAGACTATGATTTGATTTATGTAATCATTATTATACATCATTTCATTATTTTTTATATGCTTTCATATATTAGTTTACTTTGGCCTTGAAGTATGCTTGTTGACTGATAATAATCATTCATCCTTTAGTGTTGATTCCTCATGAGATCTTATGGTCTTATCTATGTGTCATTTTGATACACCATTTTTATATTCCTAGCATATTAACCATACTATTCATCCTCAAGATGCATCCCTTGAGAACTATGATTTACTTGCTCATCATGATATCTCACCTACTTATTATATTGATCAATTTAAACAATTAATAGCTTAGGCATACATGAAGAACAAAAATAAAATAATGATCTCTTGCAATTTTTACTAGGCTTATGTGAAGATGATATTCAAGTAAATAATAAGAAATACACCACATCTTCCTCCACTCTTACACATGGCATTATTACACATAAGTATATAGAGTAAATTTTAATATTATCATTGTTTCTTTTATTCCTCATTATATCTCACCCTAATCAACAAACATCATGAGAAAATTAGAAAGTGTAGAGAAATGTATTAATAATTTATAAAATTATGTTAAGGATTTTATAATTGATATATTACATAATCCTTTGGTATATAGAATACTTGGTTATCCTTCACCAATAATATTTATGACATCTATTTTGACAATGTACACTGGAAGAGGTGATACATTAATTCATATATGTCCCTTCAAAACTATCTATTTAGACATTTTTTATGAGAAAAAAAATTATTGCTATGTTATTTCCACAAAGCTTGAGTGATTATGCACTTAAATTTTTTTATCATTTACCTCATCTACTAATTTCTTCCATTGAAGACTTATCAATTTTTTTGTATCATTTCTACAACAAAATTGAACCTAAAGTAAAGGTTACCAAATTCACATAAAGAAAACTAGGAGAAAATGATACAATTACTACATATATTATTTTATTTTAAACTATGGTAAATAACCTATTAAAACCTCTATTGAAGTGCATAAATCCCCTAAAATAGTCTAGACCCTCCAAAATCACGTTGACACCAACAATCTTGAAAATATAGTGGAGGGAAGGAAACTTGGTAAGAAAAGTTTAAATTTTATCTTGTGATCTTAATTATTTGATCTCCATCATTAACATCCATATAAGTAATAAAACCTTTACAATCTAATTTATCATTACTTTAAAGGTAAAATTTGATGGTTTTGTTTTGTTTTAAAATCTTGTATGATTGGAATTATTTTAGCAACTATAGTGAGGGTGTAGAGACTAATTCTTCTCATGTTATACTTGTATTTTGATGGGAAACCCCTTTTTTTAGGTTTTTTGTCTTAGATTTTATTTTGAGCTAAATATTTTATTTATGTACCATGGGAACCTTATAAAATATAGATGATTTATCTCTCAAGATTAGGTTATGTTTTATGCAAGCTAGATTCAAATTTTTAATATTTTTTATAGTTACAAGTCAAGTTTTGAATAGAGAAAAGTTGTATAGAGGAATTAGGGGTTGTAACCCTAGGCTAGGAATGATGTTTATAGTGATATAATTATTTTCTCCCCTTTACGATGTGGGGTAATAGTGGAGTATGAAATATAATCAATGCAATTCAAGAAACACTACCACAAAGATATTCCATGATGATCATGGATAGTTGCATGCCATGCCATGAAAATAAATAGTCAATTCCACAAATATAGTACTTCCCTAGGTCTCAAATGGTCATAAAGTCAAAACAAATGGTTACATGCCATGCCATGAAAATAAATAGTCAATTCCACAAATATAGTACTTCCCTAGGTCTCAAATGATGGTCATAAAGTCAAAACATTATCTAGGTAAAATAGAATAAGGTCATTATTATATATAATTTGTATATCTAACAAGATAGGAAATGATCTATTAAGATTGTGATGACACTATTAGGAATTGAATACCCACAATATAGTAATATCAAAAGTATTGTGAACTCTTAAATTCATGAAGGACTATTATTAGTATATTAGGACTACCATGTATTGTTGTCACCATCATGAGATAACAATTATAAACATTAGGGGATAGTTTTGGCACCTAGAACTCAATCATGCATCCTTAGAGATGTCATAAAGGATAGATATGAAAATAACATATGAAGACAATCATGATGAATATAATGTTCATATATAATAGTAATAGATTTTCATACCTAATGATTATTGTGATCTTATATAGATGAAAATTAAACTACTCTAGGACCATTATACACCCAAAATTATATTGTTAACTTTTCACTTGGTTATCATCATACACAAGACTATCTTTCCACAAATATATAGTCATTCAAATAAAAATATAGTCATGTGCCATATGGACACAACAATGAACCTATGGTTAGTCCTTAAGACCCTAGGAAAGTCACTTAACACCTTAAAGGCTTGTCATGTAAGAAGTAATGTTGTATTTTCATCAAGTGAAATGATGGACATTATTAGTAAAATTATTTAGTACCATGAAGGCTATCATGAATATAAATAACCATTATGAGAATTGAGGTGCTATCATAATCTAGAAAATAACTAATATAAGGTTTGCCATTACATAAGCATTAGGAAAATAAAGGTAAGGTACTATAATATAAAATATAAAATTGTGTATAAATTTAAAATTAAATATTCTTATGGAAAAACCATTCAATTAATCATGCATGATTATAAAATACCATTAATATAATTTAGGAATTGAAATCAACAAAATAATAAATCAACAAACCACATGATAAAAACACATTACACAAATTTTGCATGTATAAAATCTTGAAATAAAAAACTCCACCAAGAATAGAGGCCAAGTATTTATTATCTTAAATGTAATATTATAGTGCAACACACTTTATAGAGATATTATCTATAATTTAGAAACACTTATTTACTTGTTAACACTCAACCAAAATCCTCATTTTTACCACCATCCCAAGGATCTAATTTATAGATATATTGGAAGAATAATAGGAGGTGCTCCATGGTAACCCAAAATCCTCTTGCAAAAATCTAAATGCTCCACAACTTATAATTCCATTTTGTAAGATTTGGTATAGAATTCTCTTTACCATGCAAGATTTGGTTGGAGAGTAGCCACAAAATATCCAGGAGATTCAATGAAAGCACAAGAGAGATAAACTATTCAAGATAATAATGATATTATATCAAATGATGTAAATGATAGGTTACAATGGATTGATTAAGAATGCAAAGATATCCCCTTGGTTGCATAGCCCATGATGACACATAGGATTACATAAGATTATGAAATATGTCTTATTATTATTACTTGATACATAAAGTGATAAGTATCCTATGTGTACCCTAAATAAACTTAACTAGTATGAATAGGGCCTAGGTGATGAAATGGTTAGGTAAAAAACCTCATTCACACTAACACCACCCTTAAGTGCAACTTAGGGATAATATGCAAGATGTAATGATTCAAAGATACAAGGATGGGTCCTAGTTTCTAGGTCATGTTAGGTAACAATGCATAAATTAATTTATCACAAATGGATTACATGAGAGAACCTAGTGGGATAAAAATCATCCCCAAAAGAGAGAAATAAATTATCTCAAAGAAAAATGAGAAGAATAAAATCCCATGTGAGGAAAAATGTGCCCTCATAAGAGAAAAAATTAATAGAGACCATGAAACCCCCCATCAAAGTGAATTATTCTACAATGATTGTAGATTACCAACAATGAATGTTAAATATGATCAAATCTTATTGAACAACATTCATCCCCATAGGAAGAAAAAAACCAAGAATGTATGTAGGATATCTTTGCATTCCTAAAAGGAATGTGAGGTAAGAAAGATCAATATAGGTGATGTCTTTGAACTCTAATAAAGTTCCTCCATTTATTAGATGTTTCAGGCCATATCGATGAAGATAAAAATCCAAAGCCTTGTGGAAATAGATAAAGAACATGGTCCAAAGGGAAATATGACTCCAATTTTTTCTCAAAATTCTCCACACAAATAGTAAAATGTGACAAGTGATGATGTAGAGAAAAATAAAGAGGGTTTAAAGATGCCCTCAAAACATCTAAAGAAGATGATACAACTCTATAAGAGCTAACATCCAAGAGGATATGAATATCCTCAATAGTGTCCTCCAAGCCTACAAGATAGGACTCACAAAAAAATGTGAAATGTATGTCAAGTACTCATCCCAAGTATTTTTATCTAGAAGAAAATGAATTCCCTACTATTTTGAATCATTAGAATCCATGGATGTAGCAATAATAGTATCATTAGAAGAAAAAATAGGTGGAGATGAGATCTCAATGTATTCCATCTGACTACACAATTCATCTCTAAATTATATGTCTTCAAAAAATTCATGAATGCGAACATTAAATGAATTTATCAATCCTGAATTACTAAAACCCTTAACCTCAAAATGTTGACTCATAGATGAAGAATATGAACCATCAATAGATATCTATAGGAGGAGAAGGAACATTTGTACAAGTATCCATGTCATCACAATAATCAAGATCTTCCCATTAAAAAAATATATTTTTTTTTTATGGTCATATGGTCAAAACAAATTAAGTAGAACAAGAAAATCCATAATAAGGTCCTTTGGAAAAAAAGGTTCATTCAAGTCTCCATACATCTCCCAAAATTTATTCCAAAGGGAATGAAGGCACTCAATGAAAAAAGTTGTCATTTTGGTGTTAATATCTGATGCAGACCCAAGTTGGAGATCAACTACAAATGAAAAATATAAAATGTTCAACCAAATTTTCAAAGCAAGTTCAAGAGAACTTCTCAAATCCACTTGTTAGGTGTATTCCTTCTACTAGCACTGCCAAATAGATTCAAGAGACCTTTCACCCAACTTTCCCAAAATACTTTTCAATTAAATAATTGATTTATACACCCATTAAGGACTTACACAACATACTTAAAATTCAAGTAAGACTCCTTTGGATCAATATAAAATTCCTATACATCCACTATGTAAAAACTAGGAAAATAGGTCAATTTAACAAAGGAAGTACCCTTCAAAGTTATCCAATCACCTTGAAACCTTGGGGAAGAAAATTAAATGCCTCAAAACCACATAATCCACAATATATTTGCACTTGTATAGCCAAAAACTCTTCCAACTCAATAACCCTCCTTTTCTAATGTAAAAACAAGGGTTTTGTCAAAATATTCACTCCAAGGCTTGAAAAAACAAACAAATGGTCCAAAAACCTTCCATAGGTTCTTCCTAGTCATTTTACACACTCACAAACTCAATTCCATCAGAATTTGATTGAGAAGCACTTCAAAGCCATCACTTTTCAAGGAAAAAATGCACTTTCCAGCCCTAGGGCATCACACAATCACCACAAAAATGATTTATTCTAATATAAAATGCATTAATACATCTAATCTAACATATTTACTACCAATCCAATAAGTTACAATATTAGATAGTGGGTGAATTGGTCAAAAGTGCATTATTTTGCTTTCAAACCCTTAACAATGGAAAAAATAGGGTATTCACTGTATTTTTGCAATTTCTCTCACAAAACAGAAAGTTAGAACTCGAAACCAAGTTCAGATAAAATTAAACTCATAAAAATTCAACCTCTAAATATTTCAAAGCATGATTGGGTCTGTACAGTTCATACAACAATAGACAATTCTGGAAAATAGTGAAAAAACCTCAGAAAATGCACCAAAAATGTGGTATTTTGAATTGTGTGAGTTTGTTACACCTCCAACAACCTTGATTCAATCCTGAGAAGGAATATTATATAATTTAAAAACCATAACCACCTTCAAACCAACCAAATTTCACCTAATTACCCTTTAAATGACTCTAACTTTGCAAATCAACACAAATCGACAAAATTGTCATTGACAACATTTGCAACATTTTGCATTTTTGCAATTATTGAACTCAAAAGACCTTAAACACCTATAGACACCTAAAATATGATCATTTAGACCTTATTTAATCCTTTATTCATGATTCAAAGCACAACCATCAAAATACTCCGCCTTTACCCACTTTGACAATTTTGATAATATTGACAAAATTTCATGTTTTTACAACTTTTTGCAATTTTTCTCATGGAACTAGAATGAAAACTCCCTCAAATGAACTTTTGAACCTTTTTAACTCCTATCCTTTGAAATCAAGGTGTTGGTTCCCCTGCACCATACACCCCATCAAGAAAAATACCCTTGTCCCAAGAGGTACTAGTTGCTCCAAGCATTAACTTTGTTGCTCCATGCTTCCTCAGTTGTGTTTGCTACCTTCTTGTCCTTAAATAATGCTTTGATCATGTTCTAAACCTCATACCTGCACACAAAAGTTCATTAGAAAGAAACAAGCCTACATTCTCCTTGGTTTCATTGATGGACTTGTAATTTCCCTTCATAGTATGCATGCTCTGCCCTGTGATTTGATTTATATCTCTTGAATGATTGTGTGCACTTCTCATTGTTCTCAGCCTTGTCATATCTCCATCACCACTCTCCCAAGCATTAACAACTTCATTTACCTTTACATCAGAAACTCCCATTTGTTTTGCAACATGATACTTATCAATAGGACACACTATGGTCCCAACAATCACTATACCCTGCTCAATGAACTATTCCTCAAGTAGTCCACCCTATTTCTCACACATCACTACAAATTTGTTAGCATCCACTGTATTCAAATTAGGATTAATCATAGGTTTCATACTAGCCTTTTGTAAAAATAGACTTTTCACTGTCTTACCACCATTCAAAGGTGTTTCATTCACTATCCTACCACTATTACTCTGCTGCAAATCAGAAAATGCACTATCCCTTTTGTCTTCAAGCCTTAAGGGTTCCTTCCTACCAAACATAATAACTTTGGACCTACCTTTTCTTTGCCCTCTTTCCTACAAAGGGGTTAGCTTGTAACTTTGATCATCCTTCCATATGGTGTAAGTATTTTCCCAACCATCATACATAGACTTCCTATCAAAATTCCATGGCCTTCCCAAGAGAAGATGGCAACAATCCATTGGCAATATATCACATAGGACTCTATCCTTGTACTCCCCAATCTAGAAATCCACATAGACTTGCCCATTCACTACTAAACTTTGGCTATCATTCACTCAAGAAACTTTGTAGGGTGCTACATGAGGAATCTTTTCTAAACTCAACTTATCTACCATCTCCCTAGACATCATATTATCTTGAGAACCATAATCAATTACAACTTGACACACTTTACCTTTGCATTTACATGAGGTTCTGAATAGGCTTCTCCTTTGGATTAAATATTCTTCCTTTTTTCCTTGCAACAAGGTCCTTCTCACCATGAGTGCCTCTCCTACTTTTGGATCTGCAGGTCTGCTTGATGAACTCACACTCTCTTCTTCATCTCCTTGCAAATATTGGACTCTTTTATCACCTCTTCTATCACCACTTGATGATGAACCTTGGTTTTGAGGACACTTGAAAGATAGGTGTCCAAATTCATTACATCTATAACACCTTCTTGAGAATTCATTGTAATCTCTCCTTTTCCTAAAATTAGTTCTTCCACCTCTCCATCCTCTTGCTTCAGGAGTTTGTTCTTTTTGTTCTTCTCAGCATCTTCATGGTTTCCTTAGGCTGCCTTGTTGAAGTAGTTCCTCTACCCCTAGAAGTGTTTCCTCTTCAATTTTTCTTCTGCTCTCATAGCCATTTGAAATCATTGTTCAACTGATTTAGGTGCCAAAAATTTGATCTCATCCTAGATGTTGTACCTCAAGCCATTCAAGTACCTAGCAAAAATTTCTTCCTCATCTTCCTCATGCTTAGTTCTTATGCTTAATTTATAAAATCCTTCAGTATATGATTGCACATCCAAATATTTTTGTCTAATATTTTGCAACTTTTTAAGCAATTGAACATTGTAATCATAAGGGAGAAATTTACCTTTCAATTTGGCCTTCATCCTTTCCCAAGAAGGATCTTGCTCTTTCCTTGTCTCTCCCTTTCCTCTTGCACAAAATTCCACCATACCAAAGCATGTCCCTTCAGTCTTGTTTTAGCTTTCTTGACCTTATGTCCATCAACATCTTCACTATCAGAGTAATTTTCCATAGCCCCAATCCAATTCAAGAGCTCTTCACTATCAATTTTTCCTCCATACATGGGCACATCTATTTTTCCATGTCCATCCTTTTTCACAGCCTTCAAAAGCTTCATTGTTCTTGCATCATCTGGATCCATATCCTCTTCTTCACCAGGAGCTTCTTCTTCCTCTTCAGTTTCACTTACATCCTCTTCCACTCTAATATTTTCCTTCCAAGCAGCCATATCTCTTTTCAAGGCTTCTATCTCCCTATCATGAGTGTTAATATTTCTTGCAACCATACTTCCTTTGGGTGGCATTTTCACAATTCTCTCTTTACCTACCTACAAAAATAATTCAAAACAACAACACAAGATCTACTACTATGCTCTGATACCAATTTGATGTAGAACTAGGTTGGAGATCAACTAAAAATGAAAAATACAAGATGTTCAACCAAATTTTCAAAGCAAGTTCAAGAGAACTTCTCAAATCCACTTGTCAAGTGTAGTCCTTCTACCAGCACTGCCAAACAAGTTCAAGAGACCTTTGACCCAAATTTCCAAAAATACTTGTCAATTAAATAATGGATTTAGACCCCCATTAATAACTTACACAACATACTTAAAATTCAAGTAAGACTCCTTTGGATCAATATAGACTTCCTATACATCCACCATGGAAAAACTAAGAAAATAGGTCAATTTAACAAAGGAAGTACCCTTCAAAGTTATCCAATCACCTTGAAACCTTGGGGAATAAAATTAAATGCCTCAAAACCACATAATCCACAATAGGTTTGCACTTGTATGTCCAGAAACTCTCCCAACTCAATAACCCTCCTTTTCTAATGCAAAAACAAGGGTTTGTCAAAATCTTCACTCCAAGGCTTGAAAAAAAAAATAAAAGGTCCAAACACCTTCCAT
The DNA here is from genome assembly GCA_007258455.2 of Sequoia sempervirens. Lineage (NCBI taxonomy): Eukaryota > Viridiplantae > Streptophyta > Pinopsida > Cupressales > Cupressaceae > Sequoia > Sequoia sempervirens. The sequence goes on along the minus strand of VDFB02058242.1, from coordinate 371,190,725 downwards.
ATGGTCTTCCTAGTCATTTGAAACACTCACAAACTCAACTCCATAGAATTTCATTGAGAAGCACTTCAAAGCCATCACTTTTCAAGGAAAAAATGCACTTTCTAGCCCTAGGGCATCACACAATCACCACAAAAATGCTTTATTCTAATATAAAATTAATTAATACATCTAATATAACATATTTCCTACCAATCCACTGAGTTACAGTATTAGAAAGTGGGTGGATTGGTCAAAAGTGCATTATTTTGCTTTCAAACCCTTAATAATGGAAAAAATAGGGTATTCACTGTATTTTTGCAATTTCTCTCACAAAATAGAAAGTTAGAACTCCAAACCAAGTTCAAATAAAATTAAACTCATAAAAATTCAACCTCAAAATATTTCAAATCATGATTGGGTCTATACGATCCGTACATCAACAAACAGTTCTAGAAAATAGTGAAAAAAACTCAAAAAATGCACCAAAAATGTGGTATTTTGAATTGTGTGAGTTTGTTACACCTCCAAAAACCTTGATTCAATCCTGAGAAGGCCTCTTATAGCATTTAAAAACCATAACCACCTTCAAACCAACCAACTTGCACCTAATTACCCTTTAAATGACTCTAATTTTGCAAATCAACACAAATCAACAAGATTGTCATTAACCACATTTTGTATTTTTGCAATTATTGAACTCAAAAGACCTTAAACACTTCTAGAAACCTAACATGTGATCATTTATACCTTATTTAAGCCTTTATTCATGATTCAAATCACAACCATCAAAATACCCTGCCTTTACCCACTTTGACAATTTTGACAATATTGACACAAAATTTCATGTTTTTACAACTTTTTACAATGTTCTCATGGAACCAAGATGAAAACTCCATAAAATGACCTTTTGAACCTTTTTAACTCCTATCCTTTGACATCCAAGGTGTTGTTTCCCCTGCACCAATATCAACACTACAACCAATTACTCGTATGATATGTTTAGTCTTAAAATTCTAGACAAGTTTCTTCCAAAATGTTGTAGGTTTAGGAACTAGTCCATAGAGATAGGGAAATAGATGAAACCACTTGCAATGTGTTAGGATTACATCTTGCCAAAAATTATAGTTCCATATATTCAATCTTATAATATAAGGTTTCCTTTTGATAGCCATGATAAAATCCTCAATTTTAGTCACACAATAGATCAATCAAGAGACTCAATCCAAAAACTCATAAGATCACCCCTGAAATTATTTGAATCAAGTATTCCCCTAGCAATATATGATCTTATAATTTTATACTTTGTATGATTACAATTACCACTTTCCAAAAAGTAGCAAAGTGGGCTTGGTCATAGTACATGAAAATTCTAAATTAGGCCATAGAATTGAAGTATAATTTTCTGATTGAATGAGAAAAATTTAATTGCACCACTATAAATTACACAAAAAATATGCACTTTTTAAAAAAACTATACCAAAAAATGTTAATATATGAGTCCAAATGGAGCCTTGGAAGCTCCCAAAATGAGAATTTCTTAGCAACACCTATGAGAATTCGTAATTTCTAAAAAAAATAGGAATCAAAATAAAAAATTATCTACATTATTATGAAGCTCATGAAGTTCTACCCCAAATTAAAAAAACTCACAAAAAGGAGTTTGAATTACTAAGAATGGAGCCTCTAAAGTTCAAAAATTAAAACTACAATAGAGTAGGGGCAAGTTGGGGGAAGAAGACACTAAAATCATGCTAACATCGACACAAGCAATCAATAGAATACTATTCTACTGAAATGAAATATTCACTATAATATGCAATTTCTATATAAGAATGAAAAACATCAATTTTAATCCCAAAACTGCCTTTTCAGTGCAAGAATAATTTAACAGCCAAATGAGCTATTTTATGGCATCTATGTTTATCGGTATATTCGTCCAGTAGTGGGGTAGTGGTGGGCCATTTTTTAATGATTGGTTGGTATCATTGGAAAATGTGGTAAGGACACAACCAATCCATTTGTTTCATTGGCCTTGGTTTAGTATCATGAAGAATATAAGGTACCCTATGTAGGTTTTTGTAGGTATGCTTGCATTTTTTTAATTTTAATTTTAAAATTTTAAAATTAATAAATATTAAAAATATATTTTTTATGTGAAAAGTACTAGTTGAAACTTGCACCTAAAAAGGTAGAATATTCTTCCTATATTTAACTACATGGAGAATATTCTCTATAGTATTATTTGTACGATTGAGGAGGGCACAACTTTATTTGATGGGCCATGGAAAAGTGCTCCAAATTTGATGAGTTGATAGTTGACTTTTAGGTTCTTGGGCCTTCTAGACATGATGGTCATGTTTGACCCAAAATTTTCCAAATTTATACCTTATACTTTTTTTAACCACTTCCCAACTTCAAACTCTTGTAGATATGACCTCACATGTCCAATTTGGAAAAATAAAAAATAAAAAATATATTTATTAGACACCCTAAATTTAATGGTGAGCTTATATTTACATCAACATGCTCTAATATGAATCTACATTAAAAATACACAAATATGAACCCCCTATAATTTTGTATTTCTATCAATTTTTTAATTTATTCTCTAGGTCATCATATGATGTAAGAGAATAACATACTCAAACTTTCAAGATTCATAAATATTTGTAGCCTAGATCTCTCAATAAAGACTAACAAGAAGTAACCCCACAAGCTATGATACCATTAAATATTTGGTATATAATTCTCTATACCATGCAATATTTGGTTGAATATGTAGCTACCTAAGATCTAAGAGCTTTAATAAAAACACAAGAGAGATCAACTTTGATAGAATAATGTTATTTTATCAAATGATTCAAATGATAGATTACAATGGATTGATTAAGAATACAAAAGAGAACCCCTTGGTTATATAGAACAAGGTGAGAAAAAGGATTACATTAATATTATGACATGTATCTTAATATTATTACTTGAGACATAAAGTGACAAGTATCTTGTGTACTCTAAATAAACTTAATTAACTAGTGCATGAATATGATCTAAGTGATGAACCAGTTAAGTAAAACATTAAATTCACATCGACACATGTTAATATGTATAATCACTCATTTGGTATCCCAAAATACATCTTTTCCCTCCTTTCCAAGTTCCCAAATTGGAGAATCTAAAAATCATATATATAGGGCACCAAATGTCACCTTTCTCTCCTTTCCAAGTACCCAGCTTTTGAATATAGTTAATTTTGTCACAAGTAATTAATTATTATTTTCAATAGACCCCTTCGTACATTATCAATGCATTTACAAATTGTAGGTAGAAAATATTACATTTATTTTCCACTAACAATTGAGGCATGTAGAGACACCTTGACAATGATATTGGAATAAATTAAATTAAATAAGGTTTATGTGGTTGATGTCACCTTAATTCTAACATTCTACCACTTTACATCATACATTTTAAATACACCCATATGAATAAAAAATAAGTAAAAATATCATCCAACCATGTACCACCTGGTTCTTCAACATACTCTTGTGTTCCAAAATGATAACAAATATCACTAAAATTTCCATGAATCTATACATAAACACAAGAACCAAGTTTAAATGGTAACAAATGGATCTAAGTGGTTTTCTCACTCACACCATATAGAATAAAAATCACAAGAAATGACTATCTCATCTATTCTATCCACACCTTAAACCAAGGTATACTATCTTACATTGGTAGAACTCCATTCCATTAGCATATCAACCTAAAAAATTATAATCAAGTTGATGTATATCTACCATCCTAATAACAAAAATATCCATATTAATAACACACATACACATGTGACAAAAACCTCTAAATAATCTTTCTTATATAGTAAATATGTAACTAGTCCAAGAGAATATCCCCCTCATATAAAAAACATATATATTCTAGAACTCCCACTACATGGGTGATGTCAAATTTAAAAAATAAATAAGGGAAATAATAATTCCAACTATAACACTTACATAGAGGATGTGGCTAAATTCTCTATTACATAGTGTCAAGGAAACATATAATGATATGATTAATACATCATTGTAAAACATATTATGGATTAAATCCACGCTTTTGAGGTATATGTTCCTTAGCGCTTAGTTGGACGTGACTAAAATTCGGGAGTCCAACTCCAACCTCTTCTTTGTTTCATTGCTTTAGTAGGATTCACTTTATAAAAGGGCTTCCCTACTATAGACACATGGCACCCCCACACTCACCTGCTACAAACGACACTTGAATTTCCTTTGGGATAGTACTATGGTGCCACGTGGTGGCTTCAACGTTGTCGATACATTAAAGGCATGAAGATTCAAAAGATGGAAACCAAATTTGACATGGCATCACCATGCACTTTGAAGAGTGAAAGAGTTCCCTTCATGGGAAAAAGGTGTTCCATTGGTCAATTTTCCACAATAATCCAATTGAAGCACATGTTAGCATTTGAATGTTGTTGAGTATTAAGATATTATCATGCTTGGGATTTGCAAATTGTATTTGTACATACTAAAACATTTTTAGGATTTGATAATGTTGCCAAGTCTTCATGATGGAAACACATCAAAGATTCTGTTGATCATGTTTTCTGCACAATAATAGCTAGACAGAATATGATATCCTATCTCTCTTGAAAGGTAAATATCTATCGGCAAGCCTCAAGAGATAATCCCAAGGTCTCTAATGTTAGGTCTTGACAGTGCATAAACAACTCAGTAATGAAATGTGAAAATGTTGGTAATCACAATGGGACCTTATTACAAGAAAAATATTGAATCAATTTTATCAGATCTAACAATCTGATGATGCTTCAATCCTAGATCTAACCCAATAATCAAAGAAACAACAAAAGGTAAGGGTTTCGAAGAGATTTCTAAACTTAATACTAAACCTAAGATTAACAATGAAAGTAACCAATACTCGAAATGGACCAATCCCTCAAAATTGATTTCTGCTTGACCAAGATAAATCTGCAATCTCACAGAAAATAGTGCAATCTTCTGAGGTGTTGAGATTTTCAAATCATGAAAATTTATTCAACAACCCTATTGAAATTGAAATGAACAAATCCTCACAATCGAACTAAGCATACTAGAATATGAAGTCCAGGCTAACTTTGCAAAGCAACTAACAATTAGTTGGTTGCGAAAAGTATGGACTAAAGGATTGCTGCAACATTCAAGTATTGAATCACAAACATTATCGAATCCAAATCTAATCTAAACATTAACCTTATCAAAGAAATTTTAAAGATATAATAACAAGAACCATGCAAAACAAAAGAAGCAAGTATGGCACCAAATCACAATGTCATTTCTTGTATTCAAATTGTCAACTATAGCAACAATTCTAGCTTTTTGTTACAATATTTACTTGAGGGCAACTACCTGCTAACTTACTCTACTTATAACTAGCTATGCTCTATATTCTGGTAACAAATTCTAACCTTCTAACTCTTTCTAACCCTTTAAAATGAGGCGACATGCCCAATATATAGAATTCCCTAGAAATCCGTCAGCCAAGCAAGGGTTTCGCAGCAATAACTCGGCACAACAACCCAACCAAGAGAGTCTTCAAAATGGGTCAAATAGGCATTAAATGCACATCCCGTCCAAGTCGGCCTGAGATCCATAGTGCAGTTCGGACCAATGTGCGGGAAGATAATAGGGAAGCACAAATCGCACCGCAGCCCATCATTAGCTCCCTTCCCTATCATCTGTATTTAGACCCAGCACTTCACAAACTTTCAAGAATGTCCCATCTAGGCCAGCTATTGGTGGCAAGGGAAAAACCCCGAGTCATCTTTTGATGGATGCAATCTCGTCCCTTCAGTGTAGGTAGGTGGCCGCATCATCTAGCTGGTGCTCGGACATAGAGTCATCATTACTTGGTGCATAAACATTATGCCACCACTTCCTCAACTGATCCAGACTCAAATACTTGGGCGTGATCTTCCTCCGTCCCATCATTATTTCAAAAAAAGTAATGCAGCCATTATAGACACTAGTTAGGGCATCATCAATCTTCTTTCTCTGCTTGCAAATCTTTTTCAATACTTTCTGCCTGACTTTCAATGCCTCAAACCACTCCCATGGTTCGGCAGCCCTAGAAGAAGGAAGGATCCCATCACTCACCAACTTGTCCCGGGTGTACTCCATAATAGTCTTGGTTTTTCATAGCAGGAGGTCGATGTCTTCTTTACCTTGTGCTATTACCTGCTTCAACCGCTTAGTTGTCATGACAACATCCTTTCCTATTGAAAAGATTTCCTTAATAGCCTCATCACCTTTTATTTGTACCCCCTGCAACCAATTCATCGTGGCTACAGTGGACGCTTTCATCTTTTCTAGATCGGTGATGGTCTCCTCAGGTAGAGGATTTGTAGCAGAGGAAGAAGGATTAATGGACTGTAGTGGCTTCATTAATTCCTCCAAGCACTTCCTGAGATTTTCATTTTCTATCTTCAACTCCTGCTTGGTTTTCACTTCCTTTCTCAATCTATCCACAATAACTATACTGGAGACTTCATAATCCTCAATGTCTTGCTCAACTGATGTAGGTCCTAGATTGAAAGTCTGAACACTGTAATCCTTTTCGACCACATCACCTCTATCTTTAACTAGAGCAGTGGTGGCAATGTGAAAAACTTTGTTATGGGCCTCATCCCTTTTAACCCTTGAGATCACTCTAGCCCTTTTCTTACCTTTATCTTTTCCAATTATGGCTAGCAGTGCATCCCAATTCGGTGGACTATCCTCCACTACTACTTGTTTCCTCTTTATCTCTTTGTCTAGCCACTTCGGAATGGTAGGCTCCAATTGCACTTCAGTCTATTTTTCCTCTTCTTGTTGACCCTTAGGTGCCTCCTCTTCCAAATTATATTTCTCAGGAGCCTCATCTTTATCCCTCTCTTCTTCTTCAACATGTTCCTCCTCATGTGTAGGCGAGGGAACCTTTTCTACTTCTTCCTCCCTTGGGGGAGATTCAACTACCTCATTCCTAACTGGTGACTCTGCATATGTAACCAAGGGAGATTGCATTTCTTTTTCAATTTCTATCTCTGCACTGTAGAGTTCTCCCTCATGGAATTCCTCTCACTCAGTGTCTAGATGTTCATCAACTTTTTCAGTTTTGCCGAGTTTATTTTGAACTTCATGAGCGGGAGGGATGTCATCCAGCTGCCCTTCATGAGAAAACACCTGAGGTGGGTCAGTTCTAGACACACTATCCCTGGGAGGAGTCCTATACTTCCTTGTATACACCTTGTCCTTCTCCTCTGAACTTTAAACATTCACAATTGGTGGGGAAATTACTTCTTCTGCAACCTTGGAGCTTACCTTCTCTGATAATTTGACAATTCTTTTTCTCTTAGGCACAAGATCACCAACCTTAGGATTCTATTCTTCAGCCTCCTTCTGCTCAGACTTCCTAGTCATTTTCCTCTTCTTAGCCTTTGGTTTCCTCTATTTTTCTACTTCCTGGACTTCTTCTCCTTGAACACCTTTAAATTTAATCTTGACAGGAGAGTCTAGTTTACCCTTTCCCTGAGGATCCTGCTCAGTGGATTCTTCAGACGTGGAGTGGGGATTCAGAACTCCCATTAACATATAGGTGCATTGTACAACATTATTTTTCAACTCCCATAGCTTATGCCTTAGCCACATCCTAGTGAATTTGAGAACTAGATCCACTAGTTGCTTTAATTCTGCATTTTCCTCTTTTGACCAATCCACATCACCAATTGGTTTGTCTTTTATGGCCTCATAGGCATGATCCGAAATTAAGTTCTCATCATCCTCGAATTAATCAGGCACTTCCCTTACATTATACAATTAGACTGCATCTACCGGAAGCTGAGATAATTTCTTCTGAGATAATTTCTTCTTTTTGACCTCAAATTCATCACTCAAGTTGCCCCAGTAGTCCTCCAAATTTACCTTATGGCTATATTCCTTGCTGGCCTTCTTTTGAGTTTCTCCTATGATGTCAAATTTGGATCTTGGAATGGAAAGATAGGCCAAGGGTACTCATTTTTTCTTTTGAAGCCTAGGCGGAACCAATGGAAGGACATACCTCTCCAGTGCCAATCCTTAGCGAGAAATCTCCACCAAATCTAGTCTTATGTTTCTCCTTTTTGACAATGGCATCAAAATCACAAATCTGTCTAGTTACTTCCAACAATATGATGTCGTCAATGGGATACCTTGGAAGTCTATATGAGCCCCTTTTGACAACCATCAATCTGAATGTAGGAGAAGGTTGGGAATTGAATGAACCAGGCTCCATATTTATTGATGAGCTCCTTTCCTTGATCTAAAATTCTGGCATGCTCTGCTTCTTGAAGCATTCTGGTAATATGCATGGTAAATGCATCATTTTCCCTCCTATAGTCTGAGCTTCCTAAATACAACTGAGGGTAAACCTCATAGATGATATCCTATCCAAAGATTCCCTATGTATCCAATCTTCTGTAGGGATGGAATCTTGCAAGTGCATAGACCAAATATGAGGTCATTGTGAAGGTATTTGTTTGCAACACATTGGACAATTATTTGTGGATTACCTGGCTGATGACTCCTGCCCAATGGTAGTTAATTTTCTCTTGTTCCATCCTTACAATAACATGGCACATCCAATTCTCAAATGTACTAGCACTCTTCAATCCAACCACCCTACTAAGAAAGGTGATGGCATCATAGTACTCCTTCTTGAATTTTGCTCTGAACAGCTGCTTTGCCAATTTAGAGTAGTGAGACTTAGGCTCCTCTAGCCAGGAATTGATTAGCTGCTGTGACTTCATAGTCTGGTTATTGTAGAACTCCTGAGCTACCTCAATGGTGAATCCCACCACATGAGATCTGTATGGCATGTCAAAGGTTTGGGCATTGGAGACCGGGTTGAGATTGGAAACAACTCTCCCTTGAGGCCCAATAATCCTCTATGTATCTTGATCATAGTGCCTGGCGCACTCAAGAACCATCTCATAGTAGTGCACTGTAGAAGGGAAACCCTCTACATGGGACAAGCCTGATTTCATCATCCTTCTAGTCACCAAAGGAGGATCCTTGGCTGCCATCCTTGCTTTAAATTCCTCATAGTCCCAGAGGCCAACATTCGTATCAGTGACTTCTGACCAGACATAAGTGATCTTACTCTCAGGGACCTTGATCTTAATGTCTAGCTTAACCCTCTCTGCATCAAACAATGAAAACCCAGCTGCTACCTTGCTTGATTCAACCTGCACTCAACATGAAAATTACAGTAAAAACTAGGAAAGAGCCATGTTAATTCATAAAAACACCATTAGAATGCATCTCATATAGTCAAGGTGTTATTAAAATTCATATAAAGTGACCACAACAAATTTTGGGTCTCAAGACCATCCGCAAAATCTAAGCCAGAGGGGAATTTTGGGAAATTCCAGACCGGTCGGATTCCAACGAAAAAACCAAGAAACACCTACTTAACCATCAAACCTGATCATTTTTCATCAATAAATCACATGAGAGATCCAAATATGACATGAAATAATCATTAAATGCATTGAGAATCACTAACATATCATGCTATTCAATATTCCTTTACATTTCATCAACCTTTGGGAAAATCCGCCAAAGACGGATTCCCGCGAAGAACAAGTCAAAGATGATTTTTGGGAAATCTGGGAGATGGCAGATTTCAGAGAAATCCAGACTTGACGGACATCCACGGTTAAGGAAAAGTTCTGAACCAATGGGGATTCCCAGAATGAAGATTTCAGCAAGAGTAGTGAGCACGCTGAGAAGTCTTTGCAAAACTGCAAAGTCACGCCGAAGGATGCTATCAGAATAGGTCTCGCCAAGGCATGGTGGTTTCGGTGTAACGTCTCAGCAAACAGTGATATAGCAAACAATATCGATATGATCAAAGGATAGTCAGGGTAAGGTCTTGGTGAATGCTTCATGTTTCACCGACTGGGGGTCCAAGCAAACACTTCAGCCAAACTAAAGTTTTGATATGATGTCTCAGCGAAGTTGCGATGTCCTGCCGACTAGGGCTTGGTTTGAATTCGGCCAGAGGTCTCAGCGAAAAGATTTAGGCTTGCTAAGAAAAGAAGGCCTCACTACAACATCTTGGCAACTATTAGGAGTCTCGCTGAAAGCAAAGGTCTCGGCCAAAGTAGGATACATTCAGCGAAAGTTCTTGCCGATGGCAAAGGTCTCAGCGACAGGACAAAAAATTGGCAAGACAAAAGGAGCCCACTATGAGCTCTTGGCGACGGGGTTTGTCTTGCCGATAGATTGGCTTTTTGCATGAGAATCACAGTGTCCTAGTGATCAAATACAAACCCATGAGGGGCTTCGGCGAGACATAGAATGACCTACATGACATCTCCCCGACTTCGAAGGGTTACAACGACTAAAAAGAACAAAGCTCAACGAAAGCAAAATTTGCTCGGTGGGACGTCTCATCGAAGGACAGATGTCTTGGCAAAGCAAACGAATATCGGTAAAGCTACTGGATCCCACTATGACCTCCTGCTGACTAGGACTTGTCTTTCCAAAATCGAGTATGAACAAGAATGTTGATGAGACATCTCCTCGCAGGGTGAGGTCTCGGCGAAAGCAAAGGTCTCACCGACTGATATGCATAAAAGACTTCATCAGTGAACTACAGGGTGATCGATATGACATCTCAGCGATTTTGAATGGTCACAGTGAATAAAATTCAGAAGGGATGGATTATCCTGGACTACGATGCTGAGCCACGAGTTAACCCAGACACTGAATCGATCATGAATTTCAATAATTTAACTCGAGACAATTCAGGGACAGACCTTTCATAAATTTTCCTTGTGTTTCAAGCCTGTTTTAAGATGAAATCACCTGATACGGCACTGCCCTAGGTCTAAAAACTCTACTCATCCACCATTAGCGCACAAGCACATTCAGAATTTTGTTGTTTCAACTGTTAAGTCATCACTAGGGTTTACTAATTACTCTCAGGCAAGATTCATTGAAATGCAAATAGACAAATGAGCTCAAAAATCACCTAAGAGATGACAAATGATGCAATACCGAACAACCCTAGCACAAAATAAACAAATACACAGGAATTCAAATCCCACAAGCTCTCACAATACCAATGTGCCATTCATAATTCAATTCAAAGTAGAGCAATCAGACACATACCATTATAAAGTGGAAATTGATCTAAGAATCAGCAAATGTGAGCCCCAATGGTGTACACAACAAACACAGGTGATAATGCACGAGAAATCACCTCCAAATCAATCAATTCAAACCCAAACGCCCAAATCTAACCAAAATCTCAAAGAAAAAACTCTAAGGATGTAGCTCTCAACTCAGACAATGGCAAATAGTGAGCATAATGGCATAAAAGATCCTAGAAATCAAGTAAAATACATTCCCCAAACACACACGGAGTCATTAATGTAGTCAATAAGACAGTCAGAGGAGGAAATCGGGAATCCGACAATAGGGTAGAATCTAGGAAAATCTAGCCCACGCGGAAATCCATGAATACTAAAAATCCCTGAACAACAAGGTCCAACCGGAATCCAAGCAGGATCTAGGAAAATCCGACCAAGGTGGAAAATCTTGAATTTGAGCAAAAGCCCAAAATTCATCTAGAACTTAATATTTTCAATGAATAACCAGGGGGAAACACTTAAGCAATCAAAATATACATTTAAGCACTTGCCTAAGTAAGACAAAACCTCAAAAAGAAAGGGCCAAAACACCAAAAATGAAGCTAAAGAGGGTCCCTTCTTACAACGGGGCGCGTGTGCGAAAACTGCACAACAAATGGCGACTTCTGCTGGGAAAATGCTCTAGAGCATTTGATGACGAACAGGAATCAAGAACCCAAAATCTCTGGTTTCAATCTCACCATCAAACAAACAAGTCAGAATGCAAAGGTTTAAATAATCAGAATGAAAGGATAGATAGAACCCTCCATAAATTTAAAATCCAAATGTGTGCAAGGGAGTTCATTACCTTCCTTAAGCCACTACAGAAACCAAGTTCAGTCAAGTCAGGCTACGTAAAGATTCTAACTTCAAAATCAACTTGGATAGGGCCTCGCTGCTAGTCAAGCGTCCATAGCCCCGATGAAGTTATCATTGTGACTCTCCTAAACATAGCTCTAATGCCAACTAGGTGTTCATAGCCTTGGTAGAGATGTTCAGGTACCCCTAATAAGTTGAATTTATTCTTTTGATATTCGATATTTCACTTTTCTTTCCTTTGATATTCTTTATATGTCTCTTTCGTTTCAACTTATGAACAATGACGCTCACACTCAGGGCTGAGAACCATAGTGGTGCTGAAGTAGAAATAGGATTTTTCACTTGACAAAACTTCACAAGGATTCCTATAGTGACACCAGGATTCTTAAGATATATGAAAGATATAAGATTTTCAGAGTACTTCAAGTTCAAATCCACACTAGTGACTCAATCTTCTATAAATCTGACATTAAGACTGTTGGCAATAGTAAAGACTTCAACCATCCTTTCAAGATGCAAGACCAAAGTTCACCAAGGAAATACTTAGAACAATTCCAGAGAAGATAGATTTTCCATGCAGGTGCAACGCATCCAGGCGAAAACAGAGAAACCCCCAAAACAAGAGCAGAGCAAAAAAACCAAAACACACCAAAAGAAAACCCACACTAACCAAAAAAAACAAAAGAAAAGCAGAAAGGAAAACCCTAATCTAACTATATACATGACCAGAGCTGAAAATAGCTCAAGACTGGAAATAATGCTTCAAATATTGCGCATTGATGGGCAGTGGGATATCCTCTCTAGTGAGAGTTTTCAAATAAAAAGCATTATCTCCCAGAATTTCTAAGATCCGGTAAGGTCCAAGCCAAAGTTTATCAAATTTTCCATGCTCTCCCTTACGGTCATGGGCTTTATCCCAGGAAAGAACCAAGTCAGAAATCCTAAAAGCTCTAACCTTGGCTCTCTTATCAAACCGTCTCTTGACAACCCCTTGATGTTTAGCAAAGTTCTCCAGGGCCTCATCCCTCTTTTCTTCAAGGTGCAACAATTTGGCAATTATTGCCTCACGTCTATCTCCCTCATCATAATAGTCATTAATGAACTAAAGGGTAGGAATTTTCAATTGTATGGGAAACACAGGTTCTAATCCATAAACCAGGTGGTAGGGTGACATCCCTATGGAAGGTTTATGTCTTGTACAATCTGCCCAAAGAGCAAATCTAAGTTGGGTATGCCAGTCTCTAGGGTTCCTCCCTAATAACTTGCGGATGACAGTCAAAAGATTCTTATTAGAGGATTCAGCCAACCCATTACCCTACGGATAGTAATTGGATGCAAATTTTATAATGATCCCATGATCAAAATCCCAATTAAAAAACTTTAACGATGAAAATGCAGGACCATTATCAAAAACTAAAGACATGGGGCATCCAAAATAATTAAGAATATCAGATTCAAGGAAGTTAATCACTACCTCAGAAGTACACTGCTTGCATGTGAGAGCTTCAGTCCATCGTGTAAAATAATTAGTAGTGGTGAGAATATACATGTGACCAATGGAGGAGGGTGGATTGATGGGGCCAATGAAGTCCATTCCCCATTGTGCAAAAGGTTTTACCTCGATGACCGGCTAAAGTGGGAGCGCTACATAATTCTCTTTGGTGGCCGCCGTCTGACACACATGGCATGTCTTGACATGACTATGGGTGTCTTTTGACAATGTAGACTAGTAATAACCAGCTCTGAGAATCTAGTTTGTTGTAGATGGTGTTGACCCATGGCCTATACCATATTTGTCATGGAATTTTGACATCATTCTTTCAGATTCTTCCCTTCCTAGGCACCTTAAGTACACACCCTCATGATTTTTCTTGTATAAAACAACCTCTTTTAATATGAAAGTGTCACTCTTTAAGCACAATGCCATTCTTTGTACTAGATTTAGATGATCAAGGCACCTCTGAGTCAGGAGATAATGAACAACATCCTCTAAAGTATAAGCCTAAGCGGTAAGATCAAGGCCTGTCTCTGCCATTTTCTTTTTGAGCCCCTACTCTCTTACCAACTTCATGGTCTGAATTTCCATATCATATTCTTGTAGCATAGTTACCCACTTGGCTCTTCATTCTCCCAGTTCATTATGTATCAAGAGCAGCTTGACTGCAGGATCAAGAACTATAGCAAAGATCTTATTTCTGAGGATGTAATGTCTGAATTTTTTGACTGCCCTGACTAAGGCATAAGCCTGCTTCTCCACATTTGGGTACCTCAGCTCTGCATCCTTCAATGGTGTGCTCATGAATGCTATGGGGTGTTCATTGCCTTGGTCAAATTTCTGAGTTAATATAGCAGCATAGGAGTGGTCAGAAGCAAATGAATATATGTAGAATGGTTTGGCGTAGTCGGGACTTACTAAAACTGGAGCTTCAGCAATAGCTCTCTTTATTTCGGAAAATGCTTCCTTTGCTTCTACATTCCATTCCACCTTGGCCTCCTACTTTAACATTCCATTCAGTGGCCTAATTATTTTTACAAACCCAGTGATGAACTTACTGACAAAATTGATTTTTCCAAAGAATGATTTCATTTCCTTTTTACTAGCAGGTGGTGGGATCTTGAGAATAGCCTCTATACATTCTAGATCAATTGCAATCCCCTTTTCAGAAATGATATGACCCAGTAACCTACCTTCTGTAACTCCAAAGATGCATTTATTTGGGTTGAGGGATATGCCAAACTCTCTGCATTTCTGGAAAAAATTGCACAAATCTGATATATGATCGCCCCTCTTCTTTGAAAATACCGTCAGATCATCCATGTAGATGATTATGCACTTCCCAATTAGATCTTTAAAGGCTATGTCCATTGCTCTCTGGAATGTAGCTCCAACATTAATCAAGCCAAAAGGAATTCGTCTATAAGTGAAAGTCTCCCACTTAGTGGTGAAAGCAGTCTTGTGTCTATCCTCATACTGCACCATGTCTTGGTTGTACCCTGAATAACTATCCAGAAAAGACATCATCTGAGATCTGTTAACAATCTGCAGTACTTCATCTAGTGAGGGCACTGGATAATTATCCTTTTCTGATGCTTGGTTTAGGTTCCTGAAATCTACACATAGTTTGATTTCACCATTTTTCTTCCATACAGGAACCAGGTTTGCAACCCAAGTAGAGTGTCTGACTGGAAATATGATTCTCACAGACAACAGTTTCTGCACTTCCTTTTGTATTACAAGTTCCAGTAGAGCATTAATAGGTCTTTGCCTTTGTCTGAAAGGCTTCACTCCTAGATTGAGAGGGATAGTATGAGTTATGACTGATGTATCATAAGTCTTCAAGTCCTCATAACTCCAGGCTATCACATCTGGATATCTACGTAGTGCCTCTGAGATTCCTTTCCTTTCTTCTAAGGTGTACACTTTACCGAGGAAGATGTTTTTGACATCACCCTGGGATCCCACATTATACTTATCACACTGTCCACTGATGGACTCTTTCTTGGCATCCTATTCCTAATTTATGATCCTATCAAAATCAAAGATTCTTTCTAATTATACCATCCCCCTGGGAATAGTGTTGGTCTTCAAATTGATTACCCCTTCGAGGTCCATCTCTGCTTCTTGGAGCTCAGTTTCATCAATGATGTGAGAAGCAAAACATCTGTATTTGTGATAAAATATAGAATATGCTTGTCATCTTCAAATACCTAGAAGTTGGTGACATTATCAGGAATTGAGGGTACTGGGGTCAATTCTACGATAAACTTCTTCAACCTAGAAAGAGATAGAGGCTGCAGAGTACTGGCTGCCTAGGCCAAGGAATCAGTTGTCTGGTTTCTATTTCGTGGAATCAGCTGAATATTGAAGGTGTCAAATCCTTCAATAAGGTCCCATACTCTGTGTCTGTAGTTAGTCATTCTTCTGTCATGGTAGGAGTATTTCCTTCTAACTTGCTTGACTACTAACTCAAAATCTTCATACACTTGCAAGATCTTAACCTTCTTCTTCAAGGCCATTAACAATCCATGAACCAAAGCTTCGTATTCTGCTAGGTTATTTGTACAATGAAACTGGAGTCTATGAGCAACAAAAAATGTCTTACCTTTTGGGTTGATTAGCTCAAATCCTACCGCAGCTCCTTGTTTTGATTTGGGCCCATCGAATCTCAAAGTCCAACAGCCAGCGCCTGTGAACCTCTTTGCTTCTTCACTTACATTGTTGTTGCTGGATGGCTTTTCAGAAGGCATCACTCCTTTTCCTTTGTCGTCTTCTTGGACATTGATTGGGACCACAGGAGTAGGATTAGTATACTTCTGTATTTTTTTTATTGTGGCTTGGTATAAGAAACAATCCAATTCTGAATGTGAAGCATTATGTACCCTGCACCAATTGGGAAAAAATAACTCTTCAAAGTTCATTCTTCTTCCTAACTGAATCTGACTTTCAATACATATTTGAATGAACTCTTGAAAACTACTTAGCAAAGCCAGCTAATCATCTTTTGGATCATCATTACTTTTAGCGGGTTCGCCATTGTCCTTAACTCAGTCCACTAGGGCTTCAACACACTAGACTCTATTGTGAGGCCGTGAGACATTATATGCAACATGAGGACCTCCTCCGAATCCAGTTCTTCAAGGGGAGTGGAAAGCATGTAATTACCCATACTTACTTTTGACACCAGGATTTCAGGAGAGGTTTTCTGATACTTTGTAACCATATACTTCATTTTTGGTTCTTGTTCAATTCTAATCTGATTTGGAACTCCTTTCCAGGGAAGCTGCATATGGGAGTGATCAGTTGAAACATATCCATTCAAAGCCCTGGTAAAGTCCCTTCCCAAGATTAGGACATAAGCGTTAAGAATGTCAGCCACTTGTATATTGACAACTTGCTGAATCCTAGGATCAGAAGCAATCTGCATGTGAATCATATTCAACTCTCCTACAACATTGACTTCGGTCCTATCCAACTATGTGACTTTCTTTTGAGAATTAGCAGGGGTGATACCCATAGCTCTACAGACACCAAGAGGCATAACATTGGTTGAAGCACCCAAATCCAACAAATAATTATGTAAATTCTTGCCAAATATGTGGACAGAAATCAAGAATGGGGGTGTGTCTTTTTTCCCTTGAAATAGAGTTAAGGGAGTGTCTACTTGAACAACTTGAGATTTGTCCCTTTCCTTCCTAGTGTCTCTAGGGGGCATATGGACTTGATCATGAGACTGATCCTATCCTCCTGCCAACTGAGGACTAGGTACTTTGTTGACACTCTTGCTAACTAATTTATCTTGCGACATGAAATTTGCATCATAAGAACCTAAGACTGCATTCCTAATAGATGGAACTCCTAATAGCTCAAATGCAGATAGATTTACCTTCAATTTTTAGAGTTCTTCAGCAACATACATGGCCAATTGTTCTTCATTTAAATCAGTGGGGGTCTCCCTCAGATACTCCACCATCTTTTCTTTACCTACATCAACATTTCTTCCCTTTGGTACATCAGCCTATCCTCCTTGAGATAAATATTGCTTGGAAACCGGGGGTAATGAGGGATTGTTACTAGCATTGGGGTCTGGAGGTGTGTTGAAATTATTTGGTGGAATGGAAGTAGTGAAGGGGCCTCCAGCCTATGGGCACCTGTGTGGAAACTCCCTCAAGTCATACTTCTTGGCAGGCCTCTAGAAGGTCTGTACTTCTTCAATGTAAGCTTCTTCTTCATCCCTGGGACCATTATCATTCACTGGATTCTCATCAAATAATTGTGTCATTTCATCTCCATTGCACACCTAGTCTTCCTCATCCCCCAACTGGTCAGATTCTTCTTCAGGTACATTTTCCTCACTTTGCGAAAAAGGAGCATGGTTTAATACCAACACTGGTGAATCATAAGGAATAGAGGGTACAATTTCTTGATAGCTTGTATTGTTCTCCACCTCATACTGGAAAATTGAGCCTGTTGTTTGGAACTCTTGATAGTCTAACTCAGAATGCTGACTAGTCTTGTGGAGCCTACACCACCCCAATAAAGTAGCCTCAGCTAGATATACACCACTAGGAGGCTTCTCTTGATTAACCGGCTGACTGGCAGACTGATTAACATGTTGACTGATTGGTTGATCCAATGGGGCGGGAACTCCTCCATTGTTGGGACTTGTGTTCCAAGTCCTATTCTATCTTGATTGCTGCCTTATTTCGAATCCTTGTCCACCACCTGGTCCTCTATCAAATTTTTGACCTGATGATTGTCCTTTATCATAATTCTGCCTTCTTTCATTATTATATCCCCTGTCATTATTGTAACCTCTGTCCTGGTTATATCCTCTATCATTGTTGTATCCTCTATCATTGTTATACCCTCTGTCATTGACGTTGCCCTCTATCAAAGTGTTGTCCTTGTGGATTCTCTCTATTCTGATTGGACTGCATATTCCTTTGAGCAGCTTGCAACTGACTGTTCTAATTCCTCAAGTAGGTCACCTCCATATTCAACTTTTTTATTTGTTCCAAAAATTCATCCAATGTTTCCTTGTCAAGATTACTATATCAAGGTTGATTCACATTATTCTGGGAATACCCAACTGCAACATTGGGATTTAGTGACTGGTTCAGGACTTCAGAATTTTGTAGGTATGAAGGATAACTAGCCTGAGGCTGGATATGTATCAGTTGATTCACCTTTTGTTGAGGATAACTAATTGTGGATGAAACTTGTCTACTAGAATGTCCTGGGTAAGGGACCAGAGGCAACTAATGTACCTGGTTCATGATCGAAGTATGGTTCGCAAAAGCTTGATTGAGAGTTGGAACTTGTCCAGGGTGAGCAACGGGTCCTAATGAGGGTAAAGGCCCAAACAG
Source organism: Sequoia sempervirens (assembly GCA_007258455.2). Classification (NCBI taxonomy): domain Eukaryota; kingdom Viridiplantae; phylum Streptophyta; class Pinopsida; order Cupressales; family Cupressaceae; genus Sequoia; species Sequoia sempervirens. The sequence continues at coordinate 371,171,830 of VDFB02058242.1, read as the reverse complement.
ATGTTGTCTTAGATTTGTGCTAACTTTTACAGCCTCTGCATATGAATCTAGTAAACTCTTTGGGGGTTTATTACTCCATTTCATAAAAGTAGTTGTCAAACTATCAAGTCCTTTGTAATAGACTTCTAGGGCAGTGGGTTCATCAACAGTATAAGGGGTCTATAATCTGGTAGAGGCACGATGAAACCTATTGTTGAAAGACCCTATGGGCTCATTGACCTCTCTCTTCACATTAATGAACTGATAGTAAAGCTCATTAGAACTAATGGGGATTCAAAATTTCTATAAGAAGGCAGCTTTTAACTTAGTCCAATGTTGGATGGATCCAACAGGTAAATGGTTGTACCAATAGAATGTATCTTCCCCTAGTGAATAAGGAAATAACCTACATGCTACATCCTCATGGTTTATCCCTCTATCTTTAAGGCCAGTCTAAAAGATTCTAATGTGTTCCTTAGTGGTTCTATTGGAATCATTGACATGGAATTCAGAACAGAAGTGTTCAGGGTTTTTTGGCATGACATTGTAAACAACAAAACTCAGAGGAGATGGGTTGGTTGCCAAGAAAGCCATTGGTGGAGGTGGGGGTGGTAATGGTTGATTTATGACTGGCTGAGGTTGTGAATTGGGAATGCCCTCAGACTCAGATGAACCCGATGAAGATGAGGATGATGGAGATGTGGGAGGTGGATGGGATGACGATGACGATTCCCTTCTTTTGTTGGTCCTTCTTGACCTAGTAGGGTCTGGTAATTCCTAAAATTCTACCTCTCCTGGAGTAGATTTTGTTCTTCTTCTAAATCTCTCAGGAGATATGGCATTCAAAAATTGATTCAGCTTGCTTATTCAGGCCCTACTTCTAGCGCCAGTTCTTGTTGATCGTGTTTTCTGCACAATAATAGCCAAACAGAATATGATATCCTATCTCTCTTGAAAGGTAAATCTCTATCAGCAAGCCTCAAGAGATAACCACAAGGTCTCTAATATCAGGTCTTGACAATGCATAAACAACTCAGTAACGAAATGTAAAAATGTTGGTAATCACAATGGGACCTTATTAAAAACTTAATATAATCCAATAATCAAAGAAACAACAAAAGGTAAGGGTTTTGAAGAGATTTCTAAACTTAATACTAAACCTAAGATTAACAATGAAAGTAACCAATACTCGAAATGGACCAATCCCTCAAAACTGATTTCTGCTTGACCAAGATAAATCTGTAATCTCACAAAAAATAGTGCAATCTTCTGAGGTGTTGAGATTTTCAAATCATGAACATTTATTCAACAACCCTATTGCAGTTGAAATGAACAAATCCTCACAATCGAACTAAGCATACTGAAATATGAAGTCCAGGCTAACTTTGCAAAGCAACTAACAATCTGTTGGTTGCGAAAAGTATGGACTAAAGGATTGCTGCAACATTCAAGTATTGAATCACAAACATTATTGAATCCAAATCTAATCTAAACATTAACATTCTCAAAGAAATTTTAAAGATAGAATAACAAGAACCATGCAAAACAAAAGAAACAAGTATGGCATCAAATCACAATGTCATTTCTTGTATTCAAATTGTCAACTGTAGCAACAATTCTAGCTTTTTGTTACAATATTTACTTGAGGGCAACTACCTGCTAACTTACTCTACTTCTAACTAGCTCTGCTCTATATTCTAGTAACAAATTCTAACCTTCTAACTCTTTCTAACCCTTTATAAATGAGGCGACATGCCCAATATATAGAATTCCCCATAAATCTATCAGCCATGCAAGGGTTTCACAGTAATAACGTGGCACAACAACCCAGAAAAGAGTCTTCAAAATGGGTCAAGTAGGCATTAAATGCACATCATGTCCAGATCAGCCTGAGATCCATAGTGCAATTCGAACCAATGCGCAGAAAGATAATAGGGAAGCACAAATCGCACTGCAGACCATCATTAGCTCCCTTCCCTATCATCTGTATTCAGACCCAGCACTTAACGAACTTTCAAGAACGTCCCATCCAAGCCAGCTATTGGTGGAAAGGGAAAAACCCTGAGTCATCTTTTGATGGACGCAATCTTGTCCCTTCAGTGTTTGACCGACCTATCCCAAACTACCTTATATGCCAAATACTTATCAATAACTGCAAGGTAGGTGGTTGCATCATCCAGCTGGTGCTCAGACAAAGATTCATCATTAATTGGTGTATAAACATCATGCCACCACTTCCTCAACTGCTCTAGACTCAAATACTTGGACGTGATCTTCCTTCGTCCCATCATTATTTCAAAAAAAGCAATGCAACCATTATAGACACCAGCTAGTGCATCATCAATCTGCTTTCTTTTCTTGTAAATCTTTTTTAATACTTTCTACCTAATTTGTAATGCCTCGAAACACTCCCATGGTTCAGCAGCCCTAGAAGAAGAAAGGATCTCGTCACTCACCAACTTGTCCCGAGTGTACTCCATAATAGTCTTGGTTTTTCATAGCAGGAGGTCAGTGTCTTCTTTATCTTGTGCTATTACCTGCTTCAACCGCTCAGTTTTCATGACAACATCCTTTCCTATTGATAGGATTTTCTTAATAGCCTCATCACCTTTTATTTGCACCCCCTGCAACCAATTCATCATGGCTATAATGGATGCTTTCATCTATTCTATCTCGATGATGGTCTCCTGAGGTAGAGGATTTATAGCAGAGGAAGAAGGATTAATGGACTACAGTGGCTTCATTAATTCCTCCAAGCACTTCCTAAGATTTTCATTTTCTCTCTTCAGCTCCTGCTTGGTTTTCACTTCCTTTCTCAATCTATCCACAATAACTATACTAGAGACTTCATAATCCTACATGTCCTGCTCAACTGATGTAGTTTCTAGATTCAAAGTCTGAACAATGTAATCCTTTCCGACCACATCACCTCTATCTTTACCTAGAGAAGAGGTGGTGATGTGAACAACTTTGTTATGTGCCTCATCCCTTTAAACCCTTGAGATCACTCTAGCCCTCTTCTTACCTTTATCTTTCCCAATTATGGCTAGCAGTGCATCCCAATTTGATGGACTATCCTCCACTACTACCTGTTTCCTCTTTATCTCTTTGTCTAGCCACTTCAGAATGGTAGGCTTCAATAGCACTTCAACCTATTTTTCCTCTTCTTGTTGACCCTTAGGTTCCTCCTCTTCCAAATTATGTTTCTCAGAAGCCTCATCTTTATCCCTCTCTTCTTCTTCAACATGTTCCTCCTCATGTGTAGGCAAGGGAACCTTTTATACTTCTTCCTCCCTTCTAGGAGATTCAACTACCTCATTCCTAACTGGTGACTCTACATATGTAACCAAGGGAGATTGCATTTCTTTTTCAATTTCTACCTCTGCACTGTAGAGTTCTGCCTCATGGAATTCATCTCCCTCAGTGTCTAGATGTTCATCAACTTTTTCAGTTTCACCGGGTTGATTTTGAACTTCATGAGCGGGAGGGATGTCATCCAGCTGCCCTTCATGAGAAATGACCAGAGGTAGGTCAGTACTAAACACACTGTCCATGGGAGAAGGAGTCCTAGACTTCCTTGTATACACCTTTTCCTTCTCCTCTGAACTTTAAACATTCACAATTGGTGGGGAAATTACTTCTTCTGCAACCTTGGAGCTTACCTTCACTGATAATTTGACAATTCTTTTTCTCTTAGGAACATGATCACCAACCTCAGGATTCTATTCTTCAACCTCATTCTTCTCAGACTTCCTAGTCATTTTCCTCTTCTTAGCCTTTGGCTTCCTCTATTTTTCTGCTTCTTGGACTTCTTCTCCTTGAACACCTTTAAATTTAATCTTGACAGGAGAGTCGAGTTTAACCTTGCCCTTAGGATCCTGCTAAGTGGATTCTTCAGAGGTGGAGTGGGGATTCAAATCTCCCATTAATGTATAGGTGCATTGTACAACATTATTTTCAACCTCCCATAGCTTATGCCTTAGCCACATCCTAGTGAATTTGAAAACTGGATCCACTAGTTGCTTTAATTCTGCATTTTCCTCTTCTGACCAATCCACATCACCAATTGGTTTGTCTTTTATGGCCTCATAGGCATGATCCGGAATTAAGTTCCCATCATCCTCCAATTGATAAGGCACTTCCCTTACATTATACAATCACACTGCATCTACCGAAAGCCGAGATAATTTCTTCTTTCTGACCTCAAATTCATCACTGAAGTTGGCCTAGTAGTCCTCCAAATTTACCTTATGGCTATATTCCTTGCTGGCCTTCTTTTGAGCTTCTCCTATGATGTCAAATCTAGATCTCTTGGAATGGAAAGACAAGCCAAGGGTACTCATTTCTTCTTCTGAAGCCTAGGCGAAACCAATGGAAGGACATACCTCTCCAGTGCCAATCCTTAGCGGGAAATCTCCACCAAATCCAGTCTTATGTTTGTCCTTTTTGATAATGGCATCAAAATCACAAATCTATCTAGTTACTTCCAACAATATGATGTGGTCAGTGGGATACCTTTGAATTCTGTATGGGGCCCTTTGATAGCCATCAATCTGAATGTAGGAAAAGGTTGGGAATTGAATGAACCAGGATCCATATTTCTTGATGATCTCCTTTCCTTGATCTGAAATTCTGACATGTTCTGCTTCTTGAAGCATTTTGGTAATATGCATGGTAAATGCATCATTTTCCCTCCTATAGTCTGAGCTTCCTAAATACAACTAAGGGTAAACCTCACAGATGATATCCTACCCGAAGATTCCCTTAATATCCAATCCTCTGTAGGGATGGAATCTTGCAAGTGCATAGACCAAATATGAGGTCATTGTGAAGGTCTTTGTTTGCAACACATTGGAAAATTGTTTGTGGATTACCTGGCTGATAACCCCTGCCCAATGGTAGTTAATTTTCTCTTGTTCCATCCTTACAATCACATGGCACATCCAATTCCCAAATGTACCAGCACTTTTCAATCCAACCACCCTACTAAGAAAGGTGATGGCATCATAGTACTCCTTGAATTTTTCTCTGAACAACTACTTTGGCAATTTGGAGTAGTGAGACTTGGGCTTCTCCAACCAGGAATTGATTAGCTTCTGTGACTTCACAGTTTGGTCATCATAGAACTCCTGAGCTGCCTCAATGGTGAATCCCACCACATGAGATCTGCCTAGCATGTTGAAGGTTTGGGCAATGGAGACTGGGTTGAGATTGGCAACAACTCTCCCTTAAGGCCCAATAATCCTTTGTGTATCCTGATCATAATGCCTAGTGCACTCAAGAACTAGCTCATGGCATTGCACTATAGTAGGGAAACTGGCTACATGGGACAAGCTTGATTCCATCATCCTTCTAGTCACCAAAGGAGGATCCTTGGCTGCCATCCTTGCTTTAAATTCCTCATAGTCCTAGAGGCCAACATTCGTATTAGTGACTTCTGACCAAACAAAAGTGATCTTACTCTCAGGGACCTTTCTCTTAATGTCTAGCTTAACCCTCTCTGCATCAGACAATGAAGACCTAGCTGCTACCTTGCTTGATTCAGCCTACACTCAACATGAAAATCATAGTAAAAACTAGGAAAGAGCCATGTTAATTCATCAAAACACCGTTAGAATGCATCTCATATGGTCAAGGTGTTATTAAAATTCCTATAAAATGACCACAACAAATTTTGGGTTTCAAGACCATGCACAGAATCTGAGCCAGAGAGGAATTTCAGGAAATTCCAAACCAATCAGATTCCAATGGAAAAACCAAGAAACACCTACTTAACCATCAAACCTGATCATTTTTCATCAATAAATCACATGAGAGATCCAAATATGACATGAAATAATCATTAAATGCATTAAGAATCACTAACATATCATGCTATTCAATATTCCTTTACATTTCATCAACCTTCGGGAAAATCTGCCAGAGACGGATTCCCGCGAAGAATGAGTCAAAGAGGATTTTTGGGAAATCTAGGAGATGGCGGATTTTAGAGAAATCCAGACCTAGCGGACATCCGCGGTTAAGGCAAAGTTCTGAACCAATGGGGATTCCCGGAACGAAGGTTTCTACAAGAGTAGTGAGCGCACCGAGAAGTCTTGGAAAAACCGCAAAGTCACGCCAAAGGATGCTATCAAAATAGGTCTCACCAAGACATTGTGGTTTCGATGTAACGTCTCGGTGAATGGTGATATAGAAAACAATATTGATATGATCAAAGGACATTCGGGGTGAGGTCTTGGTGAATGCTTCATGTTTCACCGACTAGGGGTCCAAGCAAAAACTTCGGCTAGACTAAAGTTTCGATATGACGTCTCAGCAAAGTTGTGATGTCCTACCGACTAGGGCTTGGTTGGAATTCATCCAAAGGTCTCAACGAAAAGATTTGGGCTTGCTAAGAAAAGAAGGCCTCGCTACAACGTCTTGGCGACCGTTAGGAGTGTCACTGAAAGCAAAGGTCTTGGTAAGAGCAGGATATGTTTGGTGAAAGGTCTTGCCGATGGCAAAGGTCTCAACGACAGGACAAAAAATTGGCAAGATGAAAGGAGCCCACTATGAGCTCTCGGTGACGGGGTTTTTCTTGCTGAAAGAATGGCTTTCGACGTGAGAATCACAATGTCCTGGTGATCAAATACAAACCCACGAGGGGCTTCGGCTAGACACAGAATGACCTACATGACATCTCCCCGACTTCGAAGGGTTATAGTGACTGAAAAGAACAAAGCTCGGCTAAAGCGAAATGTGCTCAGTGGGAGGTCTCACCGAAGCACGGATGTCTTGGCGAAGCAAACGAATATCGGTAAAGCTACTGGATCCTGCTATTACCTCCTGCTGACTAGGACTTGTCTTGCCAAAAGCGAGTATGAACAAGCATGTCGATGAGAAATCTCCTCGCGGGGTGAGGTTTCGGTGAAAGCAAAGGTCTCGCTAACTAATATGCATAAAAGACTTCATCGGTGAACTACAGGGTGATCGATATGACATCTCAGCCATCTTGAATGGTCATAGCGAATAAAATTTGGAAGGGATGGATTATCCTAGACTGTGGCGCTAAGCCACGACTTAACCCAGACACCAAATCAATCATGAATTTCAACAGTTTAACTCAGGACAGGTCAGGGATAGACCTTTCATAAATTTTCCTTGTGTTTTAGGTCCATTTTAAGATGAAATCACCTGATACGGCACTGTCCTAGGTCTAAAAACCCTACTCATCCGCCATTAGCGCATAGGCACATTTAGAATTTAGTTGTTTCAACTATTAAGTCATCACTAGGGTTTACTAATTACTTTCAGGAAAGATTCATCGAAATGCAAACAGACAAATGAGCTCAAAAATCACCTGGGAGATGACAAATGATGCAATACTGAACAACCCTAGCATGAAATAAACAAATACACAGTAATTCAAATCCCACAAGCTCTCACAATACCAATGTGCCATTCATAATTCAATTCAAAGTAGAGCAATCAGACACACCATTATAAAGTGGAAATTAATTTGAGAATCAGCAAATGTGAGGCCCAATGGTGTCCACAACGAACACAGGTGATAATGCACAAGAAATCACCACCAAATCAATTAATTCAAACCCAAACGCCCAAATCTAACCAAAATCTCAAAGACAAACTCTAAGTATGTAGCTCTCAACTCAGACAATGGAAAACAATGAGCATAATGGCGCAAAAGATCCCAGAAATCAATTAAAATACATTTCCCAGACACGCACGGAGTCATTAATGCAGTCGATAAGACAGTCAGAGGAGGAAATCGGGAATCCGACAATAGGGCAGAATCTGGGAAAATCTAGACCACGCAAAAAATATGCGAATATTGAAAATCCCCGAACAACAAGGTCCAACCAGAATCCAAGCAGGATCCGGGAAAATCCGACCAGGGTGGAAAATCCCGAATTCGAGCAAAAGCCCAAAATTCATCCAAAACTTAAGATTTTCAATGAATAACCTAGGGGAAACACTTAGGAAATCAAAATATACATTTAAACGCGTGCCTAAGTAAGACAAAAACTCAAAAAGAAAGGGCCAAAACATAAAAAATGAAGTGAAAGAGGGTCACTGCTTATAGCGGGGCACGTGTGCGAAAATTGCACAACAGACTCCAAGTTTCATGGGGGCTCTAGGTGTTGAGTTTTCTTGGCCTCGAGAGTCCTAGCCATGCAAAAAAACTTTGCTTATTTATTCTGAGATGTTATTATTTTCAAGGGTTTCATTTCTTTCGGTTGGTTCTATTTGTTCAATTGTGGTTCCAATTTTCGGTTCCTCTCTTAACAAAATTTCTATTAACTATTTTTGGAGAGAATAGATTGTAACTTTTAGTTTTGGAATAGAAATAACAACAGTTTATTTCTTTCATTTCAAAGACCTTAATAGGTGCCCCTCACAAGGATTAAATATTTTGTATTGTTCCTTTAGGCCTTTGTAATTTTTCTCCACCCAATAATTAAGAGGACATGGTGTTTTTTGTCAAGTTGTATGAGATTAATGGTCATCTATTATTTATGATCCCTTGCTTTTAGAGTATAAGCTTTCATGAATTTTATAGACTTTAAATCATAAAAATTCTCTTTTGAATTGTATATGGTGTTTGGAAAGTTTTGATCTATATTATGAAAATTAGTGGTGAGTACCAAAGGTGTTTTCGACGTATTGACTTAGTTATTTTTATTTCATTTTTTCCTACTTTCTCTCTTCCCTTTTCCTCTCAAAACATTTGAATATCCAACTTCTAAAACCTCAAATTTTGTTTCACATATAGAAAAATTGAGTCCCACATCTATGAAACTTCCCATAGGATGTTGTTTTCCTAGAAGTGAGGGTTTTAAGCATCAATAATTCCTTTTTTGGAACGTCCAGTGGGACCTATTCAAACCTAGCTAAAATTCAGGATTTATGAGTTTGAGGCCTATTACAAGGTCATTTTCAGCACAAAATGTAGGTTTATTTCTAGCACCTCTTATTGTTGTAACTCGCGAAAGGGCTATGGGTTCAAGCACAACAACACAACCACCACAAATGGCTACTCCAGGACCACCCATAATCATTTTTGCATGTAATAATGGTAGCCCACTTATTCCACCAGTAGCTCCAACTAATTAGGATCCTATTCCTACTAATACCTTGAAGGAACTCCCCAAATTCATAGGGGAGGATTTCAAAAATTTCACAGAACATCTTCAAGATGTAGCAAACTTTTGCATAGTACATCATGTTATAGAACAAAATGTAGCTTTAAGGCTACTATATGCCTCTTTTAAATGGTGAGCTCTTGACTAGTACAAATCATTGGCATCCAACTTCATTGCCACTTGGGACCAGCTTAGAGATGTATTCTTCAATCGATTCAATGAGAAGGGGGATCGACCGTCTCTCCTTCAACAACTAATTACTATCAAAAAATCCCTACAGGAGGTTATTATAGATTTTACTACTAGGTTTCATAAAGCTTGGTAGAGAATCTTGGTTATGGCCCACCCACTTGTAGGCATGGCTATGGTTTTCTATCTCAAAGCCTTCAACTCAAATATAGTTGTGATGATCTAGTCACTTAGAGGCCAAATGTAGTCAGATGCTTATGATCTAGCTATTTGAGTTGAGAATACCTTGATAGATTATGGGAAGCTTCCCTCATTACCACCAATTCTTGTTTTCCTAGAACTATCAATGCCACTAGAGGAGGTCCCTAGTACCTCACAAGTGACACCCCCCATGTATGTGTATCCAATTTCTCAAATAGGCACAATTGCCTCATCATCACTAGCTACATAAATGAGTGATATGAGGAAAATCCTATAAAAAAATTCTAATGAGATAATAAATCTCAAAAGGCAATAGGTTGATGGAAAAAATTGTGGATCAGGACTTGGGATCAAATTGCTATAAAATTTTTATATTAACTTACTCGATTTGTTCCTAAAATGTCAATCTGGGGATCGTAGACCTGTGAAAGTTTTTTAGGCTATCTGCCGAAGGGATGAAGATAGTGAGCTAAGTGGACATGACATGCAGCTAGAAAATAAACCTATTGCAAATTAAAACAATTTTGGTGACAGGAACTGTCACTTCCTGATGACAGAAACAACAACATTAATAATGATAATAATGACAATAATCCACAACATAAGCAATGAAAACAACAGTTTATTAGTAGAAATGAAAAAAGATCAAATTAATAATATTAAAATCAAACACTCTAAAATATGCTTCAATCACTCTGATCAGAAATATTAATCTAAAATGTAACATAAACACATTAATAGAAAGTAGAACAAAAATAAATAAATATCATTGTGCTTCGCCAAAGAGTGGGCCCTTGCTCCATGGTTCACGCGATGGACAAAATAAACACTTTCTTACATAGGGTTTATCAGAAGGAATGCTATTTCATTTATCAGAAAAGTAATACAAATTTTTTCATACAATAATATATACATAGTAATCTGCGTATATAATATATGCTTCTCAATGAATCAAAACTTTGTGTTACACTGCTTATATATACGTAGCATGTAACAATTATTTACAAGAATAGGTGATATGTTTTGGCTCAAGGCCAACAAACTAATGATTCACGCAAATCCTTTACTACTAGACACAAATGAATAATAACAATTTTGATAGTTTCCACTAGCTACATAATAAAGGAAAAAATTAGGAATAACGAGATTTGCACCATCTCCATCACACAGTTACATCTCTGTTATGAAGTCTTTACTAGTTCTTCCTTTTATTAGATATGATAAACAAAGAACTCATCCAACGTGGTTGTGGTCACTAGAAGAATGAAATTCCAAGTAGATGAAGGGATGGTACACATTAAATCTTACGAGTGGAAAGAAAGTGTTGTGCAGATGTGAAAATATTACCCAAACACCATAAAATGTAAATAGAGGTAGTGGAAAATATTGGGGAAAAGTCTAGCATCAAACACATGGTGAGGTGTGCAAGAGAGCCATTGTGGAGATTGCATGTACAGGTAGAATGTGTGGCCAAACTATTATGGCAAGTCTCCATGTGGTAGAAAAGCACTGAGTTATAAGAAGGTTCCTATATAAATAGTGACAGGAAGTCTACATTCTATAATTAGAACAACACTTTATTAATAAAGATAATCAATAAGTAATTCTCATATTTTATCCCAAAACTAAACTAGATATCACTTATTAATATATAATCATATACAACAACAAATGGAAAAATGGTATGATATAAAATAGAAATGGAATGTGGGAATGGGTATGAAGATGTATGAAATAGGCTTAAATATGGCATAAAATGAGACACAAATAGCTCTCATCACAGGATATCCCTCCAAAGCTCCATTTTTAGAATTATCAATGTGATAGACCATTGTATCAACACAGTCAGCATAACTAGTACTAGGGTGGGCAAAGAGTGAATCACCAGGTGTAACTTGTAAATCAAATTGTCCCAGTCAATACTCCTCTGCAAATGATCCCACAAAATCCACATAGGGAGTTGGTTGCAATCCAAAATAATTTAGCATCTATGACTCAAATTCATGGTGTTTCTCATGCAATGATGCACACTAATTTACAATAGAGAGTTGTCAAGAAAAGAAGATAGGGGAACACACCTGATGTATCCTCTTATAGATACCAGTTCTCGGGTGTCAAGAATGCCATCCTAATGGCCCAAGTGAAGGGTATGTTTATAGAGAGAAGGAGAAATAGCTCTAGAACATGCACTTTTCTCATTGTTGGAAGGTGGAGATGTGATATTCGCAAAAGAGACTCCCACAATGAGAGCTTTGTAGGTCCAATAAAACTATTACATGTGCTCTAAAATGAAGTTGGCCAAAGCACACGAAGTTTTCACAAGGAAGAAGGTGACATTTAAGAAAAATAAAGGCCCCCAACCATCACTTCTGATATACCAAAACCAAGGTGATATAGTGCAGAACAAAATAAAAGAGCCCAAGGTTCAGCCTACAGGGTCATTGAATGTGGTCGAGCAGTTGAAGAATGCTCCAACCAATGTTTCTATTTGGTACATTCTATCAATCCTAGAGTAGAAATATCTATTGTGAGAAGCATTAGAAGATCCACCAATGGAGCTAGTACAAAAAAAAGGGAAATAAGTCAATGGAAGCATGCAACCTCATGTTCCATCTACGTTCATAAATACCAAGGTAGGGGCAAGTACAACAAAACCCACCCCTTTCTATTTCAATCTTGCTTTTGGAGATAAGTTGTTACACAATTCCATGATTGATTTTAGTGCAAGCACTATGGTAACGCCCAAACAAATTGTGGATCCACTACAACATTAGTATGAACCCTTAGATAATGGGGTAATGTAGTTAGATGGGAAGAAGGTCTAGACTGTAGGGGTCATTAAAGCTCTTCACCTAATTTTTTATTCATGCCCCAATATCACAGTGCCCTAAGAGGTGGTGTTCATTGACATTTTTCCAGTCTTTATAATGTGTTTATCAAGGGATTTCATATCCAAAATAGGTGGATACCTATCTTTGGATTGGTCTCATTTGATTTTGAGGACCAAATATGGCTCAAAAATGAAGGTGTTATATGAGCCTTTTCACCTCGAGCATATTGTTAATGATTCCATGATGAATTTAGAGGTTGCAAATATTTATTTATCAAAGACAGAGATGTATTGTGTAGAAATGATTGAAGAAGAAGTAATGACTAACAATAGGACCTTAGAAGAGGAGGTCCTCATTAATGAGTTGATGAAGAATGATCCATTTGAGAAATTTGATGCCACTTGTCTTGGGATGTATGTAATTCATGATGAGGACCAAGTCATCCCTAAGATCATAAAAAATAAAGAAGATTAGAGAAAAAATCCTGAAATTGATTCCAGTTTGTGAACTTTGCACTTTGATGGTGTGAGATGCAAGATTAGCTCTAAAGCTAGCATACACCTAGTGTCTCCTTCAAGAGTGGAAACCCTGAGGGCTTTCTGCTTCTAGTTTACTTGCACAAATAATGATGTTGAATATGAGGCCTTGATCCATGGCCTAAGCCTTGTCGAGCACATGGGTGTTAATCAGTTAAAAGTGTTTGGAGATTCCAAACTAGTGGTAAAACAAGTAAGAGGAATAAATGAAGAACGTTTGCATGAGGTCCTATCGACATTAGGTGTGGGATTTAATTGAAGCCTTCAAAGCCTTCAATATTCAAATCATTCCAAGATCAAAGAAAATAAAGGCAGACAAAATGGCTATGATTGGTTTGTTGTTTGACCCAATGATTGATCTACTAATAAATGAACATGTGGTATAGGTTATTATCAAAATTTCCATCCTAGACAATGACCAAAATTGGAAATTTTTTGAAAGTGATGCTTAGATTTTCATATTTCTCCATCAATTGTGCGAGTTCACAAAATAGTTGCAGCCAAAGATTGAGGAGGCTTATGGGTGTCAAATTATACAACTTAAGTCCAACAAACTCCCAAAAGGACTGATTTCCCTAGATAATCTATTCAATTTTGATATGCCAAGAGATACAAAAGGATTTTTTTACGAATAAAAATGATTAATGTGAGCTCGATGTAGGAGGTGAAATAAAATTAAAGGTTGGGAAAGAAGTTTCCTAGAAAGATAAGGATCAATTCATATCCTTTTGTAATGAATATGAAGGGGTTGTATCTTGGACCTATGATGACTTGAAAGGATAAGATCATGAGGTGATCCAACATACCATAGACTTGGTTGAGAAATCTAAACCATTGCATCAAATTCAAAGGCTAGTAAATCTAAAATTTGAGTCCCTCATGGTTCAAGAGCTAAGGAAACTAATAGATTCAAAGATCATATACCCCATCAAATCTAGTTCCTGTGAGGAAAAATAGTGGCGAGATTAGACTCTGTGAAGAATTTAGAGACCTAAATAAGGTATCCTTGAAGGACCATTACCCTCTCCCCTCTATGGAGAAAATCCTCCATACAATTACGAACTCAGAGATGTTCTCCCTGCTCAATGGTTTCTATGGCTATATCCAAGTATGGGTAAAGGAGGAAGATCAACACAAGACCACTTTCACTACAAAGTCGAGAACTTTCACATATGCAAAGATTCCTTTCAACCTCTCCAATATACGAGCTACTTTCCAATGGTCATGGATATAGCCTTTCGAGGCTTGATCAATATAATAATTTTCATCTACTTGGATGATCTCACATCTTCTCCAAGAAGAAGGAAGAACACTTTGACCAGTTGGAAAATATTTTCAAATATGTCAAGGGTTTTGGATATCCTTGAACCCTAAGAAATCTTCCTTTAGATTACTTCAAGGAAAGCTACTAGGATACATAGTATCCAAGGAAGGTATCTCCATTGACCCCAAGAGAGTGTAGGATATTAGAGATTTACCCCTTCCCGTGAAAAAAAGGGAGTCCAATCTTTCCTTGGAAAGGTTAACTTCATTAGTAGGTTCATAGTGGAATTTGTAGGGCTAGTAAGGCCCATCACCCTCATGTTAAAGAAAGATCAAGCTTTCAAATAGACCACCAAGGGAAGGATATCATTTGAAAAAAATTAAAGATGCAATATCCATGGCTCCCATGCTAGTCAATCCCAATTTCTCTACGTATTTTTTCATGTATGTTTATGGAAGTGAGCATAGCTTGGCAATTATGTTAACTCAGAAAGATGAAGGAAAAGGTGAAAAAACCATCACATTTTACTCCAAACCTCTACGAGGATATAAAAAAAAGTATAACTTCATTGAGAAGAAGGCATTTTCCATTGTAAAAGGCCTTAAGAAGTTCAGACACCTACTATCAAGAAGTAAGATAATGATATATGTATCACACCCCAATATCAGGGAGTATATTATGGAAGGGGAAATTAAACATAAAAGGGCCAATTAGATCACTAAGATCCTTGAATATGATATCGAATTCAAACCAAACAAAGTAATCCAAAGTAGGTGACTTTGTGAATATCTAGCACAATGCACATATATCCTAGTAGAAAATAATAATACGTCGAAGGTGGTTCTTGTGAATCAATATGAGACCAATGGGTCATGGGTTGCCAATAGGATCCCCTTCATGGAAACTGGCCAATACCTGAATGACCTCCCCACATGCAATAGAATGTTTTATAAGCTACAAGGAGCTATTTATACACTAGTACAAGGGGTCATTTTCAAAATGAATTTCAATGGTATCCTCTTTAGGTGTGTCAACAATCAACAAGCCAACAAGATTTTGTAGGATATGCACTTCAATGGATGGCCATTTCTCAATGAAGATAAAAAATATTAATATTATGTGCATAGGGTATTATTTTCCAACCTTGTTTTTAGATTGCTTTCAAGCAGTCAAAAAGTGTCAACAATGCCAATTCTTCATAAGGAAAGTGAAAGAATTCATCCATGCCTTTGAACCCGACAGTGACCGATGAGCCTTTTGCAAAATTGGATTGGAATTCATTGGGATGATCAATCCTATATCCAACATGGGCCATAAGTGGATACTTATGGCCGTAGAATGTTTCAAAAGATGGACAGAAGTAGTTCCTTTAAAAGAAGCAACTAAAAAGGTAATCCTCAATTTTCTAGAATAACTAGTTGCAAGGTTTGGCCCCCAAAAATAATCATATTTTATAATGTGAGGGCCTTCCTTAGTTCAAATATCTTGAAATTTTCACTCAAGAATGGTATTTTCCTCAATAATTCATCCAACTACAACCTACAATGGAACGGGTTGGAAAAATCAACAAATAAAATCCTCCTCAGGTTAATCAAAATAGTGGGCTAAAATCAATAAAGATAGTAGCACAGACATTTGTGCATAGCTCTATGGGTTGATCAGGCCACTCCCAAGAAAATATTAAATACTTCCCCATATGAGTTAGTTTATGGGAAAGAATCAATGATACCTATTTCAATTGAATTCCCTACCTTGTAGCTATTAAAATCTCTTGAAATTATAGAGAATAGAGCTATGGGAGCTAGTTTAGCAAATTTTCTTAGCCTCTGAGAAGAAAGAGAGCATGTCAATAATAATATGACTAACTGCCAGCAGGTGGTGAAAAGGTGGTTTGACAAGAAAGCATCCAACCCAGGCTTCAAGCTTGGAGACTTGGTTCTAAAGTATGAGGAGAGGGTTGTGAGGCCAGGTCAACATGTGAAATTTGATTTGTTATGGAGACAACCTTTTAGTATCATTAGTGATTTCCAAGGAAATGTTTTTGAGCTAGTTGATAAAGAAGGAAATTCCTTATAGATTCTAGTTAATGGAATCCACTTGAAGCACTTCAATTGATTTATCTAATTTGTTTGTATGCTAAATAGTTTCCCTTTCTCACTATTATTTCCTAGTTTGATAAGTGTTTCCATCACATTCTACTACCACCCTTTTGGCAACCACCAAGTGTCCACACCTTGGGTCCCCTCATTTTGAAACATCCATAAAAGATATTTATTTTCCCTACTCTTTTTGCATTTAATACTCAAGGAACCCTTGCTGCACAACTTCCCATAAAAATCTCATCAAATCTCTTAGGAGAAGCTCCTCAAGCATGTGCACCATCCTTTTCATTAATAAGCAACATATCCCAAAAGGCTACGTAGTGATTACATGAAAAGGAAGTAATTAATAAATTTCTTATTCCTCCTCAAACACATGTTAATGTCCTTAATTATCATGAACACAAGCTCAAGAAGAGAAGCCTTTAGTAGTGAATTTAATGAAGAAGTGAGTTCATAATCACAAATGTAGTCAAGTGAGCTATAGCAAAGAAGAAGGAAAGAATATGATGAAGAAGAAGAAGAAGAAGACATGGAGCCTTTTGCATCTTCATCCAAATGTATGCATTCAAAGAAGAGAAAATCTCATAAGGCCCTATTCTATGGAGACCTTTTTCCTAAGTTCAAAGGAATCAAGGCATACGCTTCTACGAATGTGCATTTGAAGAACCCCCTACCATTCATAAAAATTATTAAAAAAGCATCTTGCAAAGAAAACGTGATGGTCTATGATTGTGTAGACAAGATTTTTGATCCTAAGTTATCTGCCAATCCAAAACACTTAAGAGAAGCCACCCATGCATGTATGCTTTTGAAGGATTTTAAGCAAGACTTTGAATATTTTGGCTATAGACAATGGACCTCTACCTTAGCCCAATATATGGTGCCCTCATGCACCCATGCCCAGAGCTTATTTCTCTTTGTGCCTAGAGATATGATGCAAAGGAAGGTGTTATCCAAGGTGACCAAATAAGCATGGTGATTAGTGCAAAAAATATTAGGGAGATGCTTTGCATTCCCTATGATTCTATCATATTCTATAATGAAGAATATCTTTGAAAAGTGTGGGTCACCCGTGAGCAGAAATTATAGTTCCTGGATTCAACTCTCTATCCTAGTAACACAAAGGTGTCATCCCTACCTATCACTCTCTCAAAACATTGGGCATAAGATATGAGAGATACCTTTTCCATGTGAGCTTTCATTTTCAAGCTAGATTCTGATGACCAATTCTATGATTTCCAATTATGTTTCACTTTCCACCTGAAGAAGGTACCTAGAGATAAGGCTTATTTGATGGATTTCACCAACACTATTGTTGATTCCATTCACTACTAGCTTGTGCATTTTTTAGAGCATAATGCTTTCAGGTACTCCTCTTTTCTCTTACATTTTATTCTCTCCCAAAATATTGAATTCATATCCCCCTTATTTTTAATCAATTCCACCAAGATTGATTTCTTCCCAAACAAAGTAATCCCCATGTCTTCCTGGACCCACATCCTATCGATTACATCAAATTACCATGAAATTTTAGAGAATTTCATGTGCTTGATTTTAATCAACCTCAGCCCAGTGCTCGTTACCAACCAGATGAAAAAAAAATAATGAGAATGGCTTAATACTTCCAAGACTAAATGTGATTGGTTCTTTGAGACATATTTCACATTCATTAAGGTCCATAACTTTAAAGATGAGCCATTTTGGATCTTGCACACACTCATGGACAGGGTGTTGGCCCGCCCACTCGACATAGTCAACTCAACATAAGGGACAAGTCATAAGAAAACAACAATGTATGATGTCCCTTTTTAAGAGAAGACATTATGGTAAATAGAAGAGGACAAGGGAATCTAATTACATACAAATTAAGAAAGCTTGGCCTAGATCAAATAAACGACCCATGGAGCTACGATCTAAACAATTGCATAGCTTCTTTAAAAATTGGTATCCTCATTGACCATGAACCGTAACCTTTATTTAATGATTTAGCAACATTCTTCAAGGATTCTCACCACCCATGGGAGTCTTTTTACAAGCTAGTGCAGGGTTTTGACCCTACAAAGAAGATGACAAAAAATTTCATGTCAAAACTTGAAAACTAGGGATGGACTAGTAGAAAGATGGAGGCCTTCTAGAAGTACAAGCAATAAATCGGCTAGACAAAGGTTTGTATTAATACTGTTGACACTAATGAGCAGTTTAAGATGATTTGGAATGAGTACTACCCGAGGATGCTAAGGCCGAAGAAGAGGATTCAATCAAAGAAGAAAAAAGAACCCCCTCTAATAAAGAGGAAGAGAGATATAAGATTCAAAGGTTGTAAAAATAACCCATTCCATAGCAATAGAAATATTCTCAAGAGAAATAGGAGGCTCCACTCAGCTTGGCACCAAGGCACAATTCCCTAGCTCTTCCTACAAGCCCTAGATGAAGAAAAGAAAAACAATTGAGACAGGATGAGAAGGTGAGGTGGAAAAGGAGACTAGTGATAGACAACCCCAAGTTTTGAGCTATTGTGTGTTATGGATGAATTCTTGAAGAAAAAATACACTTCAAGGGAAACTATTGTTGAGAAGATGGGTTATGAACATGGCGACCTAGGCGCACAAGGATAGGGAATATGGAGGCTACCTGAAATAACACATAGGAATCTTGCATTAAGTTATTCCTAGGAGTTGATGAAAGAGACCTAGGGAATTTATGAGTAGGAGAGGAAGTTCAATTTGTGGTAGCTTCTAAACCTCTCGTTTAGATGCCTTCACCCATATTTGTAATGCAACTACCTCCCATTGTAACACAAGTGACACTGCACACTATATGTGAGGTACGCATTTGTCCCGCTCCTCTTTCTCTTGCATCATCTTTCTATGTCCCTTCAATGCCTCTTGTTGTTTCCTCCATGGCTACCACCCTTGCATCCATCATGATTGCACCCTTTTCCACCCCTCAGCCTTCATCCACAATGCAAGTATCTTTCATGGTACAATATCCATCTACCCCTCTCTTCATTCTTCCATCCTTCTCATTTTTCACATGGCTTGCTCACCAACTCGTTCCTAGAGGAACATCTCCCGCTTCATAGTAGCAAGTGATTATTCCATCCAAATTTCCATAAGGATTCCCCTTCATAGGGGAGATTATTTAGTTGCAGTAGTAGTTACATAAACAATGAGAGTCTATAAAGAAAACCCAAGAATCTCAAGTGGAGAAAAGAAGAAAAAAGGCATCCATGGTTCTAGTAGTGCTACATATGCAAACCATATATGATAAAAGTTGTAGGCTTTGATGATTATACATAAGAAACCCAAGGTGATCAAGCCCTAAGGACAAATGATGCCTATAGATTACTCAACTTGCATGGTCAGCCTAAGCCTCATCTAGGTGAGGCTAGTAGACAAGGTTGGACTTATGGAGAAAATATATAAAGTCATTACAACAAAGTTTATCAAATTCAATCATTGACTAGAGAAAAGGGACCAGGAGATTGTAAAAATGAAAGCCACAATTGACCACTAAAAAGAAAAAGCTAGAGCCAATGATATGGACCTTGTGAGAATGGAGCCAATTAGCAAATTTTTGTCACTCCGAAGAGCCTCCAAGTATAATTTAATCAAAGAATCTGATTGCAGATACAAGTAGCCAAAATGAAGGCCAAGTTAGAAGGCCTAAAGAAAGAAAAAGAAGCAATAGAAAGTTAGTTTCAACAAAAAGAAATAGATTTGGTGCAAGCCCAAAAAATAATTTCAGATTCACTGAGTGCACAACAACAGATGTAATAGAAAATGCAACAAGAATCCTATGTCAAGGACCAAGAAATCAAATAGATGAAGTAAGAACTAGTCGACCACCCTCATACCATAGGCATCCTCCCAATGGTCTAACAATTATATGTATCTTATTAGGAGAGGATCATAAACATGGCCTCACACTTGAAGCCAATACTTGGATTCATTGCTAACTCATAGTGATTAAGTGCTCAAGTCAACACATCATTGGATCAAACCCCTTCTTTCATCTCTGTAAAGGTTAAAGATTCACTGCTTCTAGTGAAGAAGCTATGTAGCGTGACTGATGAAATGCTCCAAGTATCGAGAGTGACTAATTGAAGGAAAGCAACCAATAGGGTTAATGAATTCTTGAGCTACAATAAGGTAGCCACCAAATGTAGGGTGTATCTAGAGGTCTTGGAACATGTGCTTTGAAAAAGGAAGAGACCCATTGACAATTTAGCCCAGTTAGACTCCCCTCCCCATTCATCCCTGATAACATAGTCCTCTCAAGAGATGAAATCAAGGGTTTGTTAGTCACAAAGCAAAATGACTAGGAAATTTTTGCAGACCTAAGCTAGGCACTAAGCATATTTGAAGTGGAGACTATTCTACTAACACTCACACAACTCAAGTTCCAAGTGAAGGTGGTTGTGCAAAGCCTAAGAAATATCTCCTTCAAGAAGATAATAGATTTAGAAAAAGTTTTTGATGCTCTAAAAAAAAAATCTTAGCCCTCTGAAGAGGAATGGATGCCTTTGAAGGCTGCACTCAAATAGTTGTAAGTGTTGCAAGCCTCCCCTTTTTACAATGTCATTTCTTTTTGTGTACCAAATATCTTGGTTTCTCCATTCATAGGCAGGTTCCTCTTGTAAATTTCCAAAACTATGGATTAAATCCATGCTTTTGAGGCATATGTGCCTTTTGTGCTTAGTTGGACATGGCTGAAATTCGGGCGTCCAAATCGAACCTCCTCTTTCTTTTGTGGTTTTGACAAAATTCACTTTATGAAAGGGCTTCCTCGCTAAAGAAATGTGGCATCCCCATGCTCACCCACTATGAATAGCACTCAACTTTCTTTTGGGATAGTGCCATAGTGCCATGTGGTGGTGTTGGTGTTGTTGATGCATTAAAGGAATGCATATTCAAAAGATGGACCCTGACTTCCACATGGCATCATTGTGCACTTTGAAGAGTGAAAGAGTTTCCTTCATGAGAAAAAGATGCACCTTTTTTCAAACCACCACAACAAACTAAGTGAAGCATGTGCTAGTATTTGAAGGCCACTGAGTATTAAGATATCTCCATGCTTGGGATTTACAAATCACATATATGTGTGCATAGAAACATTTCAAGTACATGATTTTGTTGCCAAGTTTTATGATGGAAACATGTGGGAGACTCTAGGTGTCTTGGGGGCTCTAGGTGTTGAGTTTTCTTGGCCTCGAGAGTCCCAACCATCCAAAACAATGACACTTATGTATTCTAAGATGTTATCATTGTCAAGGGTTTGGTTATATTCAGTTTGTTCTATTCGTTCAGTTTTGGTTCCAATTTTTATTCCTCTCTCAGCAAAATTTCTATTAACTATTTCCAAAGAGAATATATTATAACTTTTACTTTTAGAATAGAGATAACAATAGTTTATTGTTTTCATTCAAAAACCTTAATAGGTGCCCCTTTTGAGATGGATTGAATATTTTGTATTATGCCTTTGGGTCTTTTCCATTTTTTATGTACACCTAATAATGAAGAGGACATGGTATTTTATGTCAAATTGTATGAGATTGATGGTCGTCTATTATTTTTGATCCCCTTCTTTTATAATATAATTTTTCATGAATTTTATAGACTTTAAATCATGCAAATGCTCTTTTAAATTGACTGTGGTGTTTGGAAATTTTTGATCTATATTATGCAAATTAGTGGTGAGTACCAAAGGTGTTTTCAACATATCACCTTAGTTCTATTTCAATTTTTCCTACTTTCTCTCTTCCCTTTTACTCTCAAAACATTTGAAGAGATAGCTTCTAAAACCTCGAAGGTCATTTCATAGACAACGAAATTGAGTCTAACATCTATGAAATTTCCCATAGGACATTGTTTTCCTAGAAGTAAGGGTTTTAAGAATCAACACATATCTCATTACCAATCTTCAAAAACCTATCCTAAGTCCTCTACACTAATGAAGAAAGAGATCATGGAGCTACCAAACTATTGCCAAAAAATAATGAAGTACAAACAATAGCACTTGACTCCATGCAAACCTCGATTCCATAGATATAAGAAACTTTTAGGAATAAGACAATATACTAGGGAGTAGAGAACCTACCAATCATACCATGCCCTTGTACTAACACAAACATGTGCCAAGTTTTGTAAAGTAACGTCTCTTCCAACACTCCCTAACTTAAAGGATATCAACAAATAATCATTTAACTCAAAATGAAAAAATGGAAACAATAGATCTAAATCTCTCAAAATAAAGTTAGATAAAATAAACCAAGTATTCGCACAGCAAAATGAATACAAGAAAAGCCACAAATTTTTTTATTTTACCTATCCAAAAATTCCTCAAAACTAGTGACACAGCTCAAGGCCAAAGAAAAAGGAGAATAGCATAAATCAATAAAACCATGCACCTACTTCTCAACAAGCCCTCATAAGTAACAAAGCTTAATACTAATGCATATTAGAAGAAAATATACAAACTATAGACGTTCAAATTATCTTGATTGATATCGTGCACTCAATTCTGATTCACTAAAGCCAATTCTTCCTTAATCACTTATTTACTAACCAATTAATTGAATAATACTTATTTAATTAATTCATCAAGATTCCTCTTTTAATTAAATAAATAAACTTTAATTGATTAAATCATAATTCCTCTTTGATTAAATAAATCAACTTTATTTGATCTAATATTCTTCATTTAATTGAATAAATCAAACTTTATTTAATCTCCCAAATATCATCTCATTTGATTTAAATAAATCTAAATATCTAAATCAAATCTCATATCAATTAATTCTACCTAAGTTAATTAAATTCTAATTAACTCCTAACACTAATCCTCAAATCCTCTAGCTTTTACAACTTGCACATGTAAATCAATTTATTTGATTTATTAATTCCTCTATTTCCATTCAAATATGTCATCTCTTTGGACTATTCCATCAATTTGAAATCTCCCTCCCAAAAGGACTTTGTCCTCCAACATGGCATTTATGGCTCTTACATATCCTTTTTCTTGAGCCAGCTTGGCATTAACTCATCTTACAACTTGTTGATGGTGTTTTTTGCACAGCAACAACTCAGACAAAATGCAATATTCTATCTCTCTTGAAAGGTAATTTTTGACAACAAGTTACTAAAAATCACCCCAAGGTCTCTCGGGTGTCGGATCATGACGATGCATAAACAACTCAGATAATATGTGAAATGTTGGTAATCACAATCGGACCTTACTACAAGCAAACTGTCTCTTTCAATTTATCAGATTTTACAATATGATGATCTCAAATCCTAAATCTAACCCAATGATAAAGAAATAGCAAAAGATAAGGGTGCAAGAATATGATAAAATCTAAACTATTCCTAGAATGAGTAATGCAAATGACAGCTATCTGGAATGGACCAATCTCTAATAACCAATTCTTGCTCAACCCACAATGCAATATCACAAGAACGGTGAAATCTTCTAAGGTATATAGATTTTCAAATCATATACATTCATCCACAATCGAACTTAAGCACATTTAAATATATGGTCTAGGTTGACTTCACCAGCCTACTACAATCAGATAGTTACTGGGAGTATAGACCAGAGATTGCTACAAACATTCCAAATATGAAATCATGAACATCATTCACCAAACTAAAACTAATTCAATTCTGAATACTAAACCCTAAATCTTTAAGCAATGTGAAAGATGAAACAACAGGAACCATGCAAGATAAAATAACACAAGAGATTTCACCAGGAAAACCACAGTGTCTTCAATTGTATTAAATCATCAAACTGCTGCAACAATTCCACTGTTTTGTTTACAATACTTGCTTCAAGAAACTAATAAAATTGCTCTACTTGTCTTTCCTCCAATTCTAATGTCTAACATCTAATCCCTTACAATGAGGCAAGGATGCCCTTTTATAGCAAATTCTTAAGACATGTCAGCCCAGCCAAACATTTACAAAATAAAACAAATTGCCAAAACAAGTCGGCCCCAGGAAATCAAAATAAGGCACACATTAAATGCCATATATCATCAAGGTCAGCCTAGGCACAGTCCCCAATGTAATCTGGTTTAATACATGCCCTATAATAATAGGGAAGCACAAATCTCAAAATAGGCATTAACTGCCGCCTCCCTTATCCTTGATCTGGGCCAATGATCCCTGAACCCTCAAAAATGTTCCATCCAATTCGGTGACATGTGGCAAAGGCAAAACCTTAAGTCTACATTTGATAGAGTCAATCTCCTCCTCTGACTATTTAACCATCTTATCCCAATCAACCTTATGTGCTTGATACTTATCCATTACTGCCAAATATGTGGCTGCATCATCTAACTAGTGTCCAATTATAACATTCTCAGAATCTAGGGTATAAACTTCATGCCACCATTATCTTAGTTGCTCCAGACTCAAGTACTTAGGAGCTATCTTTCTCCTCCTAGTCATAACCTCAAAGAATGCAATGCACCCCTCATACACTCCAGTAAGATCACCATCCATTTGTTTCTTTCGCTTCTGTATGTTTTTCATGGCCTTCTGCCGAATTTGTAGAGCCTCAAACCATTCGCAAGGTTCATTTAACCTAGAAGAAGGAAGAATCCCATCCATAGCCAATTGTTCTTTACCATGCTCCATGATGACCTTAGATTTCTGCAGTAGAAGGTCAATGTCTTCCTTATCCTGAGATAGCACATGCTCCAATAAGTCTTTAGCTCGGACTGCATCTTTCCCAACTGAAAGGATATCCTTGATTGCATTATCTCCCTTCATTTTCACATCCTTCAGTCAATCTGTTACAGATTGAGCCGAAGCCTTCATCTTCTCAATCTCGGAGATGGTTTCCTTTGGCAAGAAACTAGGAGTGGCAGAAGAATATGGGTGAAGGGACTGCAAAGGCTTCATCACCTCTTCCAAACATTTCCTAACTCTTTCATTCTCTTTTCTAAGCTCATGCTTGATCTGAGCTTCCTTTCTCAACCTCCCAATGATCACTGCATTGGAGCCTTCATATTCATCAATGTCCTGTTCCATAGAGGCTGACCCAAGGTTGATAGTTTGTACATTATAGTCTTTTCCAGTGACCTCTTCTCTTCTCTTGTCCATAGCAGGGGTGGCAATGTGGATAACTCTGTTATTTGCTTCATCTCTCTCCATCTTTGAAACCACCTTAGTGGCCTTCTTCTTCTTTCCTTTTCCAATCTTGGACAGCATCTCATCCCAATCCAAAGGAGTATCCTCAACAACTACCTGTTTCTTCCTTGTAATCTCTTTTTCAAGCCAATCCGGGACAACAGGCTCTACCCGGATTTCCTCTAGTTTTTCCTCTTCCTGTTGTTTTTCCAGCATTTTCTCCTCTTCTTTCTCAGGTAGCTGCTCACCTTGATCTTCTACTTCAATTTCCACTTCTTGTACTGACGATGGGGTTCTAATGGGGATATTCTCCTTTTCAGGTGACTCATGGCCCTTGCTACTTGCCAGAGAATCCTTATATTGCACTAGAGGAGAAGGAATTTTTCCTACCTCTTCCACTTCGAGCTCAGCTGCCTCACCAAAGAGCGCTCCTTCTTTGAATGGCTCTGCTTCCTCACTGGTCTCATGTTCCTCAAGAGTTTCTTGTTCATGCACGCTTGGTGGAGGAGAAGCAACCTTAGATGGCTCCACAACTGGTGACTTTGGAGGAGAATCCCTCTTTTGCACAGTGTCCTTAGGAGAAGGAGTCCTAGACCTCCTCATGTAAACCTTGGTCTTCTCTCCTGAACTTTCTACATCCACAATCGGAGGCTCCTCCTTGGAAGTATCTCAACCCTTCTTCTTTAAACCTCTAGCTGTCCTAGCCTTCTTTGGTGGTTGAAGAACATCCTTTTCAACTGGCTTTTCCAACTCTTCCTCATCAGAAGACTTGCCTATCTTCAGAGCTCAACTTCTCTTTTTCCCTTTGGGCTTCCTCTTTGGTTTCGGCTCACTTTTCTTAGGGCCTCTAATCTTTATTTTGAAAGGCGATCTCTTTTTGGTTTTCCCTTTGGGGTCATCATCCCTGGATTCTTCTGAAGTAGACATGGGATTAAGGTTTCCCATTCAATTGAAGGTACAAGCTACCTTCTCACTCTCAAGCTCCCAAACCTTATGCTTCAACCAAGAAGTGGTGAATTTCATAACTGGGGCCATTAGGTCCTCCAACTCTGTGACCTCATCTTCATTCTAGTTGATCTCCTCGATTGACCTATCCTTAATAGATTCATATGCATGGTCTTGTATTAGGTTTTCATCATCCTGCAGTTGGTCGGGGATCAACTTCACATTGTATTGTCTGATCACATCAATAGGAAGCCTGGAGTACCTCTTCTTTCTTGCCTCAAAATCATCCTTGATGTTGGCCAAATAGTCTTCTAAGTCATCCTTATGACGGTACTCCTTGGTATCCTTCTTCTGTGCCTCCCCGGTGATATCAAAGTTGGTTCTCTTGGAGTGGAAGGAGAAACCATATGCTGCCAATTCATCTTCTGCAGTGTGTGCTAATTGGATGGAAGGGCACACTTCTGCTACACCAATTCCAAGTGGGAAATCCCCACCAAAACTTGTTTTATGCTTTTCCTTCTTGACCACTGCATCAAATTCACATATTTGTCTAGCAATTTCCAATAACACAATGTGATCAGTAGAATACCGAGGTAACGTATATGGAGTGGTCGTACATCCATCAATTCTAATGTAAGTGAAGGTGGGAAACTGAATGAACCAGGCCCCATAATTCTTTATCAACACTTTTTCTCCATCTAACAGTCTAACATGCTCGGCATTCTGAAGCATTCTAGTAATATGCATTGTGAATGCATCATTAGCCCTTCTATAGTCTTTGTGTCCTAGGTGCAACTCCGGGTATACTTCATAGACTATATCTTGCCCAAATGTCCCTTGTGGATTCAAACCCCTATATGGGTAGAATCTGGCAAGCACATACATGACATAGGAAGACATGGTGAATCTCTTGGTCTCTAAGACGTCCCTCAGCTGCTTGTCAATTATGGTGCTGATAAGCCCTGCCCAGTGGTAGTTGGTTCCTTGTTCAATTTTGGTGATCCCATGGACCATCCAACTCTCCAATACTCTGACACTCTTCAATCCTACCACCCTGCTTAGAAATGTTATTGCATCATAAATATCTGACCTAAATTTGACCCTGTGCAACTGCTTGAGCAGTTTAGAGTGATGTGATTTTGGCTTCTCTAACCAAGAGTTGATCATTTGTTGAGCCTTAGATGGCTCATTCTCATAATATGTCCAGGCCATGTCCATGTTCAGAGCACACACAGAAGAAAAGTCTGGCATGTCAAAGGCTTGTGCAATGGAAACAGGACTGAAGTTGGCCAAGACTCTTCCCTCAGTGCTCACATCCCTCTATATGTCAAAGTCATACTGTCGGGCACACTCAAGTATCAGCTCATAGCATTGGATTGCAGGAGGGAACCCTGCTACATGCACCAGGCTGAATTTCATCATTCCTTGCCTCAAGACTGACAGATCCTTCTGAGCTATCCTCTCCTTGAGCTCCTCGTATCTCTAGGCTCTCACATTGGTGTCAGACACCTTGGACCACACCGAAGATACCTTTCTTTTTGGCAGCTGGCTCTTGGTGTCCAATCTTAGCCTTTCTACTTCTGAAATGGATGACCCCTCCGTGTCACCTTTGGACTTTCTCGTAGCAACCTTGCTCGATTTAGCCTACATTCACAAAAGAATGTCATAAGTATCAATTATCATCATATTCTGACCAAAAGATTAGCATAAATCATATAAAGCAATTAGAAACTATCACAAATGCCAATCTTTGAGAATCCAGAAAAATAAAGCAGTCTGGGAAAACACCGTAAACTAGGAAAATCCAGTCAGGGCGGAATTTCGGAGAAATCAGACCCAGATGGATTCCTGTTGCCAAGACATCACTAGCCAAATAAATCATTAGTACGGACAAATGATCACAAGATAATCATGAAATTCATTTATTGGCAACAAGAAATTGGCATTTAGTATTGACTGCATTAATCCTATCTTTAGAAAATCGGAAGAAATAAAACCAGACAGGAAAACCAGAAAAATCCGGATGAGACGGATTTTTGCAGACAGTTTGAAGAACTCCAAAAATCACTACACTCCGCGGAGTTGGCCAAAACTGGGAAAATTCGAGTGCGCAAGAATTCCGCAGACACTTCAGAAATCCGACAAAAGACAACACACAAACCAGCGATCACATGATCATGTAACCCTTTCCACTTAGATTCTAATGGTCCCAAAAATCGACGCCAACAGACAAAACCTCAAATGCAAATGAATTCAAATTTCCAAAACCCCTAGATGACTAATCCTCATGGTGAAATAGTGATGCCCAAATTCGGATGAATAAACCCATCACCATGAAAACCAGGGTAAGCTCAAGGTTTAGAATACTATTCCTAAAGACAAATCCAGATTCCTCCGAGTCCTCACAAGGTAGGGGCTAGTCTAATACAGGCGGCAGATTGATGAATCATAAAGAATTCACTATTCTGGGCCGAGCACCGAAAAAACCCTAACTTTGCACAATATGGCAAAATACACGCTAAGAGGGAAAACAATCTAACCTAGAACCCCCTTCAAACGGATGCACCCATCATCTAATGGATAAATACAAACATACATGACATGGGTGATGATGTTTCACAAAGAAATGGGTCAAACCCTAACTTGATAAAACAAAATCGTGCCCAAGGGTAAGCCGACCCGAAATGATCATCATTCAGCACAGAAAAACTCAATCATCATGCAAACAAAAGGAGGGGCCATCGATAACCTACCATGGATTAATCCAGACGAAACCCGAACTTGAATAAGCGACCACAAAGCAAACACGCCCAGGCAACAAAAATCCAGACACTGACACCCAACAATCCATGCGCAAGCGGTCCAAGATCAATCTTCAAAGCTCAAATGGAAACTCTTATTCGCCAGAGCAAAAGACAGGTGAATAATGAAGTCAAAGTGATGCTCAAAATGTTTTAAATTCACCCATATGGGCATCTGAGAAAAGGTACCTTGGTCATTAATGAGGGACAAGACGTGCCTGAAAAATCTGGAAACCCGAGCCCAGGACAGAATTTCAAAAAATCCCCAGATATGCAGAAAATCTGGATGAACACGAATTCTGCGGAAATAGAAAAAACTGGGATTTTGATGAAATTCAGGAAAATAAGGCAAATCAAGAAAATCTGCCAGAGCTGAAAAATCCCAGAGTTAGGTAGAAACCCGGATTCAGAAAATTCAGCGATGGACAGATAATGAACCAAAGCCCGGGAAAATCCGCCAGAGCTGAAAAATCTCATATTCAAGTCAAAACCCAAATTTTTCCTGAAACTAGATTTTAACCAGTTCAAGCCTCAGTGAGGGATCAAAGCCAGCAAGACCAATATGTCAAGACCTTAAAAAGGTAAATCCAATAAAACCAAAGGCCAAAAGACATCAGAAAAGAGGGTCCCTACTCCAACTGGGGCGCGTGTGCAAAAACTACACAACAAATGGTGACTCTGTTGGAGAAATGCTCCTGAGCATTTCGATGACAAACTAGAATCAAGAACCCAAAACTCATAGTTTCAACTCACCTATCCTGCCACCACCTATGTTAAAACAAAGAAGCCCCTAGTCATTCAAACTTTCCTATACCAGGGTCAAAGTGTGTGCATATGCATTTATTATCCTCCCTTAGTTACAACAAGGACCAAACTTAGTATGAACAAGCTATAAAGATTCATACTTTAAAAGTAACCCAGATAGAGCCTTGTTGTCAGTCAGGCGTCCATAGCCCCGACGAGGTTATCACTATGATTCTCCTGAACATAGCTCTACTGCTAGACAGGCGTCTATAGCCCCAGTAGAGATATCCAGATCCCCCTAATGAGTTGAATTAAAACCTTTTTAATTTTTAATATATATATATTTCCATCTTGTTTTTTTTTTTTTTTACTGCTTATCGTTTCACTGTTTTTGCTTCAACCTATGAACCATAAAGTTCACACTCAAGGATGAGAACCACAGTGACACTAGAGCAAAAAAAGAATTTTTCACTTGTTTAAACTTCATAAGGACCTTTTGCAACTTTAGGTATCTTGAATTTAAAATATGAGACCCTAGTATATTCCTGTTCAAATTGACTAGAAAACCCTTTGCCTTACCACAAGGATAAGTGACATTGGGTAGGGAATTCCTACCATAATACTCTGGAAGGATGATTAGAATTTGTAAAAGAAATACCAAGAACATCAGACCTACTTTGTCACCACTGTCATACAAATGCAACCCAGGATCCCCAAAAGAGGAGCCAAGAGCAAGAGCAACGCAAACCAAAACAAACAAAAGCAAACCTACTCTAACCAAAGCAAAACAAGCAAAGCAAAAAGAAACCTACGCTAACTAAACAAAACAACATAAAGCAACATAAACTAACTATATACAAAGCAGGGAGCTGAAAATAGCTCAGGACTGGAAATAGTGCTTCAAATACTGCCCGTTGACAGGCAGTGGAATATCTTCTCCCGTGAGAATCTTCAGACGGAAGGCATTATCTCCAAGTATTCCAGCAATCTGATATGGGCCAAGCCATAGTTTATCAAACTTCCCATGGTTCCCCTTTTGATCATGAGGCTTATGCCAGTATAGGACTAGGTCAGAAATCCTAAAGGATTTAATCTTATCCCTCCTATCAGACCACCTCTTAACTACCCCCTGATGTTTGAAAAAATTCTCAAGGGCATTGTCCCGTTTCTCTTCAAGGTGTAATAGTTCTGTTAACATAGCCTCCCTTCTATCTCCCTCATAAAACTCATTTATAAACTGTAAAGTTGGGATCTTGAGTTGAATAGGGAATACTAGCTCTAGACCATATACCAAGTGATAAGGAGATGTTCCAATGGATAACTTAAGTCTTGTACGATCTGCCCAAAGGGCAAACCGCAGCTGGGTGTGCCATTCTTTTGGGTTCCTCTCTAATAGCTTATGGATGACAGTCA
This sequence comes from Sequoia sempervirens, assembly GCA_007258455.2. NCBI lineage: Eukaryota > Viridiplantae > Streptophyta > Pinopsida > Cupressales > Cupressaceae > Sequoia > Sequoia sempervirens. Next base: position 371,140,545 of record VDFB02058242.1, on the reverse strand, counting down.
ACAGGTTCTTATTAGAGGACTCTACTAAGCCATTAGCCTAAGGGTAATAATTGGACACAAACTTCACAATAATTCCATGCTCAAAAGCCCAATTTGAAAACTTTAAAGACGCGAAAGCAAGACCATTATCACAGACAATAGCAATAGGGCATCCACATCGATTAAGAATAGTAGATTCTAAGAAATCAATCACTACCTCAGATGTGCATTGCCTACAAGCAAAAGCTTCAATCCATCTTGTGAAATAATCAGTAATAGTGAGAATGTACCTGTGTCCTACAGAAGATGGAGGGTTGATGGGACCTATGAAGTCCATACCCCACTAGGCAAAAGGCCTTATCTCAGTGACCGGTTGGAGCGGGAGCACTGCATACCTTTCCCTTATTGTTGCGGTCTGGCACGTGTGACAAGTCCTAACGTGATAGTGAACATCTTTGAATAGCGTGGGCCAGTAATATCCTACCCTCAAAATCTGATTTGCTGTGGCAATCGCAGAACCATGGCCAGTGCCATATTTTTCATGAAATTCATTTCACCCTTTCAGCCTCCTATTTTCCAAGACACCTTAAATAAATGCCTCCATGATTTTTCTTGTACAGGACAGCTCCCTTCAACATGAAACTATCACTCTTTAATCATAGGGCTCTCCTCTGAACAGGATTAAGATGACCTGGAGATCGTTGGTTTAGAAAATAATGAACTATGTCATCATACCAGCCATCTGGGGAAACCTCCTCGATGTTATAATTCTAGACAGTCAGTTCAGGACCTATTTGTGTCATAGTCTGAGTGATCCCTTGTCCTCTTACTAACTTCATGGGCTGGATCTCGATATCGTACTCTTGTAGCATTGTCACCCATTTAGCTCTACGCTCCCCTAGCTCATTTTGTATCAAAAGTAACTTGACTGCGGGGTCTGGGACAACTGCATAAACCTTATTCCTAAGGATATAATATCTGAATTTTTTCACTGCTCTAACCAAAGCATATGCCTGCTTTTCTACACTTGGGTATCTCAACTCGACATCTTTTAATGAGGCACTCATAAAAGCAATGGAATGCTCATTTCCCTCATCTGACTTCTGAGTTAGCATTCCTGCGCATGAATGGTCTGAAGCAAACGAATAGATGTGAAAAGGCTTATTGTAATTAGGACTTACCAATACTGAAGCATCAGCAATGGCTCTTTTGATTTCTGTAAATGCATCTTTTTCTTCTGTAGTCCACTCGATCTTAGCATCCTGCTTCAACATTGCATTCAGTGGCTTAACAATCTCAGCAAATCTAGTAATGAATTTTCTGATGAAGTTAATCTTTCCAAAGAAATATTTCATTTCCTTCTTGCTAACAGGTGGCTGAATCTTCAAGATGGCCTCCACTCTTTCTGGATCAATAGCAATTCTCCTTTTTGATATCACATGTCTTAGCAGCTTTCCCTCTGTTACTCCAAAAATACATTTTTTAGGATTCAAGGATATGCCAAATTCTCTGCACCTTTGAAACACTTTGTGCAGATCTGAGATGTGATCTCCCCTATCCTTTGAAAACACAATCAGATCATCCATATAAATAATGATGCATTTTTCTATGATATCTTTAAAAGTAATATCCATAGCCCTTTGAAATGTGGCTCCTACATTAATGAGTCCAAAAAGCATCCTTCTGTAGGCAAAGGTACCCCATTTAGTTGTGAAAGCGGTCTTATGCTTGTCCTCATACTGGACCATTACTTGATTATACCCAGAATAACCGTCTAGAAAGGACATCATCTGAGATCCATTAACCACTTGAAGCACCTCATCTAATGAAAGAACTGGATAGTTATCATTTTCTGAAGATCTGTTCAGATTCCTTAAATCAACACAGAATCTGATTTCTCCATTTTTCTTTCTCACTGGAACCAGGTTAGCCACCCATGTTGAATGCCTAACAAGAAATATGATTCTGGCAGATAGCAATTTCTGAACTTCTTTATGTATGACTGGTTCCAATAATGCATTGATTGGTCTCTGCCTTTGCCTAAAAGGTTTGGCACCTGGCTTCAAAGGGATAGTATGAGTTATGATTGAGGTATCATAAGTTTTCAAGTCCTCATAACTCCAGGCTACTATATCAGGAAAGCTACGCAATGCTGCAATTATTCCTTGTCTTTCTTCTGGAGTGCAGACTTTTCCAATAAAAATATTCTTGGCATTATCTTCAGTTCCCATATTATAATTATCACACTGTCCATTGATAGATTCCTTTTTTGATCCTTGTTCTTGATCTTTGATCTTATCCATATCAAAAATTCTCTCCAACTGTACCATTCCCCTTGGAATAATATTTGATTTTAGGTTCATAACTCCTAAATCCAGTTCTGCTTCCTGAAGCTCCGTCTCATCAATGATTTGAGAAGCAAAAACATCTTTATTTGTGATAAAATCTAGAATATGCTTGTCATCTTCGAATACCTGGAAGTTAGTAACATTGTCTGGAACCGATGGCACAAGAGTCAATTCTACAGTGAATTTCTTCAAACCTGACAAAGATAAAGGCTGTAGGGTGCTTGTTGCTTGAGCCAGAGAATCAGTTGTTTGATTCTTCCGCCGTAGTATTAGTTGAATGTTGAAGGCATCAAATCCTTCAATGAGGTCCCATAATCTATGCATATAATTAGTCATTCTCCTATCATGGCATGAATACTATTTTCTTACTTGCTTAACTACTAACTCAGAATCACCAAAGACTTGCAGAACCTTAACCTTTTTCTTAAGTGTCATAAGAAGTCCATGAATTAACGCTTCATACTCTGCTACATTGTTTGTACAATAAAATTGAAGCCTATGGGTTGCAAATAAATTCTTACCTTTAGGACTGATCAGTTCAAACCCTACCCTAGCTCCATGCTTGGACTTGGATCCATCAAATCTAAGTCTCCAACACTCAGTAGCTGTAATCTTCTTCATCACATCCTTTGGCTTAATATTGCGGGATGGTTTTTCAAATGACACGGACTTCTTTTCTTGATAGTCTTTCTAAGGATCTTGTATATCTGCTTGAATGGCCAGGGTTGGATTCATGCATTTCTGTACTTGTTCTACTGCGGTTTGGCATAAACAACACTCCAACTCTGAATGGGAAGCATTATGAACTCTACACCAATTAGTTAAGAGTAATTCTTCAAAGCTTGTCCTTCTTCCTAGGTGAACTTGATTGTCAACACATTGCTTGATGAACTCCTGAAAACTGTCTAATAGGCTGATTTGATTATCTTCATGTTCTTCTTCTTCCTCAACTAATTTTGTCAAAATAGTAACAGGGATGGATCCTGTTTATGCATCAATCTGCATCGTGTGCAGCATCAATACCTCCTCTGAGTCTGACTCCTCATATTGTGTCGACAACACATAATTTCCCATGCCAACTTCTGATATCAGAATTTCTGTTGAAGTCTTTTGGTATTCTGTGATCATGTATTTCATTCTTGGCTCTCTCTCAATTCTGATCTAATTGGGCACTCCTTTCCAAGGAAGCCACATGTGAGGGTGATCAGTAGACACATATCCATTCAAAGCCTTAGTAAAATATCTTCCTAGAATCAAACCATACGCATCAGGGATATCAGCTACCTGAATATTGATAACCTGTTGGATTCTTGAATCTGAAGCTATCTGCATGTGAATCATGTTTAACTCTCCCACCACATTTACTTCAGTTCTATCTAATTGAGTCATCTTCTTCTGGGAATCAATAGGTGTAATTTCTAAAGCTCTACAAACTACAAATGGTATCACATTGGTGGAAGCACCAGAGTCTAATAAACAATTATGCAGATTCTTACCAAATATACGCACAGAGATCAGGAATGGTGGGGTTTATGTCTTCCCTTGAAATAAAGTAGGCTGAGTATCTACTTGAGCCACTTGAGTCTTATATTTTTCCTTTCCTTTATCTCCAAGCGGTAAGTTAATATGATTATGGGCCTGGTTTTGTGTCTTCATAGACTAAGAACTAGGAATCTTGCTGTTATGCTCACTAGAAGGTTTATCCAAAGACACAGGTTGTGCATCATAAGTACCTAAAACTGCCTTCCTAATGGGATGGAACCTTAATAACTCAAATGCTGAAAGATTTACCTTTAATTTTTTGAATTCCTCAGCAACATATGAATCCATTTGCTCCTCATTCATATCAGTGAAAGCTTCCTTGGCAGGTTCCTCCGCCTTGTCCTTGCCAGCCTGAACAGTCTTCTCCTTCTGTGGGTCAATCTGGGGCTACCTTTCCTTCGAAAGATATTGTCTGGAAACATGTGGATAGGATAGATTATTGCTAGCATTAGGATCTGGGGGAGTACTGAAGTTGTTAGGAGGAATGGAAGTGGTGAAAGGTCCCCCATCCTGAGGGCGCCTATGAGGCATATCCCTCAGACCTTGCCTCTGGAACATCTGTGCTTCCTCAACATAATTTTTTTCCTGATCCAGAGGGCCATTATCATTCATTGTTTCTTCATTGAATAACTGAGCCACTTCATCCCTATTACAAATTTGATATGTTTTCTCCTCCTGAGAATCAGATTCCTCCTCTGGTACATTTTTCTTACTTGCTAGGAAAGGAGCGTGATTCAAAACCAGTACAGGAGAATCATAAGGGCTAGAAGGAACAATTTCTTGCCCATTTGCGTTATTCTCCACCTCATACTGGAAAATAGAGGCTGCAGTTTGGAATTCTAAGCACTCTAATTTTGAATGCTGACTTGTCTTATGAAGCCTACACCACCCTGATAAGGCTGCTTCAGCCAAGTATACACCACTGGGAGGCTTGTCCTGACTGACTGGCTGATTTTTAGATTGGTTGACCACTTGATTAGCTGGTTCATCCAATGGGGTAGGGACTCCTCCATTGTTAGGTCATGTATTCCAAATTCTACTTTGTCCTTGTGATTGCCTCTTATCAAATCCAAATCCACTACCTTGGCCTCTATCAAAATTCTGTCTCCTATCATTATTGTAGCCTCTATCATTGTTGTAAGCCCTATCCTGATTATATCCCCTGTCATTGTAGAATCCTCTTTCGTTACGCTGTCCTCTGTCAAAATTTTTCCCTTGTGAAAACTCTCTATTTTGATTAGATTGCATACTCTTCTGAGCAGCTTGTAGTTGACTATTTTGATTCCTTAGGTAGGTCACTTCTAGATTCAACTTCTTTATCTGTTCAGCCATTTCATCAATTCTCTCCCTATTTGGATCTTGACAAGGGATCTGGTTTGAATTACTCTAAGGAAGGACAAGCATTGTAGCAAACCCCATAGACTGATGCAATACCTCAGAATTTTGCAGATAAGCAGGGAAACTATTTGGTTGTGCCTGGTACATAGGCTGATTAACTTGCTATTGGGGAAAATTCATCATGGGGGAGACTTGGCTCATGGGATGACTAGGGTGTGGCACCAAAGGTAATTGAGGTACTGGATTCATGATTGGGGTATGGTTGGTAAGTGCCTGATTTACTGCCTGAACCTGATTGGGATGTGCAACTGGTCCTAGAGAAGGCAACGGTCCAGTCACATGTTGTCTCAAATCTGTGCTAAGCTTAATAGCTTCTCTGTAGGCATCAGTTAGGTTAGCTGGAGGGTTGGGTCTCCACTTCAGAAAGGTGGTTGTAGGGCTATCCAATGCTTCGTAATAGACTCTCAGGGCTATATTGTTGTCCAAAACATAAGGATCTTGAAGTCTGGTGTACGCACTGTGAAACCTATTATTGAAACTGGATATTGGCTCATTGACTTCTCTTTTGACCCTAGTGAATTGCAAATACAATTCATTGGCACTGATAGGTATTCTAAACTTCTATAAAAAGGTGGTTTCAAGATCATTCCAATTAAGAATTTATCCAGAAGGGAGATGATTGTACCAGTAAAAAGCCTCTTCTCCTAGTGAATAAGGAAACAACCTACAGGAAACATCCTCATGGAAAATCCCTTTATCTTTGAGGCAGGCTTGGAAGATCCTTATATGTTCTTCTGCAGTCCTGTTTGGGTCATTAATATGAAACTTTGAACAGAAGTGTTCAGGGTTTTTGGGCATTACATTGTAAGCATTGAAAGACAAAGGGGATGGATTATTAGCCAGGAAGGCCATTGGTAAAAGTGGGGGAGGTGGTTGTGGTTGGTTAATGAGAGGCTGGGGTTGTTGAATAGGAACTGCCTCAGGGATGGGTATGGCTTCAACCTCTGGGTGCGAAGATGTAGATGATGTTGGTGAAGGGATGGGTGATGATGATTCTCCCCTTTCTTGAGTCCTTCTTGACCTAGTGGGGAACTGTAATTCCTGTAGATCTTCCTCTCTTGTGGTAGATCTGGAATTTCTCCTATATATCTCTGGAGAGATGGCGTTCAAGAAATGATCCAGTGTGCTCATTCAGGCCCTCCTTCTAGTGCCAATCTATTGATGGTGTTTTCTGCATAGCAACAACTCAGACAAAATGCAATATTCTATCTATCTTAAAAGGTAATTTTTGAGAAGTTACTAAAAATCACCCCAAGGTCTCTCGGGTGTCAGGTCATGACGATGCATAAACAACTTAGATAATATGTGAAATGCTGGTAATCACAATCAGACCTTACTACAAGCAAATTGTCTCTTTCTATTTATCAGATTTTACAATATGATGATCTCAAATCCTAAATCTAACCCAATGATAAAGAAATAGCAAAAGATAAGGGTGCAAGAATACGATAAAATCTAAACTATTCCTAGAATGAGTAATGCAAATGATAGATATTTGAAATGGACCAATCTCTAATAACCAATTCTTGCTCAACCCACAATGCAATATCACAAGAACGGTGCAATCTTCTAAGGTATATAGATTTTCCAATCATAGACATTCATCCACAATCGAACTTAAGCACATTTAAATATATGGTCTAGGTTGACTTCACCAGCCTACTACAATCAGATAGTTACTGGGAGTATAGACCAGAGATTACTACAAACATTCCAAATATGAAATCATGAACATCATTCACCAAACTAAAACTAATTCACTTCTGAATACTAAACCCTAAATATTTAAGCAATGTGAAAGATGAAACAACAGGAACCATGCAAGATAAAATAACACAAGAGATTTCACCAGGAAAACCACAGTGTCTTCAATTGTATTAAATCATCAAACTGCTGCAACAATTCCACTATTTTGTTTACAATACTTGCTTCAAGAAACTGATAAAATTGCTCTACTTGTCTTTCCTCCAATTCTAATGTCTAACATCTAATCCCTTACAATGAGGCAAGAATGCCCTTTTATAGCAAATTCTTAAGACATGTCAGCCCAGCCAAACATTTACAAAATAAAACAAATTGCCAAAACAAGTCGGCCCCAGGAAATCAAAATAAGGAACACATTAAATGCCATATATCACCAAGGTCAGCCTAGGCACAGTCCCCAATGTAATCCGGTTCAATACATTCCCTATAATAATAGGGAAGCACAAATCTCAAAATAGGCATTAACTGCCGCCTCCCTTATCCTTGCTCTAGGCCAATGATCCCTGAACCCTCAAAAATGTTCCATCCAATTCAGTGACATGTGGCAAAGGAAAAACCTTAAGTCTACATTTGATAGAGTCAATCTCCTCCTTTGACTATTTAACCATCTTATCCCAATCAACCTTATGTGCTTGATACTTATCCATTACTCCCAGATATGTGGCTGCATCATCTAACTGGTGGCTAGTTATAACATTCTCAGAATCTGGGGCATAAACATCATGCCACCATTCTCTTAGCTGCTCTAGACTCAGGTACTTAGGAGCTATCTTTCTCCTGCCAGTCATAACCTCAAAGAATGCAATGCACCCCTCATACACTCCAGTAAGATCACCATCCATTTGTTTCTTTCGCTTTTGTATCTTTTTCATGGCCTTCTACCAAATTTGCAGAGCCTCAAACCATTCCCAAGGTTCATTTAACCTAAAAGAAGGAAGAATCCCATCCATAGCCAATTGTTCTTTACCATGCTCCATGATGACCTTAGATTTCTATAGTAGAAGGTCAATGTCTTCCTTATCCTGAGATAGCACATGCTCCAATAAGTCTTTAGCTCGGACTGCATATTTCCAACTGAAAGGATATCCTTGATTGCATTATCTCCCTTCATTTCACATCCTTAAGCCAATCTGTTGCAGATTGAGCTGAAGCCTTCATCTTCTCAATCTCAGAGATGGTTTCCTTTGGAAAGAAACCAGGAGTGGCATAAGAAGATGGGTGAAGGGACTGCAGAGGCTTCATCACCTCTTCCAAACATTTCCTAAGTCTTTCATTCTCTTTTCTAAGCTCATGCTTGGTTTGAGCTTCCTTTCTCAACCTCCCAATGATCACTGCACTGGAGCCTTCATATTCATCAATGTCTTGTTCCATAGAGGCTGGCCCAAGGTTGATAGTTTGTACATTATAGTCTTCACCAGTGACCTCTTCTCTTGTCTTGTCCGCAGCAGGGGTGGCAATGTGGATCACTCTGTTATTTGCTTCATCTCTCTCCATCTTTGAAACCACCTTAGTGGCCTTCTTCTTCTTTCCTTTTCCAATCATGGACAGCATCTCATCCCAATCCAAAGGAGTGTCTTCAACAACTACCTGTTTCTTCCTTGTAATCTCTTTTTCAAGCCAATCCGGGACAACAGGCTCTACCCGGATTTCCTCTATTTTTTCCTCTTCCTGTTGTTTTTTTGGCATTTTCTCCTCTTCTTTCTCAACTAGCTGCTCACCTTAATCTTCTACTTCAATTTCCACTTCTTTTACCGATGGTGGGATTCTAATGGGGATATTCTCCTTTTCAGGTGACTCATGGCCCTTGCTACACGCTAGAGAATCATCATATTGCACTAGAGGAGAAGGAAGTTTTCCTACCTCTTCCACTTCGAGCTTAGCTGCCTCACCAAAGAGCGCTCCTTCTTTGAATGGCTCTGCTTCCCCACTGGTCTCATGTTCCTCAAGAGTTTCCTATTCATGCACGCTTGGTGGAGGAGAAGCAACCTTAGATGGCTCCACAACTGGTGACTTTGGAGGAGAATCCCTCTTTTGCACAGTGTCCTTAGGAGGAGTCCTAGACCTCCTCATGTAAACCTTGGTCTTCTCTCCTGAACTTTCTACATCCACAATCGGAGGCACCTCCTTGGAAGTATCTCGACCCTTCTTCTTTAAACCTCTAGCTGTCCTAGCCTTCTTTGGTGGTGGAAGAACATCCTCTTCAACTGGATTTTCCAACTCTTCCTCATCAGAAGACTAGCCTATCTTCAGAGCTCGACTTCTCTTTTTCCCTTTAGGATTCCTCTTTGGTTCCTGCTCACTTTCCTTAGGGCCTCTAATCTTTATTTTGAAAGGTGAGCTCTTTTTGGTTTTCCCTTTGTGGTCATCATCCCTGGATTCTTCTGAAGTAGACATGTGATTAAGGTTTCCCATTAAATTAAAGGTACAGGCTACCTTCTCACTCTCAAGCTCCCAAACCTTATGCTTCAACCAAGAAGTGGTGAATTTCATAATCGGGGCCATTAGGTCCTCCAACTCTGCGACCTCATCTTCATTCTAGTTGATCTCCCCGATTGACCTATCCTTAACAGCTTCATATGCATGGTCTTGTATCAGGTTTCCATCATCCTGTAGTTGGTTGGGGATCAACTTCACATTGTATTGTCTGATCACATCAATAGGAAGCCTAGAGTACCTCTTCTTTCTTGCCTCAAAATCATCCTTGATGTTGGCCCAATAGTCTTCTAAGTCATCCTTATGATGGTACTCCTTGGTATCCTTCTTCTGTGCCTCCCCGGTGATATCAAAGTTGGTTCTCTTGGAGTGGAAGGAGAAACCATATGCTGCCAATTCATCTCCTGCGGTGTGTGCTGATTGGATGGAAGGGTACACTTCTACTACACCAATTCAAGCGGGAAATCCCCACCAAAACCTGTTTTATGTTTTTCCTTCTTGACCACTGCATCAAATTCACATATTTTTCTAACAATTTCCAATAACACAATGTGATTAGTAGGATACCGAGGTAACCTATAAGGAGCGGCTGGACATCCATCAATTCTAATGTAAGTGAAGGTGGGAAACTGAATGAACCAGGCCCCATAATTCTTTATCAACCCTTTTGCTCCATCTAACAGTCTAACATGCTCGGCATTCTGAAGCATTCTAGTAATATGCATTGTGAATGCATCATTAGCCCTTCTGTAGTCTTTGTGTCCTAGGTGCAACTCTAGGTATACTTCATAAACTATATCTTCCCAAATGTCCCTTGTGGATTCAAACCCCTGTATGGGTAGAATCTAGCAAGCACATACATGACATAGGAAGACATGGTGAATCTCTTGGTCTCTAAGACGTCCCTCAGTTGCTTGTCAATTATGGTGCTGAAAAGCCCTGCCTAGTGGTAGTTGGTTCCTTGTTCAATTTTGGTGATCACATGGACCATCCAACTCTCCAATACTCCGGCACTCTTCAATCCTGCCACCTTGCTCAGAAATGTTATTGCATCATAAATATCTCACCTAAATTTGACCCTATGCAACTGCTTGGGCAGTTTAGAGTGATGTGATTTTGGCTTCTCTAACCAAGAGTTGATCATTTGTTGAGCCTTAGATGGCTCATTCTCATAATATGTCTAGGCCATGTCCATGTTTAGAGCACACACAGAAGGAACGTCTGGCATGTCAAAGGCTTGTGCAATGGAAACAGGACTGAAGTTGGCCAAGACTCTTCCCTCAGTGCTCACAACCCTCTATGTGTCAAAGTCATACTGTCGAGCACACTCAAGTATCAGCTCATAGCATTGGATTGCAGGAGGGAACCCTACTACATGCACCAGGCCGGATTTCATCATTCCCTACCTCAAGACTAACAGATCCTTCTGAGTTGTCCTCTCCTTGAACTCCTCGTATCTCCAGGCTCCCACATTGGTGTCAGACACCTCGGACTACACCGAAGATACCTTGCTTTCTGGTAGTTGGCTCTTGGTGTCCAATCTTAGCCTTTCTGCTTCTGAAATGGATGACCCCTCCGTGTCACCTTTGGACTTTCCCGCAGCAGCCTTGCTCAATTTAGCCTACATTCACAAAAGAATGTCATAAGTATCAATTATCATTCATATTCCGACCAAAAGATTAGCATAAATCATATAAAGCAATTAGAAACTATCACAAATACCAATCTTTGAGAATCCAGAAAAATAAAGCAGTCTGGGAAAACACCGTAAACCGGGAAAATCTAGTCGGGGCAGAATTTCAGAGAAATCCGACCCAGATGGATTCATGTTGCCAAGACATCACTAGCCGAATAAATCGTTAGTACGGACAAAAGATCATAAGATAATCATGAAATTCATTTATTGGCAACAAGAAATTGGCATTAATCCTATCTTTAGAAAATCGGAAGAAATAAAATCAGACAGGAAAACCAGAAAAATCCGGATGAGACGGATTTTCGCAGACAGTTTGAAGAACTTCAGAAATTGCTACACTCCACGGAGTTGGCCGAAACCGGGAAAATCCGAGTGTGAAGGAATTCCGCAGACACCTCAGAAATCCGACAAAAGACAACACACGAACTAGCGATCACATGATCATGTAACCCTTTCCACTTAGATTCTAATGGTCCCAAAAATTGACGCCAACAGACAAAACCTCAAATGCAAATGAATTCAAATTTCCAAAACCCCTAGATGACTAATCCTCATGGTGAAATAGTGATGCCCAAATTCGGACGAATAAACCCGTCGCCATGAAAACCAGGGTAAGCTCGAGGTTTAGAAAACTATTCCTAAAGACAAATCCAGATTCCTCTGAGTCCTCACAAGGCAGGGGCTAGTCTAATACAGGCGGCAGATTGACGAATCATAAAGAATTCACTATTCTGGGCTGAGCACCGAAAAAACCCTAACTTTGCACAATATGGAAAAATACACGCTAAGAGGGCAAACAATCTGACCCAGAACCCCCTTCAAATGGATGCACCCATCATCTAATGGATAAATACAAACATACATGACACGGGTGATGATGTTTCACAAAGAAATGGGTCAAACCCTAACTTGATAAAACAAAATCGTGCCCAAGGGTAAGCCAACCCGAAATGATCATCATTCAGCACAGAAAAACTCAATCATCATGCAAACAAAAGGAGGGGCCATCAATAACCTACCATGGATTAATCCGGATGAAACCCAAACTTGAAGAAGCGACCACAAAGCAAACACACCCAAGCAACGAAAATCTAGACACTGACACCCAACAATCCACGCGCAAGCAGTCCAAGATCAATCTTCAAAGCTCAAATGGAAACTCTTAATCACCAGAGCAAAAGATAGGTGAATAATGAAGTCAAAGTGATGCTCAAAATGTTTTAAATTCACTCATATGCGCGTTTGAGCAAAGGTACCTTGGTCATTAATGAGTGACAAGACGTGCCTAAAAAATCCAAAAACCCGAGCCCAGGACAGAATTTTGAAAAATCCCCAGATACGCAGAAAATTCAGATGAACACGAATTCTGCAGAAATAGCAAAAACCAGGATTTTGATGAAATTCGGGAAAATAAGGCAAACCGGGAAAATAAGGAAAATCGGGAAAATCCGCCGGAGCTGGAAAATCCTGGAGTTAGGCAGAAACCCGGATTCAGAAAATTCAGCGATGGACAGATAATGAACCAGAGCCTGGGAAAATCCGCCAGAGCTGGAAAATCCCAAAGTCAAGTCAAAACCAGGATTTTGCTTGAAACTCAATTTTAACCAATTCAAGCCTTAGTGAGGGATCAAAGCCAGCAAGACCAACATGTCAAGACCTTAAAAAGGTAAATCCAATAAAACCAAAGGCCAAAAGACATCAGAAAAGAGGGTCCCTACTCCAAGTGGGGCGTGTGTGCAAAAACTACACAACACAACTCTTCCTCTACAAGCCATCTTTTGAATTTCAAACTCCACCTACATGCATTTAACATGCACATTGTTCAAAATGTGCTCCACCTTCCTTCATTAGCATAATGACAAGTGGCATAATGCCATTGGTTCAAGTTTAATCCCACATTCTTTCTATTTCTCATTCCTCCATCCTTCTTTCCTATAAATAGAGGGCTTCTCTATTTGATTTGCATCCACAATCCATGTAATATCACTATGCTCATTTGAATCCACAATCATCCACAACTTCATGCAAGGTTACTATCTACAAATTTGAGCAAGTTCATCCATATTTTCATCCAAGTTTTCATAGTTTTCACCAATCTTAGCAAGGTTATCAAAAAATTTCATCAAGGAGCACACAATCTTCATCAAAGCTCATCAAGGTATTGGGAAAGGGCTTCTTTCCACATCAAAGAAGCACCAATTCCCCCATGGGATTTTGGTTTGATCATTTTTTAATAAGATTTCATTAGTTTTTCATTGGATCTTTTACTTTGTTTTCTTATTCATTGTGTTTGAATGAATTGCATGGGGAATGTTTGTTATAGACTTGTTTATTGACTAATGTTTGATTGTTTGGTCATATTGGAGCAGGTCTAGACCAAGCATTCACACAAAAAAAAAACACATTTGTATTTAGGTAAGCAATGCCTCTCAAATCTTTCACCTATTGAGTAGTCTAAGAGTGGAATACAAGATTTCCATGTGCATACAAAAATGAGCAATAAAAGCTTTAAATAAAGGGAAACCTTCTCATCAAGTCTATAATAGACTCACATTAATATCTAGGTGCAATATCCTTGATCTTTCTTTTGAAACCTCATAGATGTAATTGTGGCTTATACACACAAATCTAGAGAACAAAATTAGTTAGCACTCCCATTGCAGCCCAAAAAACACTCCAACCACAAGAACCAAAGGTGATCAAGCTTTGATACCAAATACCGGGAAAATAAAGGTAAAATACTATAATATGGAAATCTAAAATTAAGTGTAAAAATTTAAAATTAAGTTTGCTTGTTTTCGAAATACCATTTAGTTAATTGTACTTAATTATAGAATACCATTTAATATAATTTAAAAAATAAAATTAGCAACATATAAATGAAAAAACCACATGAGAACAACACATTACATAAAATTTACGTGCAAAAACCCTTCCAAGAAAAAAAAATGCATTGACCTCCTCCTTAAGGATATAGGGAAATAAGATAATTAAAGAATGTGGTTAAAGACACTGTGAATATCACAAAATACATCTATAGCCACAAATGGGTCTTGTATCTCATGTGAAAACATACTAGAGTGGCAAGGAACTCATGTGATTAGGATTCACGTGCTTGGCCACTGATCTCCTCACCTTGGAAAGTATAGAAATTGCATTGTTCAACCTTAAGAACATGTTTATGAATGAAATATGTTTGGAGAGTCCTTATTGTAGGAAGGATGAAACAAAGAGGGTCACGAAGACCATTTTTAATGAGATATTTTCCAAGGTAAGTTTTTTAATCAAAAATTTCTAAATGTTATCATTTTTATTTGTAAAATTTTGATATTTATATTTGTCAATTTTATTTATATTTAAAAAATATATTTAGAATATTTTTTTTATTACATTTTCATCCACTATTGATTTAGGTGTTAGAACCATTAGCTGGGGTTCTATGGTTGGTGGATGGGCATAAAAAACCCATGGGATATCTATATAAGCTCATGGTTAAGGCTAAGGAGGAAATTCAACACTTTTATGAAGTAACCACACAATAGTGTGTTCTACTTTCCAGCTTAAGTGGGACACTAAACTTAATATTTTTAACCAAATTTTCACTTTTTGTCACTTATAGCAAGAAAATTGTTAAGAATTTGCAGATAATGTGAAATGGTGATTTTTTAGATGTAGATTATATATATAATTTAAAAACATAATTTTCTCTTCTTCAAATCATTTATCAATAACTCATTTTTATTCTTTATAATTTTTTTAATTAGTGATATTTATTCCATAACACAAGTTATTTAAGAAACAAGATTAACTCATAATTTCTTAAACATGGATCACTAACACTAATATCTAGTGCATGCATAGTTTTTCATATATATATTTTATTTATTTATATTAATTATTTAATTTAAATTAACTATAATCTAAGGTATTCTTATTCCATAATACATAACATTTTTTTGTATATATCAAAGTTAATTTTCTTTTGTTAAAACAAAAATATAGAGTGCACATATATTTTTTAGAAATTTTATACCTTATTTTATTTTTTTCCACTTGTATTGAACAAATACCTTTATGTTTAGTAAAAATCCTATGTTGACTAGAAAATAGAAAATAAATATAAATAAATAAAATCTATTAGGAACTATAGTTTTCATAAAGCTTACTCAAATAGATATAATTTGAAAAATCTCATATCATGGTGACTCTATTTGATGTCCCAACCCTTGGTTTGAAACACAAATTTCTTATAAAAAATCTATGAGCAACAATAGGATGGCACCAGAAATACATTTGATCAAAGGTACCTTCCTTCAAAAGTATTTCCTTCATTCGAATTTAAAGGTGTCTTCATTGTAAAGTTTCTTCAAATAAATGGTTTTGAACATGAAATAGTTAAAAATAAGAATAAGTCCTTCATTTGAAGGTTATGATAACATCACCTTCAATGGAAGGTCCTTCATTCATAGGTATATGATCATTCAAAGGTATTTTACAATTTTTTACATGCTAGACTAATTATTTTTCCAATTGGGACACACTATTTTAAATCCATATGGCACATCATTGTTAAAAAATGGAACCAAAAACTCCAACATATTAATTTTGTTTATGTGTGCAAGTAAATTGTGCCTAAAATGAACAACTTAAAATGACTAAATTGATCGACACAATGACAAGAAAACACTCAAATTAAGCATAAATGTTAATAAAAAATGATAAAAACATGAAAGGTATTATCAAAAACCAACCCTTTTTCAACCATGGTGAGGTGGTTGTGCTCATGGTTGGTTGAAAGTGAATTATTGTGCCAAAAACATAAGGTTGCATTTGATCTGAATGATGATAATGGATAGTATAATCTCTAATTTGTAGCATTTCTAAAGAATCAAAGGATGAATAGGATTAAAATATGAAATCAATGGCTCATATTGGTTGAGAGCCATGTGGAGATGAGAAGAGTACAAGTGTCCTCATTTGGTTAGAGGAGATGGAGAGAGATAGATTATGGGGATAATCATTGGTGGAGATTCTCCTTGGAGGAAGTAGATGGACAAGATGAAAGGGGTACTTTGGAGTACCCAAGAGGGATGGAAAAGTCCTTTGAACCATGTGACATGGCACCAAGGCCATGTCACATGTATAAGGACCATGCCTTTGTACACATGTGATAATGTGAAGGATTAAAGCGGAGTTGACTAGGATTAGGTTGTGCAAGTGGGTGATTAAGGGATTAATTGATTTTAGCCCACTTAATGGAATGTGTAAAATTAGGGAATTAAATAAATATTTTATTTATTTAATTTTTGGGAAAGGGATAGTGGATTAAGGTAAATAAATAATTTGATTTAATTACCTAAGGTGGACTATAGGAGGAAGATGATTTAATGATTTAGGTTATAAATAAGTGCGAGTGAATAGTGATAAATAGTGATTTTATTGATTAAATAATTAAATATTATTTGATTAATAAGGGGATTAAAATGAGATAATTAATTGAACAATGAGGGTTGTATTCAATCAATTATAGAGGAAATAGTCAGGTAAATGATGATGTGTCAATTTTAGGTGTCTATAGTTTCCTAATAGTTTAACCCAATGTTTTTCTCTCTTTCATTCAAAGAAAAGCTAGAGGTTATACTTGGCCTCAACATATTTATTAAGAGGTTGGTCTCTTATTACAACATTTGGGACCTCATACAAAATGAGATACAAGGTTCTAAGTAGGTGAAGGGGACATTATTTCTGTAAATGTGTATATTTTTAGGAGAGCCACTCTTTAGCTAGTTAAAAGACATATATGTTTAACTTTTGTTTATCGTTTATTTTAACCTTTTACTAAAATCCTTACAAATAAATATTACCATTGAATATTTATGATGGGATTATTTTGGTTCCATAATACCTAATCTTCAAAATATTGGCATTTACATTATATCCTTAACTAGGTAAGCGGCGATTATGAGGTAACTATTGTCTTTAAGGCTATCTTAATAAGAAGCATAAATAAATTGATTCAAATTGATCGAATGGGACTCCTAGTCCTCGCATCACCTGCCTACTTCAACCCCATTTCTACAACCCTGAGCACAACCATAATTTTGTATGAGTTCAAATAGATACTATTATAATACAAGATTCACCCTAGAAATCCTCAAGATGGGAAAACTGATCCCTTCTAAAAGAGTCACACTCCCATCTAATATTTAGTGGCTGGCATATATATTCAGGGAGGCATGCCAAATTAATGCATTTTGGAAACATCAAACCCTCCTGCAGCTGCATCCTCGGCACCATGGTCCACAAAATATCCATGCCACAGGCCTCTACAAAGACATGGTTACTTGTATGAAGGCAACCACTTGTTCTCAACCCAACTTAACACCAAGGTGAAGCTTTTGAGAAACGTGTTTCACAAGAAGACCTAATTTTGAAACAAATGAAAACCAAGGGGAATGATAAAATTATTGACCTCATTTGATTGACAGGGTGGATTTTTTCATGAAAGAGCTATTATTTCCAAAATAGCTGTGTCCATCCCATGTATCCCAGATACAAATAATAACCCAATGCTATAATACAACATTACAAGTGGCCCCAAATAATTAAATAGTGTTTCCAATACATCTCCTACATTTACTGCAAATAAATAATTATTAATTACATTATAATATAACATTTTATGCAATGGTATACAACACCAAATCCTAACATTCTCCCACTTGTTATATATATTGAATAAGGGTCAATCAATGAAATACATCATTATATCCATACATGAAACTACATGAATCTCCAACATGCTCTTGTGCTCCCTCAAGATACCTAGAATAAAACCAAAGTGACCACCATCTCAAGAAAGAACTCCTCTCATCCTCCAACATTCCACCTATGGACGAAAAGTAACATAACAAGGTGAAGATGCACCAATCCAAAGAACACAAGCATCAAATATAAGTGATTTAATAACAAAGGCTCCAAGTTGTTTTCAAAGGTTAAAACCCACATGATCAAAAATAACATCCACAACACATGCTAATAAATCCAACCATCCATACCAACTAGGTACCAAAAACATTAGTAAACTCATGCCAACAACATATGCAACCCATAAACCTCAATCAAGCTCCATGTATCAAACCTAACAATGAAGAACATACACATCCAAGAACTCTCACTACATGGGTAATGTCAAATATGAAAATTCTCAAGGAATATCAAGTATTCCAATCAAAACTATACCAAGGTGTGATAAATGATCAAAAAAATGAAGTACCAAGAATAATCACACTAATCCACAAATGCAACACAAATAGTTTTA
Organism: Sequoia sempervirens; assembly: GCA_007258455.2. Lineage (NCBI taxonomy): Eukaryota > Viridiplantae > Streptophyta > Pinopsida > Cupressales > Cupressaceae > Sequoia > Sequoia sempervirens. The sequence goes on along the minus strand of VDFB02058242.1, from coordinate 371,122,064 downwards.
TACTATCTCACAACATGTCGCCATAATCCTCCCAAATCATATGAACATGAACCTTCAAGAAGGAACTATGTAACAAAGAGAGAAAACCTACAAATCATGCCATGTCCTACCAACACCTCAAAGTGCTATGATGTGTCAATTATGATCTCCTTACAATGAAAAATAAAAAGCCTCAACAAAACCCAAACATTCAATATCTTGGACAAAACTAAAATATGTATCATGTGTAAGGCCTACATGGATGTAAGCCTCCTAACCAAAGAAATAAAACTCAATGTATCAATTCCTAAAACAAGGAAATCGGACCAATAAAAATCTCCTAAAACTCCTCATCAATGGATGATAACATAAATATACTCATATGCACAAGGAGATAACCATGCCAAACATCCCTCAAAATAAATCCTCCATAACCAACTATCCATAGCTCAAGATTGTTAGTTTTTATTATTAGATTTAATGCACAAAATTACCCTGGGAAAACCCTCCTCTTGAGGGGAAAAACCCAGTAACAAATATCTCTCTATTATATATCAATAATGGCAACAACTCTCATTACAATGAGGCCAATATCAAGGTTGATATGTAGCACCTTCACAAGATGCAATGATAACAAGTAATCAACACTTCCTTGTAACTCATATCTTCCCTTAAGCAATTTGCTATCTGCTCTTGATAATTCACAATCTGCATTTGATTGATCTACCCTTGAAGAATTCGCACTTGGAAGAGAAGAAATGCTCGAACTTAATTGATACCCAAATAGAGTGGAATGATCTTGTATTTATACAACTTGAAGGAGAGAGGTCACACCTTTTCATGCAAGGTTGGCCATCATAAAATAATAATTTCAATTTAATAAATGCAATTTACAAGGAAGGTCATCCAAGAAGATAATTACAAAGTTTCCATGTGAAGCGTCTCTTTACATTGAATAATCACATATAAATAAGGAAGTATGAAGCCCGAAGCTGCAATTACATCAACACTCCCTCTCAGCTAGGGAGGAATGCTTCCTGCTGCACAAGACACATCACCTCATTGTGATGTCAACCACAATGGCTACAACCATATGTGGAAAGAAAATGATATCACCTCATCGTGATATCAAATATTACCTCATCGTGATATCTACCACAATGGCTACAACCATATGTGGAAAGGAAATGATATCACCTCATCATGATATCAGATATCACCTCATTGTGATATCTACCACAATGGCTACAACCATGTCTGGAAAAGAAAGATATCACCTCATCATCATATCAGATATCACCTCAATGTGATATCAGCCATAATGGCTACAACCATGTATGGTATGTACAAGTGTTCATCACTTGCGTGATGTTGTCACTTCAACATGAATTTCACCATGGCTCTCCCAGAGGGTGAAACACAAGTACAAGAAAATCATCATAGACTCTCTCACATGATGTTTTCATGGAGTCACACACATGACATCTGCCATGGCTCTCCCAAAGGGTGGAACATGAGCTCTCACCGCTCTCCTGTAAGAAGAATGAATTACCAAGGGATTTCACCTCGAACTTCTCTCACTGAGAAGAATTCATTACAGAGGAACATTGATACTGAGACTCCTTCTCAGTTAAGGCTGGATTCTCCACTATACCAAGCTTATCTCAAAAGTACACAAACTCTTTATCCCAGAGAGAAGCTTCTATGAGAATGCTTGTTCTATCAGCATGATATATTCCCAACTGTAGGCTTCCTTAATACCCACATAATTCTAATAATATAATGGTATTTGATCTCAACATGTTTGGTTCTCATTACATGAAACATAGATTGATAGAAAGCTTCACATACTCCTGTTTTGTCACAAATGGCCATAGTAGTCATCATTGTCCAAACAACATGTAAGGAGCTAATGGCCACACCGCCTCCCGTGTTTCCAGACACAAGATACACATACCTCACCACCCATTCTCAATGCTGCTGCCAGATGATTGCTTCCCTATTGCTAGGATATCATGTTTCCATCCTAAACTCAAGCAACATCCAAAGGTGCTTCCACAAGACACTCCTGCCCAATCGTAATTAGTATAACCATTCAGCCCAAGTCCATAAATTTAAAGAATATCTCTAAACCTATATTCGCCACTTAAGTATTCATTATGTTTCACTAACAACAAGATGTACCCTTACCTTGGTCCACACATGAACTTGAAAATGCACTTACTACAATCCCAGCCTTTAGTATATAGATAATATCAACAATCTAAATTAACCTACATAGTAGGATCTACCATAAATCAACTAGTTGCAGCCTCCTTAACCATAATAAAGAACCAAGATCAACTATATTACCATCTCTTTAGGTTCAGCCAGGTTCCTCCTGAATCTTCAAGTAGACCAACCTTTCCTCAATCTCTTTGTCCAAGATTCTTACAACATCCTCTCCTCTTAGATAAATGTTTCTTCCAATGCACCTCCTGCACCGAGAGTTCAAGATAGTCCTCCTCAACCTCATCCCAGATCACACTATTTTGAATAGGTTTGTGGAGCTACCAATGTCAAATCTAGATGATAGTCTTGAGAAATTATAATCTTAGTAGCTAAAGGGATCCTCTAAGGGTTTAGCACCTAGCCTTGTAATATAGTAATCTTCACTTCTTCTCAGTGAGTTACAAAACTCCCTCTTGATCCCTACTTTAGAGATTGCAAAGAAGACTTCTAGAAGTGAGCTCCCTCTAGCCACCAACTCAGTCCTATGGCTGCAAGTTGTGACTTCACACTTGATCATTTCTTTGGTTGGCATGACTTCCTCACAAGATGCCTCAAGCTTTTCATCACTAAACAATCTCTCATCACCTTCTTGCTCCTCAATCCATCCTAGAAGCGATTTAGAGAGAGATTACAAATACTTTTATATGTAATGCCCCGTCTTGTAACCTAAGAAATGTTGCAATTGTCTATGAAAGTGAAATAATTTTTTTTAAAAGTGTTAATATTAACTTTATTAGTTCCATACATTCTCTAAGTTATGTGACGACACACTACTTGAGAATCCCATAGATGACTTTACTATTTAGCATTGCATTTATTTAGTTAACATAAACTTAAAAGTAAACATTGCATAACATTTGAATTCCATTCATGAAAGTATAAAGTACAAATACGATTTTTACATTGCATTTGAAATGACATTACAATACTCATTCTTTAGATCAGGTAGATCAAATAATAGTTTACAATTTCATATTACAAATGTTCACCTCATAAACAATTGAGGGATGTTACAAATATAAGATTTCCAATGATACAATAAAGAAAGTACATATATATCCAAATACAAGCTCTCCATCCATAAAACTCTCATTGCCACGATCAAGAACTGGGGACCCAACGGAGTAAGGTGCACGTTCCACCCAACCATGTGGTACCCGTAGGTCCACCCCCCATGCTAGGAGATAGTAATAAGGTTCCCTAGACATAATCTACTAACCCTAGACACAAGTACATACTTAACTGATGGTTACATTGCTTCCAAATTTACGATAATCAAATATACTAAGCTCACAAGGTTATTGTTATTTTAGGTGGAGTGTCATCACAATGTTGCATAGGTTATCCTGGTGTTTCTTCCTAGGTTTTGGCCCCCAACTTGGGTTACCCTGGTAACCTCTTATAAAACCCGGCCCCACATGCAAACTGTTACGGAATCGAATATCTTTTAAAGTAACAAGATATCAATTTGCCATTCCAGGCCTTCTCAACTTAATCTTGAGACTGAACTAGCTCTTGAGTCTATAAACGAGGCATATTAATCTAATTAAAGATTTTAAGCTAATTAATGTTTTGTTTTAGTTTCCACTGACTTACTAACTCTTCATGAGTTACCCAGGCACCACTTTGTGTGCCGGCCCTCACACAGAGCCACTCCCCTAAAAATAACAAAAGGAATCTAAACAAAGTGCACAAGAATTCAACATATATTTCTACACATTTCATAATGAACATCAAGTCTATGTTCATAAAACCAAGTGTCTAAACACCATGAAAAACCATGTACACAACCTTAGTCAACACAAGAATTCTATTTAAACAATAACAACTCCCACATTATACAACTTGTCTGGAAGACTTGTACGTCTAATACATTCCCAATTTGCCCAACTAAAAGAAACACAATTTGAAGCAAACCAAAAAATAAGGAGTCTACATTAGGATTTACTAAATCCAATCAATCAAAGTATGAAGTACAAAATTAATCATCTAGGATTTAATTTATCTTCTATTCAACACGAAAATCAAATCTATATTTTGCTCAATTTCATAACCACATATTATAATGAAATCAATATAAACTCTAAAATATTAGTTTAATTTAAGCACAAATAACTTGTCATTGTAAATTAACCATTAAATATCTATATCTAAATATTTAATAATTTTTTTTTAAATATCTCATTGATAACACAAATATATTTCCAAATTTTCTTAACATTAAATAAATATATAATTATAAGTATTATATATATATTATATATATATAATATATATTATATTATTAATATATATTACATATAACAAATATATATATAATAATTATACAAAATATAAATATTAATGCTAAGTATTATAAAATAAAACATGTATTTAAATTTCGTATAACTTTTATTATAAAAGTTAGGGTTTAAAGCCCTAGCTGCCCGCAGGTTGCGCTGTGGGTAGGGCTGCCTTCGCAGCCCGCCCCACAGGGCTCGACCGTGGGAGGTTGAGCTGAGTGCTACCTGTGAGGGCAGCACTAGGCTCGGCCCTCACTACTATCCCCCGCGGGTGGGCCGTGGGTAGCCCCGCCCAGAGTGTTGTGGCTTCACTATATTTTAATATGTATTGTCTAAAAAAAATAAACGGCGATTTCTATAATTCTATTTTTTTTAAATAAAACTCCAAAATCCACCTGTACGGAAATTTCACAATATTCTTACAAAGAATATAAAAATTTTCTCAATTCAATTTATATATGAATACATATATATATATAAATATATATATAAATTCACAATCAAATGAATAATTAATTATTAAAATCATGCATATATTTTCAACAGGGTTTGTAATGGGGAAATTCAGAAATTTCTACAGTACGCACAATTTTTTTTCCCAACAAGTTCTAATTTATTCCCTGAGGTTTCAATTTCATTTCCCAAATAAATGATTTCCCTTCACAAATTTTACTCAGATTATTTCCTACAGGAAGCTTTTATCAAAGAAATAACAAATTCTCTACAGACTAAATTGTCGAGAAGAACATAGATGAAAACACAAACAATTTCCTCAAACAAACACATTTTTAACAATTTTAACAAAACTCCACAATTCTAATTCTTTTTCACAGAAAAACTTTTCAAAAGAAATAAATTAAATAAATAACTAGTGAAAAACCTATTTCCTGTAGCTTGAAACTTGTCTATAGAAGAGAAACTTTGCTGCCTGTTGCGTGCAATCCTCCAAATCTCCTCCAGAAAACCAATACCCAAAAGAAAACAAATACTAATCCAAAAAGCTTCTTCCAGAAAAATTAAGCAAATCCCAGAGAAAAATCACAAAATTACACAAATCAATATTTTTAACAGAACCCTATTCTTTTCATTTCCCGTGAAGTAATTTTTTGTTTTGCCCAAATCCATAAAAATCTTCCAATAGAATCCTCAACAAACAAAAAGCAATTAATTTTAACTACCACACATGTCGAGAAGAAAATATCTTCCAACAAACTCACGGCAATCCTTTATTTCTTCCTTATCAAAAATTGAATGCCTTTCAAGAATTAAAGAATTCAAATTTTAAAAATGCAATTTCCCTTTTCTTTATTTAATTTATTTATTTAACAATTAAAATACCATTTCCCACATAACAATTAATTTTAAATTTAAATCTATTCACACTAAGTAGTTTTAATTTAATTAATTAATTTATTTAATTAAATAATTTTAATCTCAGTGATCAAATTTAAACCAAACAAACTAATTAATTAATTAAATAAAATATAAAAATTTATTTTCAACATTTAAAATTAATTTAAATAAACAATAAATAAAAGAATATTAATCTATCATTAAATTAACAAAATTTTCCTTTCAAAACAATTGATCCAATCAAACACAAACAAGACCAGCAAAGACTCCAGACTAAAACTGACAATATACTGTGACTGGGTTTAAGACTAGACTAGTATGAACCTTGTTACTACCTCCCAATCAACATTTTCATTGAGTCTTGACACGCTCAGACCTGAGTAACCAGGTGGAGTCGGTGTCATGTACCTGCAATCCTGCAACCAAACAAATAACATGCATATATATATAATCCATTATACAAGCACACCGTGTGGAGAAAATCACGGAAATCACAGGGCACTCACAAGCGAGTGATGCAACTCCGTTCTCCACACCAATACACGTCACATCAAACTGACAATTAAATAACAATTAATCTACCATAAACATATATTTAGCAATAACATCTAAAGGAAAACATCTACGCTAATACAAAGCATGTCAGAAATTAATTATCACCATACAATGTTTATCATATCACAAAACGAATCCACTTTCGCTCTAAAGTCAGCGATCAAAATATCCAAAACAAAGTACCAAAGTCTATCAATGTGAAAACATGCAAACAGAAAACACAAGCAAAATGGAAGGGTACTACATTATAACTATCCAAAGAAATATCAAGGCTAGAATCATACAAGGTTTACTATGACAAGTTATAGCATGAACACATAAGAGTGTTATGAACAATATTAAAACATGAATAAATAAATCAACCTAGAAGTGAAACATGTAGCAAATATCAAAAGATCGGAATGAAGGGATAAAGAACTTATCTTTATTGAATTATGAAATAACTCTTTCTTCCATCTTTTACTCCTCTCGAAAGTGCTAAACTTAGCACAATAAAAGATAATCTGCACATCTACAATTTTCTTGAATGCATTATGCAGTTAGCAATTAGAACCAACTCTCTCCAAGAGTTCAAGGATTTATCATAGTTCATGCATTAGAGAATGATATCGATGTGACCAGCTAATCACCATCGAAATTGTAATTCTCCTTTTATTTTAGAGTCACACTCAAAAATCTTCACAACCAACATGAAATAACTTACAATAAATGAAATCTTCAAAGGATCTTAAGCTAGAGAACACAATTTGAGAGAAACCACTATCATTTTTTACTAATTACAAGATCCAACTAAATGATATAACTCAACAAACAAAGAATACTTATCTCTTTAAATATTCTAATGGATGCAAATACTAGACACAGTAAGATACGCTGGTCTTGCACACAGATCAACACACAACCTTCACGGCTTGAGCACAAGCCCATGACTTAGAATAGAAATTCCCTAGAATCATTCTAAGGGGAGATCTCATCCACATCCGCAAATGAAGCATGTTGATTAGCCCTGGTTTGGCAATCCTTTGCATAGTGACCAAACTTGTCAGAACAAAAACATTGGACTTTAGAGAGGTCCCACTTCTTCTTGAATGTGGGAGCACCATCAGCTCCTTTATCTCTATTCCTCTTGAAATATCCTTTCTTTCCATCTTTCCCTTTCTTCTTTGAGGATTGAGCGGAAAGAACATGAATGTCTTCATTTGTATAGCTTCAAACAATACCTCTCACAGCCAACCTAGACTCCTCTTGAATATAGTCCACCCTCAAATGATCAAACTTGGGAAGTTTCAATCTTGCATTGATTCCTTGAATGTAAGACTCCCAAGATGAAGGAATACCATTAAGAGCCAACATGGTAAAATCCTTGACATCAACAAAATGACCAATAGAAGAGAGTTGATCTCTCAATTCAGAAATCTTCATGAAGTAAGCGATGATAGATTCTCCTTCCACCATCTTAACATGATGAAGTTGTTTCTTTAATGCAAGTGCCCGACTTTTGTTGTCGATTTTGTACATCTCCTCCAAATTTTTAAACATCTCTCTTGTCATCTTCAACTTGGAGACAATAGGAATGATATGATCCTTCATGTAATCAACTAACATCTTCTTTTCCTTGATATCTTTCTTCTTCCACTGTACCTTCTCTTCCTCATCAGTAGGTTTGGGGAATTTTCTCTCCACAAACTTGAACAATTCACTTTCTTCCAAGGTGAGCATAATTTTGAATCTCCAAGATGTGAAATTACATGTTCCCTCAAGTCAATCCTCAAGCTTAAGACCAAACACCATCTTGACAAAGAGATAGAAGTAAACAATGATGAGAAAGAGAGTAAAGAGTATCGTTGTAATAACAATCCGATCAAGATCTTTTTCAAACCCACTCTGATGCCATGTTAGTTTTTATGATTAGATTTAATGCACAGAAATTAATTTCAAAATCAAACACAAAGACACATCAAATACCCTAGTAAAACCCTCCTCTTGAGGGGAAAAACCCAACAACAAATATCTCTCTATTTTATATCAATAATGGAAACAAGTCTCATTACAATGAGGCCAATCTCAAGGCCGATATGCAACACCTTCACAAGATGCAATGATAACAAGTAATCAACACTTCCTTGTAACTCATATATTCCCTTAAGCAATTCGCTATCTGCTCTTGATAATTCACAATCTTCACTTGATTGATCTGCCCTTGCAGAATTCTCACTTGGAAGAGAAGAAATGCCTGAACTGAATTGATACCCAAATGGAGTGGAATGATCTGGTATTTGTACAACTTGAAGGAGAGAGGTCGCACCTTTTCATGTAAGGTCGGCCATCATAAAAATATAATTTCAATTTAATAAATACAATTTACAAGGAAGGTCATCCAAGAAGATAATTATAAAGTTCACATGTGAAGCATCTCTTTACATTGAATAATCACATATAAATAAGGAAGTATGAAGCCCGAAGCTGCAATTACATCAACAAAGATCCATAACTATAAAAGATAAACCAATAAAAAAATTAGGCTAAATAATCCTCAAATGAGTCTCCCAAAATAAATCACCATGGCTCAAGACACATTCCCATGACACAACAAAGAACAAAACATAACACATCTAAAATAATAATGGAGAAATACCTTTCAGATGATAAACCATCGAGTAGACCAAGAGTGGGAATGAGAATTCTCCTCCAGGATAACCAAGTCATCATGACTCACTCAAAGAACAATATCCTCTCAAGTCCATCATGAGCTCACATCCATATTCAGATGAAGTCTCCTTGGTCTTCCTGTTGAAACCTCCAAAGAGTAATCATCTTAAGAAAATATCTTTAATCACAAGAGAACTCCAACCTCACCCAAATCTCCAAGTAGCCATCAGCACCTAAAACTAACCAATCCATGCTAAGCTCCAAATGTATCATTGTACTATCATGAAGCTCCCAAGAAATGACCAATACACTCAGTACCAAGAGAACCAATAAGACCAATGTTAATGATCTAGCCATAGAATCAGGAACCCAAACATGACATCATGATCTAACCATCTCCTCCTAGGAGATCACATATAGCCGTTCGGATACATCCTAGTATCAAGAGAGCATATATCGTGTAAAACCCCTAAGATTGAATCAATATTAAACCATGAAACAATACCAAACACACTCTAAACCAAGAATTAACATCTCTAATCACATGAAGATAACTAGTTCTTAATAACGAACCTATAAATGTGAAAGAACTCTTCTATAGTAACACGATCTAAGAGCTCCTCCAAGACATCCACAAACACTAAATAAGATCATCCATCACCAATGATGAATCCATATAACTACCAACAACTCCATTGAACCATAATACCAAGCTACACATGACATTGTGATAACCAATTCCCAAATGAAGATCACCCATGGTCCACACACAATCAATCAACTGATATCCCAACAACTCCAAAGAACAAGTAGAACCAAGATATCAAAGCCAAGAAGATACAAACACCATCAAAACATCATGAATCAATCCTACACCAAATCATCATTGTCAAAATCTCCCACTAAAATTTTTAACCAATTAAATGTAATCAAGCTATCATGACATCATGATAAAACCACATGCTACAAGTCCCAAACACTAACACTAATGGAAATATAACCATCCATCCTCTCATCTCAAAGCAACATACCAATGCAAAAATGGTCATAGATAAGGCCAACTAATAAATTGTGCATCAACACTAAAAAATCTCATGGATATAGATAGTCCACATTCAAGTAATCCCACTACAACTAAATGGGTGATCAGCCCATACAACTGCATAACTCACAATTCCCAAATATTGAAACACGCAAATTCATCACCACATTAGTAACCTACAAATTGAGATATCAAATAAGATAATCTTATAGACATCAAGACTCAAACACTAGATCAACCACATATCTAATTTTCCAAATATGTCCACAAATGAGTAACCATATTTAAGGAACCAATCAAGAATCTAGGAGATAAGAACAACCTCTTAATACCAAATCATAACACCATCAAACAACCACATACATTATCATGTTGTTTCAATGCATAAGTGTACCTGCATAACCATGACACCATATTATCAAAAAAATTGTACCTATACTCAACTATCACCCACATGAGACTCCAAGTCTCCACACATCTCAACCCATGTCCTAAAACTAGAATACAACTTGTATACCTATCACTATCAAAGAACATCTCTAAAAAAACTTGTAAACTTATACTAGAAGAACTAAATTGATAATCATCTATACCATCATAAATATGATATAAAAACATGTACTCCCTCAATTTTTTGCCTCTTTACTCATCTGTATTCTCACACAATCATACCTCAAATATTAAGCACCTACAAGTGATCAAACAAGTACAATCCTCTCTATGCACCAAAAACTGAAAATATAAATGATCCACTATGCAGTACATTGCACATGCTCTCCAACACATATTTGAAATTAAAAAAATTGATTATGTATGTAAAATTATGTCCAAAACCATGTAACTAAGAACATCCAACTTACAAGCCCCAAAAATTGATAAAAATTAAAAAAAAATGGAACCAAACCTATACCACTACATAGTGTTCATAGAGATCTTTCCATCAACTACTAGAAGACAAAAATTTGACATTCTGGGTGAAACTTATGCCCATTTAAATAAACTTATCCAACATGCCTTGCTAGTGGCTCTATGGTGGCCCGATCGATGGTGCTTTGGAAAAAAAATATATATTAATTTTTGTATTAATTCTAAATCAAAAGATTAATTAAACCTCTTAGGGGGTTGGGAGTTAGGCCCCACCCAATCAGGGGCTAGGGAACGGGGGCCAAAGGCATGTCACTAGTGGTTGACAAGCTATTGGGTACAGTGACTATGTCAACAACCACAAATTTGGCATCAGTTAAGGGTATGGGGTCTATAGACCCCTACCTAAATAATTTTTTTAATTTTAAAATTTTTCAATAAAATTTTCATTATGTAGTTTTTTTATTTTTTATTTTTTATTTTTCCCTCTATAGACCCGTATGGTCATATGATAGGCTATAAGGAGTAGAAAAATTGCATTTTTTCATAGTGGTCAAAATAAGGAAAATTTTATATCAATATTTATTCCTTGACCATCCTAGATCCAATGGTGAGGTCTTTTGTCTCAACAAGTCATCCATGAAATTTCCCCTACAAAACCCTCATATGAAAGCACAAACCAGGAATATTAATTTTTGTATTAATTCTAAATCAAAAGATTAATTAAACCTCTTAGGGGGTTGGGATTCGGGCCCCACCCAATCAGGGGCTAGGGAACGGGGGCCAAAGGCATGTCACTAGTGGTTGACAAGCTATTGGGTATAGTGACTATGTCAACAACCACAAAGTTGGCGTCAGTTAAGGGTATGGGGTCTATAGACCCCTACCTAAATAATTTTTTAGATATAAAATAAACCTAACAAATCTACAAACACCAAAAGCTTAAATCTATAAAACAATTTTTTCACATGTGTTCCATACATGTAATGCCTCAGATCTTTCCTGCATTTCTATGGATTCAACTTTGCATCAAATATACTCTAACAAGGGTTATCAAAGAAGCTAGGGTCTCACACCTCCCACAACCATGAAATATTTGATACCACTTGTTACGAAATAATGCATCAATACCTGATTCATTTAATCTATTTCCTACATAACTCTCATGAGATAAAAACATGCATACAATCTTATAGAATAATCATAATGCATGGATCAAATAGACAAGCCACAAGATAACACAAAATTGTTGATGTTTATCATTGATGTGAAAGGTTGATGGAGTTTGTTCATTGATTCATGTTTATGATGTTTGTTGAATGACATTTTTTATTGATGCAAAATGAAAAGGTGCTTGGTCCTTCCTTACAAGGTGATTGTGTCCTTAGATGTGTTCATGTTCATGATGCAAAAGTTCCAAAGGTAGTGTTGATGCAATGGTTGCAAAATGTAAAAAAATTATTCATGAAAAAGTGTGATAGAGCGGAACTTCAACAATGCTTCATGAAAAAGTATGACAGAGTGGAACTTCAACAATGCTTAATGACAAAGTACTTTTTAATCATTCAGAGGTTGTCATCTTTCACACATTTCCACATCAATTATTTAGTGGAAGAGTTCTGCATAAAATCATGATTACTAAAGAGGCGGTAATATCGAGAGAGATTGTCTTTAAGGCTTCTCTTAGTGGGATTGTTATTGTTTATCATCTTTCAAAAGTTTGGCTTTGTTTTCATTTCTTATTATCTATTTCAGAGACTTATAGAAGGCCATGGTGGAAAGTTCATTTTAAGGTTTTTGATTGTTGAAATATTGAGCAATATCCAAACCCTAAGGCTATACTAAACCCTAAGAACCTTGAAGAGGTTTATTCCTTATGAAGACTTTAATACAAAATTATATTTATGTTATGTTTGTTTGTTGACCGGATATACAAGGTAAAAATTCACTTAAGTGACAACTTGAGGGTTTGAGCTCCATGGGAAACTGGCCCCTACCCTTAGGGTTAACTGGCTAAATAGGTTTAAGACCTATATTTTATCACCCAATGAAAGATCAAAGGTCAAAATTTAATTGTTGTATTGGTGGGATTCAAAAATCAAAGGCTCTGATTTAAAACTGAATAACAATTACTTCTTGAGGTTGCCACTTTGACAGGCATATGGATGTCTTTACATTTGTTTTAGTTAAATAGATTTTTGTAATTATTTTGAAAAAACTATGATATGAGAATCTCTACCAGTGCATAGAGGAGTTTTGAACAGTTGTCTATACTTTGTGAGAGAGTAATGAGTACAATGACACCATGTTTTTTAAAACGATACACATAGAAATGGAAACTTACATAACATAACATCAAAGAGATATATGATGCCTCTATTTTGGTTGTATCCATGAGTTATGGTTTCTTTCTGTAGATCAATTTCATCTAAATGAAACCTCAGGTGATTGGATTCTGACTGGTAGTAAGAACAATGTGTGAATTTATTTGATAGTGCCTTGAATGTGTAAGTGTCCATGTGAGGGATGATTATCATAACAGTGGACATGATTGTTGTGTCATTTATTTATTCAAAAGATGGTTACAGTCAATAAATGAGCAAAGGTTGAGAATACTATGTTCATATATACATGATTTTGTATCTTGTTTGTGTTTGTAAATCACAGGTGACTGAAGGTTGATTAGAGCTAAGAGCAGTGTATGAACTTGTATAACAGTGAAAATTTCCATGTGACTAATAATAGTGGATATGGTTGTGTATAAGTCATCCTTTGTGTCATCTATCTATTCATCTAAAATAAGGTGAAAATCAAGGTGTGTATGCAAAGATTGAAGATGATTTGTCTATATATACATCAGTTGAAATATTTCTTGTGTTTGTTGAGATAAGAGGAGTCTTGTAATGAAATTATTATTCATGTATTCAAGGGATTTGAAGTGTTGAATGTTTGTATGTGAAAGAATGGAAATTGATGATTTTGAGCTTATTGTAAATAGAGTAGTACTCTATATATTTTTTCTTCAATTCTCGTTGGAGTTGGTGCTCCTATTTGTCATTGGAGTTGGTGCTCTTGTTGTTTTAGGATTTGGTGCTCCTGTTGTTTTTGGATTTGGTGCTCCTGTTGGTTTTAGAGTTAGTGATCTATAAGGATTTGGTGCTCCTAGATATATTGTAATCAGTGATATTTTGGTCAATGAGACCTAATGATGAAAAAATTTTGAGGATTGCATTGGTCCAACTCACAAAGTGGTTTTTCCCTTTCTAGGGTTTTCCACTTATAAATCTTGTGTCATGGTGATATTTATGTGTTTACATTGAAGTTTGTGCTTGTCAAAAGTTAAAATTGATTAATTTCTTAGGTTTTTGTACATCACTGATTCACCCCCCTCTCAGTGATAGTGAGTATTCCTAAAAAAATATATCCTAGCAAAACCCTTAAGAGGGAAAAATCGAGCCTCCAAAATAATTCATACTCCATTTATTATTCAACAATAAAATAATACATGCACTTACAAAGTTACAATGAATACTTCTAAAACATCAAGCCTCTCTAATGCATCCTCTATGTGTCCAATCATGAATCCATACATCACATTCCATGCTTCACATATGCATTCCTCAAAAATATTCAATACTATGACAACCCACTCACCTAACCAAACTTAACCACTAAACATGTGTTTTCTTTTATAGAAACAAGCTCACACAAATACAACCAAGTGGTAAGATAAAACCACGTACCCAAAAACCATGTGAACACAAAACTATTGACCCCTCATTTAATATTGGGTACAAAGTTTTCACATTATTAAATACTTTCCCCAAATATTAAAACATTATCTTATGTCTCCCACACATAAAATAATAACCCAATGTTACAATACAACATTACAAGTGGCCCCAAATAATTACCTAGTATGGCCAAACACATATGCTAGAAGTACCACAACTAAATAATTATTTAATTACAATATCATAATATAACATTTTATGCAATGATTTCCAACACCAAATCCTAACAATCTTAATAATGTGCAACCTTTTGTTGCATGAAAAGAGGGTACAAGATAGGATACACATCATATGTTTGAAACTAATGAAATTGATTCATATTTAGATAATATTTTTGAGGTATCAATGTGGATCCAATCTATACTAATGATGATATAGTTGATTTAGAGAGATGTAGAAAAATGACAATTGAATGTGTTAGCATATGAAGATGTAAAAGGTAAGGTGAGTTTGGTGAGCCATCAAGGAAAGGTTTAACAAATACAAAGGTTAATCATATGCATGAGGATATTGTTGAGTCTCTTGTTGAAGATATTGTAAGTTTACCAACTATTTCCATGATACCCACACATCAACAATTTTTTTCTCTCCAATATGCTTTTATTGGGTTTGTTCTGTTTTGGGCTTCTCTTTGGTTCCCTAAGTTGATTCCTAAAGTGAATTTTTTCTTTTGGTTATTTTTCTAAAACAAAGTTCTTACTATTGATAATCTTGTGAAATGGGGTTTTATGATGCCTAATAGATGTTTTCTTTGTGAAGAGGTTGTAGAGGATGTGTACCATCTTTTGATTGGTTGTAGGTTTGTGGGGGATGTTTGGGCCCTTGAACTCTCTCTGGAATTTGAGCTAGGTCTTCCCATCTTCTATTGGGGATTTGTGGTCTCAATGGTTAGGCTCGTCTTCTAATATTGCTTTGGACTTCCTTTGGTCTCTTATTCTTCCTCATTTGGAGTGGGGAATTTGGTTGAAAAGAAATAACATAATTTTTAGGGATGTTGCCCTTCCCCCTATCAGGCTTGCTTATAAGATTTGTGTTGCCATCAAAGAGAGATTTCTTTCTGAGGTGTCCTTTCAGATTGGACCTAATATTGTTGTTTCTTTGTGTGATGCTCTTGTCTCCCTAAATTGGAACATCCCTTGTGATATTTCTCTTCCTTTGAAGAAGAGCAAGACTTCTAGGAATGATGTTTTTTGGAAATCTCCTCCTGTTGGTTGAGTGAAAGTCAATTTTAATGGAGCTATGAAAGGTAATTCAGGACCTGCTGGTTGTGGGGGAGTGTTGCATGACTCTAATGGTAGGTTTTTTTCATGGTGGTGCTCCCTTTAGGAACCCAGAAAAACCACTTTGTGGAAGCTTCAACTGCCTACCATGGTCTAAAAATGGCTTAGTCCCTTAAATGTTATTAATAACCTTAAAAATTCTACCCCTCCTTCTTGGTCAGTTGAACCTATTATTATTGATTCTTTGGAAATTTTGAATTCCTTTGATCAAAGTTTCATATCCCATATTTATAGGGAGGGAAATTGTCTTATAGATAAATTTTCTAATTATAGGGTTTATGAGTATAAATTTTGGGAATGGAATGACCCCCTCCCCATTGACATACAATCAATTTTCAATCATTATATTCAAGCCATTTGAGGAGGGGGTTCCCTTCATGATTTTTTTAAATCACATGTTAACTCTCATGTGGTATTTTAAATCCAAGTGTGATTTCTTAAGTGGATTCTCCTTGCATTTTAATGATTTGGTAGAGGTTCGTAAAGTTCTGCATTCAAGAATAATTATTTCCTCTTATCACTTCAGTTCTCCCACATAGATTGTGGTTGTTTGTAAAGCCTTCTCCTTCTTGAGGCTTCTTCTATTTTGTATCCTCTACAAATACTTGAATTTGTGGTTTTTCTTTGGAGTTGTCATGGGTGGCAAGAGGAATCATGTTGAGCCAATTTCTTATGAATCTTCCAAGAGTAACAAGAATGTTTGGGGGTTGTTGTAGGCTAGGGGTGTTACTCCCTATATTGAAATATTTCATGGATTCAATCCTAAGGTGTCACAGGCTTTTGTTAAGGGATGGAAAAGCAGAGTCCTGAGGGTATTCATGATAGAATTCAATATTATTGAAGATTTCATTGGTAATATCATGGGGTTGGCTATTGAGGAAAGGAAAGTTTATAGGGACAAGAAAGAGTCTAGTTTTGTAATGCATGTCTTCTTTAAGGATGATGAAAGGAGTCAATTGGAGAAGGTGAAATGTGGAGGCTTTGCTTGCAGCTCTATCAAGGCTATTTGGGGTGATGTGGCTGTTAAAATCATGAGGTATATTACTCTTGATGGCCACTTCTTTGTTCATTTTAGCTACCATTTTGTTATGTTAAATCACTTTAGGCATAAGAAAAAGGTTTCTTTCCCCTTTTATTTTCTTTTCTCCCTTGAAAATGGTATAAAATACCATAAAAGGAACCCTAAGAACCCTATCCTTTATGAGGGATTAATTCTCCTAATTATGGAACATGATAAATCCTACTCAATCCCTGATGAGCCCAAGAATATTTCTAAAGGAAGTCATAAAATGTTTGATTTTGAGTATGATACTGGGTCTGAAACGGGTTTTGGCTCTGAGGAGTTTGTTGTTGGGTCGAAAGCCTCTATGGAGGTTCTTTCAAAGCCTTTTGAGTATTTTGAGGGTAAGCATAAAAATAAGGCTAAATCTTCTAAGCCCTTTGAGTCTAAATATTATATCATTCGTAGTGAGGAGGTGGAGGGTTCTATAGATTTCACTAACACCCAAAAGGTTAAATTAGGAAAGCACCTGGCCCCTATTGTTAAGAAACTGAAATTGAAGGGTGACGATCTTTCCTCTAGTAAGAAGAAGGTGGAGGAGTGTTGATGTGAATTAGGAAGAGAAATCCCCTGTACTGAGTAGGAAAAGATATGGTTGAAGGAAGGGAGTACTCAAAGGAAGGTTAAGGGAAAATTTTGCTTGAACCAGGAGGAAATTGTTAGTGTTGATCCTGATGAAACTCCCGATATTGAGACCTAGCAAGTTAATGCTGGTCATGAGAATGAGAAGGTGCAAGAGCAAGGTGTTAATGTGGTTGCTGAGATTGAGAGGTCTATGTGTAGAATCAAAGTTCCCGATGATGGTAACAAAGGGAAGGGTGTGTTATAGAATGAGAAGGATAATAGGGATACTACTGAGGATTTGGTGGATAATAAGGATAATTTTAACTATAACAGGGAGGATCTTCCCAATTTTTTAGGAATGGCTAGAGAGGGTTCCTTAATTTATTTTAGAATTTTTAAGTAGGTGTTTAATGAGTTGAATCTAACTAATGTTAAGGTTCACTCTCTGGTCAACAATGTTTTGGTTTCACCTATTCCTAAGGACTCTTCCATCCAGGATCAAGTGAACCAGTTGGTTGACACTATGAAGATTGTGACTAATGAAATGTTGAAGCTAAAAAGAGACTTTGAATTCAAACTATCGTTCTTAAAAAAATGGATAGAGCTTACCAAAACCTGGAAAATGTGGTCAATGTTAGTAATATTTATATCCATAATGAAGTTGAGGGGCTACAATTTCTTAATGAGAAAGTTAGGCAATGGATAGGTGATTCATCTGGTGTGAAAGAAGTTGTTGGAGGCATGGTTGATCTCCCTAGTGCTTTGAAAGATGGGATAAGTGAGAAGGGTCCATGCACTTAGACTCATAATAAAACTAAGAAGAATATGGAGGTCCCTACAAAGGAGGAAGCAAAGGTCATGGATATGCATCAAAATATTATTGATAGTGATTTGGAAGTTGCAAATATTTTGAAAATTTTGTAGTTGGGTGTTGGTTCTATTCTTCTTTTTGGCTGGTTGTTTGTTGGTTTTTTTATTATGTTTGGTTGCTCTATCTATTTTCTATTATCTTTTAAGGTAGCACTCTCTTTTGTAAAGGGTTTTGGGGCCCCTTCAAAACCTGCTTTACTTATAATTGAAAACAATTTTTTTTAGATTTAGTCATAGAAGAAATTTATAATTTGTAGTTTTATTTATCTTGAAACTTGTTCATATGTATGAAATTTTAAACTCATTTTTTAGTTTTTGGAGTGTATTGAACTCTATTTTTCATCTATATATGAAGTAAATCATTAATATGTTCAAGAATTTTAGTAATATGCATGTTTTTGAAGAATAATTTTAAAATTATGTATTTTAAAAGTTCAATTAATTTGTTAAGTTATTGCCAAGTTTTTCTCTAAGTTTTTGTTGAGTTCCAAGCTTTTAATTTTTTTAGATCAATTGAATAATTTTCAAGTCTAATTTTTTCAATTATATTTCTAACTATTCATTATTTAAACTATTTGAGTAACAATGTCATTAGAAAAATTATGTACACAATTCTCTTTAAATATCACTACTAGACAATTCTATTCTTGATATGTCCTATGGTTATGTCCATGAAAAAGCATTGACTTGGCATGCATAAAATAACTATCCAAGTAGGTAATATTCTTTTATGGTTATAATCTTTAAGAAAGATGTCACCATACTTAAATCACCAACATGATTCAACATTAAACACTTAAGGTTTACATACTAAGGGTTACTTAATCCTCATGAGTTGTTCACCATGTTACCTCAATATTGATAAATAACTAGAACACTTTTAATCTATCATCTAGCATTAAGATACATTATCACTCTACCTTCTCACTATTTTTTGAGGGCTTAATGCTTTTAGTGGTCCACAAAGTCCTTAATATCAAACTTTAATTTTTTTTATGGACCATTTATATACCATTAGCCTTAATATCATGATGTAAATGTTAGAGCCAAAATGCATAAACTTAAGAGAAATACATTTTCATTCTTAATGTTTAATTAAAAATAGTTTTAAAAATAATTTTCCATGTATTACATATCTACATGCAATTATATTGAATAATAAATATACAAGTTGGGAAACAAATTTCTAAATAACTTGTATCCAATTATCATCCATTCATCCTAATAATTTTCATTAATCAATAATAGTTACATGTAAGAGACTATTTATGAAACCCTTACTTACTTTTACACATATTATTAATGGTATCAGTATGATACTATCTCTATTAGGCTAGGTCTATGTTTTTTGTGTTGTTTTTGTTTTTCTATTTGTGAGTTGTTTCTAGGTTGATTCTAGTCTGATGGCCATATTTGGTCATTATTTATTTTTTCTTTTTTGGTAATGGGTAACTTGATGTAAAGGGTTAAGGGACCTTCCCTACTTAATCAATAAAAAGAAATCAGTATTTTAAAAAAGTATTGTAAGATAAAATTTATATATTAATTGTTGATCAAAACTTAAATGTAAATATATAAAATATTAATACATATCACACATTACTCATGACATGAAGAAGAATACAATAATGGGAACATACATATTTTTCAAACATTTGTATTAAATAATGTCAACAACATTTATCAAACTACTAGCATTCATTCAAGTAGCCAAATCTAGTCAAATGCTCATCTTTCAAATATTATCAATCATGTAGTGCATACATTGGCACTATTAGCATGATGCGATATTTAATTATAATCCTAATATATAATGTTGCAAATCCAAACATCTTAGAATGGGTGCTTGGACACCTATGTATATATTGGAGGGATACTATTATTTTATTTTTTCCTTGTAACTTGTAATATCAGTTGTAGTGAAATTAATAAGGGAGGTGAAGCATGATAGTGGCAATCACAAATTGACTTGACTTAATTTACATGGCATTCTTATTCTTAGGTTCTAGAAGAGAGAGTGAAAAATGTTTACATGTCATGTGGGGTCCATAATGTATACTAGGTTGTACAATGGAGTGCTACTTTTAGGGATGTGTGCTCACTCTTCACATGGGTCAAAGATGCTTGAGGAGTCTAATTTTCTATTCATGGATGCATTGATTATTCATATGGGGCATTGGGTTTTTTCATACAATGTTTTTGGGGTGTTATTATTTTAGGAATTTACTTGTGATTCCTCCCAACTCTTATCTATGTATTGTATGCATTAGATAGAGGTTTCATGGGTTATTCATAGGTACAAAGGTTCTTTTAGAATGATTTATGATTAAAATAAGTTTACTGATGATGTACTCTTGACTCAAAGATTAATACAAAATTGTGTTCTCTTTGTAAGGAAGTTAAGGTAGTGGAACAACTTCCTACACTAACCTTGAGAGGAGGGTAATGCATAACTTTTTTTATTTTTACAAGAGTTACATAAAATTAAACAAAAATAAACATAAATATCATACATACCACAACAAAGTAATTTATGTGGGGAAAAACCTTTTGAGAGAAAATACCTACACTCCAAAATCTACCCAATATACTATTCAAAAATCATGAAGATTACAATATACTTGCAAAGAAAGATTCTCACGGGAGTATCACTAACTAGATATCTAGAGGTAACACAATAGCTATTCGACTCTTAGAATACATCATAATGCATAACTATACTGCAATTTACTCATAAAATAGGGTTTCCTTCTTGGGACATACAAGCCAACAAAATATATACCATTGTCTCTAATACCTAATGATGAATGGTCTAGATTTACAATAATAAAATATACATCAAATATGGCTTTCATATGTGTTTCCTTTGAACCCCTACCGAGGTGGGCAACCCTAAAACCCCCCCTCGAGGGGATCATCACCCTCAAGCCCAACAAGGGGGGTACCCCCCATTTAACCACCCACACTAAATATATTAACATATTATAATTGCAAGTTTGAGACATTGTTTTTCCTAACATTCTATGAATTTTTTAACACCTTACAAAAGAAACAAGAGGATCACTACAATGTTTTAAATTCTAGGGCCCAAAAGGCCCATAGACTCTAAACACCATCTAAAATTCTTTGTGATAACAACCTTAGTTAAATAATCTACAACATTGATCAAATTATCTACCTTAACTAGCTTCACCCTACCATCCTTGACCATATCTCTAACAAAATGATACTGTACATCAATGTTCTTGGTCCTCACATGAAATGTTAAGTTTTTAGCTAGGTAGATCACAATTTAACTATCACAATAAATTATCATTGCACCTTGTCTTATTTCAAGATCTAAACAAAGTCTCTTAAACCAAATGGCTTTCTTGGAAGCATGATTAGTTGTCATATACTCAACTTCAATAGTGGACAAAGCAACCATAACCTATTGCTTACTCATCCAACTAATTAAACCACCAAATAAAGTAAACACATAATCACTAGTGGATTATTTTCTATCAACATAACCTATCCAATATGAACCCACTTAACCATTAATATCAAGAAAAAGTATATCTCCTATCAAATTACCATGATAACACAAGGAATCATATGAGGTACCTCAAAAATATATAAAGACTCTTTTAATTGCATTTCAATGAATTATACCAAGATTAGACATATATATTGAAAGAACTCCCACTACTTGGGAAATGTCTAGTCTAGTGCAAATCATAGCATACATCAAACTTCCAACTACACTCTAGTAAGACACTCTACTCATGTCTTTCATCTCTGATGGGTATTTTGGACAATTTAAAGCAAATATCTTTGTTCCATCTATAAAGTGAATTGGCATACTTACTTTGACCAAGCCATAGCTTTATTTTTACTCTATCTCTTATAATTTTTATCCCAAGAATGTGTTTAGCTGCACAAGGATCTTTCATTTCAAGTTTAGCTACTGTAAGTTGAGACTTTAGTTCTAAAATAATTCCTTTCCCTTCACCAATAAGTAACATAGTATCAACATATAATGCAATAAATAAGAAATGATCACCATAATATTTATAATAAACAAAGTGACCTAATTTAGAATGCTCGAATCTAAAACTCAAAAAAATTCTAGTACCACATCCTAGGACTTTGTTTGAGTCCATACAAATACTTCTTTAATTTATAGACCAAATTATTGTTACCTTTCACAACATAGTTCTCTAGATGTGTCATATAAATATCCTCCTCCAAATCACCATGAAGGAAAGTTGTTTTCACATCCATTTGTTCAACCTCTAGATCATAAGTAACAAAAATATAATGGATGTCATTTTTAAATAAGAGAAAATATCTCACTATAGTAAACACCCTCAACCTAAGAGTAGCCTTTCACAACCAACTATTATTTGTACTTCTAAATACCTCCATATTGACCCATCTTTTTCTTAAACACCCATTTTCAACCAACATGTTTTCATCCTTCATACAATGGTGCAAGATCCCATGTATCATTTTTTTTCAAAGCTAACATTTCTTCACCTATAACAATCTTCTAGGATTCTACACCATTCATATCTAATGTTGTACATCTACAAACTTGGGTTCATCCATGTTATTCAAAAAAAAACATCTCCAATCATCAGGTGAATACCTTTCAGGTGGTAGTCTATTCCTTGTAGACCTAAGAACAAGCTACTTGTTGGAGGTTCTTCCTTAGGTATTTTGAAGATTTAGTGCTAGATGAGCTCTCCTCAACTTCTTGTCTATCTAGGGGCCTCGATTTAACTTTTTTAAGTGTAGAGGGAAGTTGAATCACATCTTCCTGTTCATTTTTTTTTTTGCGGAAATCTAATAAAAGAAGGCTTAGTTTCTCTAAAAATAACACTTCTACTATATATTACCTTTTGTATAATAGGATCCCAAAGCTTGTATCCTTTCACACCATAAATATATCTAATGAAGATACATTTCACATCCTTTCTCTCTAACTTTGTATGGTTCTCCTTTGGCACATATGTATATGTCTCACAACAAAAAATCTAAGATGTCTTAATGAAGGCTTGTGACTCGACCATGCCTCTATAGGAATATTATCAACAAAAGTTGATGTAGGAGACCTGTTAATCAGGTAATAAGCAATAACCAAAAATTCAACCCAAAACTAATATGAAAGGTTGGAGATGATGAGAGGGAGATGTAATAATCCAAGTTTGAGTTTGGGAGAAGGAACTTCAGAGGGTGAGGAGAACGTAGAGGATGGCGATGATCCTAATGGTGTTCTGGCTCAGTAGGAAGATCTTCTTTCTCTCTTGGTCTAGGTGACTGTTGGATGGGTTTTTAAGTCTCTAATAATGTGGGAGGTTTGTGGATTCTCTTGCTTCTTGTAGGTTTCTGAGGGAGTTCTTTGGGATTGGTGCTTTGTGATGGGGTTGTGGCTTTTAGGCTTTTCTCCCACAGTGGCTTTTTCTGTTGGGAATGCTAGGGCTAAAAAAAGCGAGCTCTTTCCCTTGTTTTGTGAGATGATGTTGTTGTCGATGAATCTACCTTATTTGGCATATTTTAAGGACCTCATCTTGCATCTTATCTTATCTTTTTTTTTTTGTCTCTCATTGTGATTCAACTTTGGAGAGATATTGGGGTGTTGTGGTGGAGGTCATCTTCCTTGTTTATGGCTTCCCCTCTTTCCTAGGGGAGTTTGGTTGGGGTCTTTCCTTCTTCTCTATGGGTGTTGGTTTATGTTGGGCCTCCTCCATGGTCTTCTTATGGGTTGTCTTTGGTTGGGGCGAGTCTTTTGGATGTTTTTTTTTCATTGCTTGCTCTGGCATTCCTTTGTTTTGGTTCTTCTATGTAGAGTAGTTGTTTGTTTTGGGGAAGCTTCTTGTCTCTAGTGGTCTGCATCCTTGTTCTTGGTGGGGAGTTTTTTGTTGGTTTCCTTGGAGCCTTATGGTGGGTGTTGAACCCCAAGTGGTGTTCATTGCTCTTCTTTTTCTTGGGGGAGAAGTTTTATGTGCCCTTTTTTTTTGGTTTTTTTATTTTGCTTCTTGTTAAAGGTTGTCTACGGGTGGTGGCTTGCATTGTTCTCCATTTTCCTCTATTAGTTTCTTCAGAGGATTAGGTTGTTGGGGGTTCTCATCATGGTATTTTTCTTTGCTATGTTTTATTGGACGAGCTTCTTTTTGCTTGGCAGGGTGATGTTGGACTCTAACCAAGATACTGTTTAGTGGTTGTTGGTTGGGTTATGCTCATTGTTTTATCTTTGGACCTAGTTGTGTGAGCTCATTGAGGAGGTCTCTGCTTCTTCCTTCTAGTACCTGGTGCGTGTGCTACTAAAGGATGTTTGGTCATTCCTTCCTACTAAAGCTACTTTTTATTGGATTCTTCAGTCAATGTCTCCTATAGAGGGAGAGATTGCTCCCTTTGAGGTAGAGTGCAGGCTTCTATTGAGGTGGATTTGGTTTGGCATGGAGAATCATGGCTTTGGTGGTAAGGGTTTATTTTCATCCTCTCCTATAAAGGGGAGCCCTCCCTTTTAGAGGTGGTGATTGGGTTGGATTTTTGGGCATTTTGGAGTTGCAAGAAGGTAGTTGCTTCATATTTTTTTGTTGTGTTTCCCAGAACCCCTATTGAGGTGGGATGTTTAGTTTTACTAGTTCTTTTGAGAATCAGTGTTTGGTTGGTGTTCTACATCAATATGCTTTTTGTTTTCTTGGGTTCAAGGTCCCTAAAAACCTGGTTAAGGGTTTAAGGTCCCTTCAAAACTTGTGGGTTTAAGGTCCCATGTAAAACCTAAGTATACGTGGTTTCAGGCTCTTGGCCCTTGTTGCTCTCTTGTGCAGATTGTTTTCCCTATTATATTTGTAATGTTGTTGTTGATTGGCTACTGATGGTATATGGTTTATCTTTGATGTAGCATGTTTTCCCTTGGATAGGGTTGTGGGTCCCTTCAAAACCATTATGTAATGGGTTTTGAATCCCATCAAAACCTATTTTTCCCTTAATCAAAAAAAATTCAATCCAAAACCTTTGTTCTAGAGAAAAACCACTTAGCATTCTCCTAGACTTCTCAAGCAATATCTTGTTCATTCTTTCTACAAATCCATTTTGCTATGAAGAATACAGAGTTGTATTTTGTCTATGAATGCCACAAACTTTATAAAATCTATCAAAATATTTAGAGAAAAAATTATCGTCATTATCATTCCTTAAACATTTTCTTTTCTTTTGTCTACAACTCAACCATTACTTTAAATTCTTTAAATCAACTAAAAACCTTAGATTTACTCTTTAGAAAATATACCCATGTCCTACTATAATCATCAATAAATGAAACATAATATGTGGATTTTCTAATCAAAGGAACATCTACATGACCAAACTTATCATAATGAATAAGATCCAATACACCATAAAATTTATGATAATTCAAGTAAAATTGAATGCAATTTTATTTTTCATAAATGTAATTCTCACATAAATTAAATTCAAGATTACAATTAGACAACCCTTAAAAAATATTTTTTTATTTTTCAAGGTCCTTAGATCCTTTTCTCCAATGTAACCAAGTCTCTAGTGTCATAGCATAGTTTTCTCTGCAAGTAAATTTGATTCGGAAGAAAGAGCACCCTTGGGTACCCAAAAGCCATAACCATCTATTGAAGATGAAGCCCTCACCTCTTCCAATGAAGTAGCCATAGACTTGATTTTTATAAAATTATTATTGCACTCAATAGTGCATGCATCAAGCTTGTACAATGTACCATATATGACACCTTTAACAATCACCATAACGCCTCTAACCATATTGCATCTTGCATAAGAAAAGATTACTTGCACACCTGCATCTATTAGTTTTCTCATAGATAACATATTTTATACTAATATAGGGATATGCAACACACCATTAATCATTTTTATTCTACCATCAAGAAACTTGATTCTAACTTTACCATGACCAACAACATTTAAACAAGAATCACCCAGCTACACCTTACCTCCATCAAATTCTTCATATTTAGAAAACCAATCTTTATTAGAGTTCATATGAAAATATAAACCTAATTCAATTAACCATGCATCATTACACGCATGAGTTTCCAAAGCTACAATGAATGCATCAGCATATTCCTTCTCAAACTCAAAATTAGAATCAAATTTCTTCTTTTTCTTCTTTTTTCTTCTTTACATTCCTTACAGAAGTCTCCAAGCTTACTATAATTTTAACAAATAACTTTGAACTTTCCAAGAGATTCGGGTCTCCCCTTAGACTTGGATTTTTCATGCTTCTCATTCTTCTTGATTTTTTCCTTATGTCTTCCAAAAACATTTAGGGCCTCCTTGGTATTGATGGATACCTTCCTCCTCATCTCTTGGAAAAGAAAAGAACTTGGATCGTCAATATTCAAGATTAAAAAAGTACTCCCAATAGCCATAATAAGAGAATCACACGAATCAGGTAAAGAACAAAGCAAGATCTGAAATTTCTCCTTCTCATTCATTTTGACACCAAATGATTTCAACTAAGCCACCAACATATTGAATGATTCCATATGGTCTTTAATTTTTCCACCCTCTTCCACTCTCATGGAATACAATTTCTTCCTCAAGAAAATATTATTCACTAAATATTTCACTTGATACATCTCACCAAGTTTCTTCCATAGTTTTTGTATAGAGGTCTCTTTATGGATATTGATTAAAACAAATTCTTCCAAACACAATCTAATTAGACCCTTGGATTTATGATCCATGACATCATATTGAACAACCAAAGTAGGATTTTTGGGCCTTAAAAATTTCTCATCAACAAAATCCCATAGATCTTGATCTATCAATAGATCCTCCATCTTTAGCTTCCACATCTCAAAATTATTTCCAAAAAAATTCTCCACCTTTATTCTCCCTGATGAATTTTCCATCTGAAAATTATTGCAACGAGATCACAGAGTATTTTTTGCACAAGCTCCCACTCAAATTTGGACTAGTTCAAAAATGTAACAACCCACAACTAAAACCAAAGGTGATCAGGACCTTATACCACTTGTAATGAAGCTAAGGTAGCAGAACAACTTCCTACACTAACCTTGAGAAGAGGGTAATGCAATTTTTTTTAGATGTTTACAATAGTTCTAAAAAATTAACCAAAAATAAAAACAAATATCATACATTCCACAACATAGTGATCTATGTGGGGAAAATCCTTTTCAAGATTAAAAAACCCACTCTAAAATCTACCCAATATTATTCAAAAATCATAAATATTACAATATACTTGTAGAGAAAGCTTCTCACATGAGTATCACCAATTAGAGATCTAGATCCAACACAACAACTATCAGACTCTCAGAATACATCACAATGCATATCCATAATACAATACCCTCATAAAATAGGGTTACCTTCTAGGGAAATACAAGCCAACAAAATATCTATTGTCAAATTTGAGACATAATGATGAATTGTCCAGATTTATAATAATAAAAATATACATAAAATATGGCTTTTGGGGATGCTTCCCCCAAACCCTTGTCAAGGTGCGCAACCCGCAACCCAACCCGCAACCCCCCACTGGGGGTTCATCCCCCTTGAAACCCACAAGGGGGTTACCCCCCTAAAACCCCTCATGCTTAATATATTAATCTATTATAATTGCAAGGTTGAGACAACATTTTTCCTAACACTCTTGACTCAAATATTAATACAAACTTGTGTCCTCTTTGGTTAATCAAATGATTATATAATAAAATTTAAGATTTGTACTCTTTTGAGAATCTCACATTTCTAGTAGTTTACCTTGTTTAATAATTATAATAATATAATATTTTTTTTATCTTATTGAGGTCATTGATCAATGCACCATTAAATTCGCAAGGGATGGGATACTATATATTAGTGTTCACTAAAGGAGCTCACATTTTTATCATGTAAGGTGGAGATTCATTCCAAGGAGTTTGGAGTGCATCCTAGAGAACTTGAAGTGCATGCACACCATCTTATAAAAAAATCTTAAAGGAAATTTGAGCCTCTTTAGACAATTCTCTATCTATAGGGCTATGGTCAATAGAATATTGTGCATCTAGTAGATGCTTCTCATAACACACATTCAATACCATTTCTAACGTACATCCTACAAAAACTCATCACATCTCTTGAGATAATTTTGGAGATAGACATAACAATAGAAAGGAAATGATAGTATATACTCTAAAGGTTTTTAAAAATTCAATCGAGTGTTCGAGACCATCTATAGATAATACTAAATCTAAAGCTAAGTTTCTCACCATGTGAACATAGAAAATTTATTCCTTCTTGTCTTCCTAAATATAACATTTTTGTGTGTTGGGTATACCCTACCTCAATTTATACAAATAACATCTCCAAATAATCATAGATCTTCTCCACATTTGGATGTGATTTTCCTACAACATAGAAAATGTGTAAAGAATTATTAACATATATCTAATAGCATTATGGAGTCATTTCTACTCTTTTATCTTTTATCAATTTTTTGTTTACTACTAAATTTAATACAAGGGTTTTTATTGTATACATGATTTTGTTTAAATTACTTATTGTAGTAGTTGAAGATACCTATAGTAGGTGTAGATGCCTCAAAGTAGAGTTTCATGTAATCCCATGGGACTAAAATGTCATGCACTTCAAAAGTGTTTTGTATTGGGATCAGGCTCTTCCCAATCTATCTTAATCAAAACTTTTAAACAGATCTTCATCCTCAATTTCAATTTTTTAAGTATTAAAATAAAACAAAATATAACAATAATCATCAACATACTTCCTCATACTAACAACTAGGAATACATACAAAGAAAAAAGATAGCATCAATCTAACATTACTATGGACATACATAGATACCATCATATAACTTTTGTGTTCCATTCAATTCACTTTATATGGCAAATTATTAGTTTTGTTATGTGGTGACCATATATGTTTCATTCATTTTATTTTATGTTATAAATTATAAAAGTAAGCTACATGTGATAAAAATGTAGGAAGATGCTATTAGTTATTAAAAATTGCACGCCATTTGTTTTTCAAACAAAAGTAGAAAGAAATATTATTTTTGGATTGTTAAATAAGACATGTTAAGTGGCATGACATATTTTAATTGGTATAAAAAAATGAATGACCAAAAGTTTGGAAGCTGCGAGGAAAGTTCAAATAAGAATAATCAAATTAAACAAATAAGTAAATCCTAAACACATTGATCATTTATTAGTCATTAGTAAACATGAACAAAAAATTAAAACATATAATTTTGAAGATAATCAATAAATAATAGAATAATCATTTAAAAAGGAGGATGACTCTTTAGTTTTTATATATATAAGATTGTTGAATAGGACATGTCAAATGATGCGACATTTTTTCATGATGATTTAGTTATCATATATTTTTTGGATTGTTGAATAGGACATCTCAAGTGATACAACATATTTTTTTGGTTGCTATAAAAAAATATAAAATTTTGGACAACCAAATTTTTTTATTCATACAATAATGACTATTAGTCAAAATATAAGAATAATCTATTGATCAAATTAAATAAATTATTAACTTTAAAAAAGATGAATATTTATTATTATTCTCTTATTTATTGATTATCTTCAAAATTATACGTTTTAATTTTTTATTCATTTTTACTAATGAATAATAAATGGTCATGTGTATAGGATTTACTTATTTGTTTAATTTTATTATTCTTATTTGAAGTTTCTTGGCAACTTCCAAACTTTGGGTCATCCATTTTTTTATACCAACCAAAAATATGTCACATCACTTAAGATGTCTTATTTAGTTCAATCCAAAAATAATTTTTTTCTACTTTTGTTTGAATAATAAATGGTCATATGTTTAGGGTTTACTTATTTGTTTAATTTGGTTATTCTTATTCGAACTTTCTTGACAACTTCCAAGTCGAAAGAAATATTATTTTTAAATTGTTAAATAAGACATGCTAAGTGATGTGACATATTTTTAATTGGTATAAAAAAATGAATGACCAAAAGTTTGGAAGTTGCCAAGAAACTTCAAATAAGAATAATCAAATTAAACAAATAAGTAAATCCTAAACACATGACCACTTTTTTATTCATTGGTAAAAATGAATAAAAAATTAAAACGCGTAATTTTGAAGATAATCAATAAATAAGAAAATAATTAACTTTAAAAAAGATGATCATTTATTATTATTTAAAAAAGAACAAAGCCATCAATATAAATTTTCAAATAATTTTTAAATAAGAAAGAATAATCTTTTTTTAAAAGTCTATGACTATCTAATTGTTTTTAAATTCTTGAATAAGACATATCACTATATATTTTTAATTAATAAAACTTTTTAAAATAGATAATTCAACTTTAACTAAAATTTTAAAAGACCAAAACAAATCATATAAAAATGACATATTAATTTTAAAAAAATGATTTATTAATTAAATTAAACAAATCAATGATTATTATTAAGAAGAAAATAACAAAAGCAAAACATATAATTAATTGATAAATAAGAGAATAATCTTTTCAAAAGGTCAATGATTATCTAGAAGTTTGTGGGGCCCTTCACTCACATAAAACTATTTTTAATCAAACATATTTCCATACATACTTTTCAAAATTTAAAGTGGTACGAGTGCTAAACTAAACGCTAATTGGCTTATATTTTGGTATAATCACAACATTATATGATTTGTTTTTTGTTTTATTCTTTTGGATGGTGGGTAGAGGCACTAAGATGTTATTTAAGGGTCAAGGGTTAGTGCTGATAATAAGAGAATATAAATAATAAACAAGTCCCACATATTAATATTTATTATATCAACTATTATTTTTAATATTTATTAAAATATACATAATGTTAGACATATAATGTCATTTAATGTCTATTCAAATATATAATTATTTTAAATAATAAGATGATAGATATTTGTAATATAGAGATTAGTGATACTAATGATAGATGGTGTTAGTCTGCCAGCCCGTTGAGATATAGTGGGTACGTGTCTTTGGCTTGTTGTATAGCGGGCTAAGGACAAGTGTCTAGTGAGATCAATTAAAGGCGGATTCAGTTAGTGGAAGGTGACATCTTTTTATAGAGAAATATAAAGCATGATTTCTAAATAAAATTATGGTGTAATAAATGATATATTATTAAAACGGTTAAATCTTTTATATAGAAAGAAGTTGATTATGAGAAATTGATTGAGGTAAATTATTTGGGATTATAAAAAGGTATGTGCTAAAAGTCTAATGAGATGGAATTAGGGCTTACATTGAATTTGATACAATGTGATTTGATAGTTGTAATGGTATGATTAAGAGACAAAAATAGAAATCTAGAATTTGATCTAATCTTAAAGGCTCGAGATAACTAATAACTAATATTTGAGATCTTAGGATGCAATCATACTACTACGACTTGGTCTAGGTGATGTGGTTCTATCCTAAGGACACAATCTTGACCTAAGTAGAGATAAACCTTTAATACTTGTAGAAGAGTTTCACTTGATGTATATTTGTCTAAGGAAAATTTGGGCAGTCTTGATAAATACTATCAGGACCTAACATAACAATGGGAAAGAGTGATCAAGTTCCTTATTAATGCTAAGTCATTGAGATTGATTCAACACTAATAAAATGAATAAATAACAAATGTATTGGGTACTAATATATATATGGTAGTCGATAGTTGGAACCAAGCATTTTTAATATCCATATTAAATGGAAAAAAATGATCAGGGAAAAATATAAGGGTATGCACTTTACTCCTCTATAAGTATAAAAGGATTTCATACAATGAGGGTGTGTGTAAGAAACATGATACAAATATTTCTCCACTATGTGACATCAATGTAGGATGTTGTGACATCACTTTACAAACATGTGCATGTTGTGGTATCAATATAACCTAGTTGAAGGTTCGATAAGGTGATGCCCACCTTGATCTAATTTTTTAAAGAGATTTGGAGATAAATCATTCTAGCAAATAGTCTAAAGAATTGTAGGCATTCAAACACACTTTGTTAACTAAAAACCAAAGGATGATTAAATTAATAAATATGGTGTCAAAACCATAGTATATAGCTCTACCTAAAGATATAACAACATAAGGGAAGATCTCTAAGATATTTAAATATCTTAACCTCTATGACATGATGAAAAATACAAATACACAAAGGCATAAATCAATGGTATTTTATATAAATTGGTCTATAATACTTAATTACTTAGGGGGATACTTAAATAATCACCCTTATGAGAACACAAGGATTCAATATTTTTTACAAGGTTATGGTTCAAAATACTATTGTCTACCATGACATGAAACAAGATTGTACTAAGGAATAAAAAAAGAAATAATATAAGGGTTGCACACAACACATAGAAAGACAATGATAGATTAGTGTCTTTAATAGATGAATAATTTATCTATGTACATCAATAAAAAGGAATTATATAACCTTCTTTGACCAACTCTAAGAAATATCTAAACTAAATTGTAAGTGATAAAACCTACTTATGCAACTTGGGAGACTATGCAACCATATGTTTCATGGAATCTACTACAACTTATCACCATTCAACATTGATGCAATTTTCCATACTACATGATAACATCAAACAATAAGGATGAATAATATTGCATAAAGGGAATACTTCACTAAAATATGTAGTGGTGAAATTATAATCATGCAACATAAATGTCACTTATATCCCAACTTCTTCAACTCAAAATATGCTTCACTAAAATCTAATGGGGTGAAGAGGCATAACATTCAAATCTCACTCTACTTAGATAAGCAATATAAATTTACACAAATCAAAGGAAAGTGTGGAAGGGAAAGGTTCTTTACTTAAAAGGATAATTCTTGCCAATGCTTCAATGAGGACTCTCTCATCTATACATGCCAAGTCAAATAATGTAATCTTATGAAAGTTGGAATGAAATGTTCAAATTTCTCTTCAATGATACAATTATAATTTGTCTAAACACACTTTTTAAAATCTATTATTTAGAATGATTAATCGAATTTTGATAATGATTAAGTTAGTAAATTATGATAATAATATAAAAATAATAAGTAATAATTATCAAAAAGATTTATTTTCTTAAGATAATTAAATTCAATTTAGATTTATAAATAAAATAATTCAAACGATGTATACATCAGTTTATATTATTTAAATGTATAGAGTGTTTAGTTATTAATTTGAAATAAAAAAATATTAATAGATAAAATTATTTTTAATTAACCATATAAAATATGGAAAAAATAAGTTAAGAAAATTTTATTTTATGTTTTAATTTTATGATGCAACTTATTATGTTAGTTTTAATATTTTATTTGAGCATATTAGTGAATTTTGACACTTGGAATATTATTCTATGACAACTATTAATGAGAAGTTACATGTTGATATCCATAGCATATTTTAGGACAAGGAAACAATGAGGAGCTACAAAATAGATTTTATGAAATTTCTTTTAAAAGAAATATGAGGAGAAGTGGAGTTGTTTTAGAGGGAATATCTTTAATAATTATTATTTATTTGTTGCAAATTAACCTCTAACTTCTATAAAATGAGAATGCTTGTATGCATTTGGAATTCACTAAAAGTTTTCATTTAAAGTTTTTTGCATGTTGACAGAAATAAGAACTCATTGGATTTCTATTTAGTTGATTGATAGGGAATATCTCTTAAATAATTTTATACAATTAGGGGACTGTTTTGCTTGAACAATTCACAATTTGAGATAATAGATGGATTTGATTCAATCATAAATATTATTTTAACATCTAGGTTATCGTTTTTTTGATATTTTCTTATTAAGTAGTAGAAAGCCCTTTTATTATTATATTTAATTATCTTTATTAATAATTTATATAATTGCCTATTCATCAAAAAAAAAAGTTGTTTATAAATTTCTATGATTAGAATTAGCTTTACCAATTTAGTACTATTTTTCTTTCATACAAAATTTCATACTTTTTTTTCCAACTTATATTTTAAGTTTTGTAAAATTAGTTTTGGATTTTATATATTTTATTCTTATTTTTTTATCTTATAAATTAGAAAAAAAATTGTTTAAAGAGAAAGTTATGTCAATTTTACTCCAGACTATAATTGTGTAATTATTGTCTTGTTTTGTATAAAAAGACTAATTTCTAAAAAAAAAAAGTATTTTTAGGTAGGATTATGATATTTTTAATAATGTCTTATTTAATAATAAAAACAAATAAGATTTGTAGAGTAAACAAGTTAACTGATTAAATAGATGGCCTATATAAATAAGGTTGAATAGTGTCATAGAAGAATATTGAATATTAACATGTTAAAAGGTTCCTCCAGAAATTAATCATATGATTTTCTAATAGGTCAAGAAGGGATAGAATGAGATATATATCAATGCATAAAATGACTTCTTAACTTGTCCTATGAGCTAAAATATTTGTGTGAAATGGTTAAAAAATATATTATATGCATGTGCTTGCTTATTGGATTTGTTTCAATAATTGTTAGATGTAATGTCATATTATCATATTCATGTATCATGAAAGTATAAGATTAGGTATTTTAGAGATTCATGTTCTATTTTTTTTTTATAGGTGAATGCTTTTAACTGGAGCTATGAACCAGTGAGGCCACATTTGGGGGACCTCATCCCCAAGAGACTCATGTTTTATTACCTCCTTATTATAGAAGTTAGTTTTTGTAAACAAAAATATTGCATAAATCATACTATCTAACTATTCCTCTCATTTTATTATAAAAATTTCATCTTTGAATAGACAAAATGAATAGAACTTATAAAAATCAATAGATAATTCTATATCAGAGCCTAGCGAATCTGTAAACAAATAATAATCATTAACTTATATCCTATCTTAATTAAAGAAAACATAAACCCTCTATTGTTGTGTTGTTCTCTTGTGGTTGTAATAATATAAAACCTATATACATTAGACCATTCTTCGATTCCAAAAATTGTAGGAGAATTTGAGTGATTAGAATGTACCTTTTAATAAAATTATATACAAAACCTTTCTTAGAGGTATAAGATTTAGGTTGCTAGTAGAGGTAATAAATTAAAATGGTTGTAGTAAAGATGTGTTTACTTGGGATTCTTTTACTAATGATAAAGAATGGAATATGACTGTGCTCACTCTTTTGGTGAATGCATTTCAAACACGTCATTGGTTAGTATAATTTAGAAGGTTGGGGATATCATGTTATTGAATAGTCAATATAACTAGGTGTATTTTGGAAAAATATTGACGTTAGTTAGTTATTGTAGGTTGGGGATATCATGTTATTGAATAGTTCAAGAGGTAATCTTGGTGTATATTGAAATAATAATTATTGATGTTATCCTAGAATCTAGTTAATTTAGGAGTAAAAATATGGTAATGTGTGCTATAAGTTAGTTTACTTGAAATAATTTAGAAGTAGATTTAATACTTTTTAGAAATACTATATTACACCTATTAATTATTGTGCATCACTTTCAATAGATGGCAAGTTTTCATAGTGTTGTTTGAAGCATATTGTATTTCAATTGAATAGTTATGATTATGAAAAATTATTTTATTGTACTAGCATGGCTAAGTGGTCTAGCTTATTCTTATGATAATAACCAGATTAGTTAAGAGTAAGGTAATTATTGGTTTGATTGATTTTAAGTTATAAATATGATTATACAACTATCATATGCTTCATGCAAGATATTGGCAATAAAAAAATGAGAACTAATTTATTTTGATTTTAGGCTTGATTTGATTTAAATATACTTTCAAAAGGTTTTAAAATATTTAAATTTATTATTTTAGATAACCAAGAATTATGCAACCGCTATGTGCACTCACCTTGTCTAATAAAGAACTTGGTGATCAAAAAATGGTGTGTAATTTATTGGTTAAATATTTGACAAAATATTGATTTAAATCTTTTAGATATTAAAATGTTAAAACTATAAAAGTTAGCTATTAATGAAATAGGATAAATATATTATTGGATATGAAATATAAGTTCATAGAATAGTTTATGGAGTGAATTATCAATGAGCATGGATTCTTGTAGATCACTCTCAAGCAATGGTAAGTTTTTACTACCAGATGAGGTAGCTCTCAATATATTAAAGGACCAAAGTTACATCTTTCCTCATGCTAAGAATGTGTGTTATATTATGATTTTTTAGATTCCAGAGAGCAGATGGCTTCAGCTAGCTCGACAACCCAGATGGACAAGGAAGGGCCCAACAGATCAACATAATTACTCAAATAGAAAAAGAAGGTTCCCATATTTCCCCGGCCAATCCCTTCTTTATAGAGAGAAAGGGCCTCAACAGTTATTTTCTTCTTACTTTTGGCAGCATTTGTATCAAAAAAGCTAGCCACATGACCCCCCACCCCCTATAGCATCATATTAATCCCTTCAATGGCCTGCAATACAATGACCTCTGTCAGCTTGCTGATACTCGACGGTCCCTGAATAAGGTTGGTCAGGAAGCAATTGTAAACCTCAGCGTCATGGATATGTCCTTCGTCCAACAATTTTTCAATTGCACTCACATATCATCTTTGCTCTTCGGGAAGAGCCTTCAGATCGAGACCACACATCCTTAGGAAGGCAAGCACATTGAGATCCCATAGTTAAGATGATTTAAAGAAAAGGAGTGAAGGCCTATTTATTTTGTAGCCTATGCCTTGGTATTATTAGCAAGACCTGAATGAATCTATCTGAGGATTTGAGGGAATTGATCTGAGATCCGGTAGACCTCGGAAAAAACCCAATTTGACAGACATCCCGCCAAAAACTTCAAGAAAGGTGAGGGACTCAGATAGGTGTCACAACATGAGAATGATTATGTTAACTTGTTTAGATCTGGCCATGGGTTGCAAGTAGAGCACATGATGACTGATGTAGTTTGGAGTACGTTGTAATTGGCCAGGAGGTCCACAATCGAATTTGCTTCTCTGAAGATATGAGAAATTGTAGAGTCCTGTATGTAGGAGGGAAGGCGTCGTATGACAGGAAGGTATGGTTGGAGTTTCCAATTGGGCATGTGGTTTTGTTTGACAGCCTCAATGTAAATCATCAAATCTCCCTCGATGTCAATGTTATGAAGTCCAAGTTGGCAGCAAAGATAGAGGCCAATGGTTAGGGCTTTAAACTCGGTGATGTTATTGGTATCTATGGGAAGTCTCATTGATAATACCTATAGTGTTAGGAAAAGGAAGGTGTCTCAACCTTTTATTTTTTCCATAGCATTGATTTTTCTAAATATTGAATGTTGCTAATTTTTTCACATTGTCTTTTGAGTTACAACTTGCAGTTTCTTTCTCTAATCAGGAGTCAAGTTGGAAAGTTGATTTTACAGGTGGAGTTGTACATGGAGGAATTTTCTATTTATGTGTTGAGTTTTGACAGTGGATTTCAAAATGTCTAATTTGTGCATTGTAAACTCTAATCAGGAGTCAAGTTGGAAAGTTGATTTTACAGGTGGAGTTGTACATGGAGGAGTTGAGAGAGAAGATATTGAATTCACAAGGGTTATGCTACCGGATTTTCTCCAGATGGAACAGGATGTAAATCTCCATGTAAATGCTTAGAGCTTGCAATTGTATTGTAATTGTGTATTTGGTTGTTGGATAATACAATGGATCTATACTTTTGGAGTGTGGGGCTTTTTACCCGAAAGAGTTTTCTCCACATAAATCTTTGTGTTTATGTCTTATGTCCTTTCATATTTAATGATTTCGTTTATTGAATTTGTTTAATGGATGTTGTT
Organism: Sequoia sempervirens; assembly: GCA_007258455.2. NCBI lineage: Eukaryota > Viridiplantae > Streptophyta > Pinopsida > Cupressales > Cupressaceae > Sequoia > Sequoia sempervirens. The sequence continues at coordinate 371,083,711 of VDFB02058242.1, read as the reverse complement.
GAAACTGGTTGATCTTGCATGATCTAAAATTGCATGAACTTTCCTCTAAGGATTAACGGTGGGAAATAAACTATGTTTGATTCTATTTATGACATAATAGTACGTGTCTTTTGAGGTTCTCTGAAGAAACATAGCTTATCAAAGGCACCTCCTAATTTTATATGTTCATTTTGGGATGAATCAATTTTCCTTCAAATTGGTATCAAAGCTTTTTGCTGGGATTTTTTTTTTGTTCGCATGTGTAGGTTTGTGAGTTGCATGTACTTGCATGGACTAGCATGTGGCTTGCATGTGCTTGCATGTTGATGTATGTAAGAATTCCTAGTGTTTTGGTTTTGGGTATTCCTTTTGTGAAGATTTATTAATCTAGCAAGCTTGAGGAAATCTGAGGAATCGACTGAAGATTGATCCTTTGGTGAGTAGAAGTTCTTACTTTTTTGTTTTAGTTTCAAGAGAGAACACACAGCTTGAAGGATGGTGAAGATGGAGAAAATGGAGTTGATCATATTGAAATGATGTGATATGAAACTTCTAGTTGACAGTGGAACAATCTTGATGCATGGGGTGCTTTTTCTATGCTTTGTGGTTGTGTTGCAACAAAGCTTTCATATTGGGTGTCTGTGTGAGAGGCTCACTGGTGATATGGAGAAGCTTGGGTTTTTTTTCAGCTATGGAGTAATGTGCTTATGTTGGGTATTTTTTCCTAGTATTGGAAGGCATTTTTTTTTGTTATCCCGATTGCATGTAGGCTATGGAGTTGATCATTAGATGATTTGGAAGCTTCTACAGTAGCCTATCTCCCTCGGGTGCATGTGCATGTTGGTAGTTGTGGAATTGGCCTAAAACGGGCCTAGAGTTCCTGAACTGCTTTTTCCTTTTAGGGATGCTTTGTATTTGCATGGTTCATATTCATGTTCCTTGGATCTGAGGGTATTATATATTTTCCTAAAAAATCTATGGTTATGCTCATCTGTGATAATTCATTATTTTGGTTTAACCGTTATGGTGTTTTTTATTTCAAACTTTTGAGTCTTCCAGATGTGAAGTGGGTGTGGATGGGCATGGGTGTTTTTCAAACATAGTGGTTTTGCAGATTTTATACAGTAAAAAAAAACTTGTGGTTTTATGGAGCTACAGTTAAGCTATTTTCTAGACCCTGGATTTTGGGGTGTTACTAGATGAGATAGTTGCAGTTTTTCATGCATGCTTCATGCGTGGTGTGAGGAGGCGAGATGCTTTCTCTGCATGGGAGTGTTGGTACGTGATTAGTCACTTAGCATTTTTGTGGTGATGCTTGGTGGATTCCTTGAATTATGGTGCTCATTGTGGACATGATTGGCAAATCGGATCTGAGCTTGATTTGGTGTTTGAGTCATGTTGTCTACATGATTATTCTCATTGAGATCTCAGTTTTACAGTTTCCAATGCAATATTGAGTTTGCATGTTGCATTGATTGGATCTACGGGTTGTGCAGTGTTGTGGGTTGTCTTTACCTACATGATTACATAGATGACTCGAAAGTGGATTGTCTATATCCATGAGGTTTGATTCTTTGTTAATGTAGAATTGTAAATTGGCCTTGTCTGTGATCACTTGTGCATTGGAGTGGTTTCTTTGGGATGAAAGGATGGATGATACAAGAGTACCTGGATAGTTAGTGTTGGAGTACTATAGCATGGTGTATTTCCTTGATTTAGAGATCTTGGTTTCAGTTGGTTTGATCAACAATACACTTGTATGTGTGTGGATGGTCTGGATGATTTTCAAATTTGGGAGATGGTGTGTCATGTGCTTAGACAGATCGGTACCACGGTTCAGTGGGAGTTTTAGTAGTGACTGTGTATTCATCACTATGGGGTGAATGATCCTCTATAGTGATGCAGATGTTTTAGAGGGACTCTTAGATCATGTTGCTACAAAATGGTTTCTTCACATTCGCATGTGAACACTATTTGAGGATGTGTAGCACCTCAAAGCCATGGAGGACTCTTATGGTCTTTGGGTTGAGGTGCTGGTGGTGCTTGACAGGTAATGTTGGTTTAGATTTTTTTTGTTCTATGTCATGGTATACTCTTGATTGTGAATTAGAGTTTTGGCATGATTCATTGCTCTTGAGACCATGGTATGTTCACTTGGAGCATGGAATCTCCTAAGGGAGGTGGTAAGATCATGATGTCATGATAAGTTCCTAACTTAAATGATTGGAGCTTTGATAGTGGTCTAGTGATTCTCTTTGTTTTGGGTACACTGGTCATATGCTTGAGAACTTCATGATAGTGCAGTGATGCATTTGGAGTTTAGCATAAGGTGATTATTTTATGGTGCTCATGGATACATGGAGAATGAGGCGAGACTGTATTTCTCTTGAGATGAGAGAAGTGTTGTTGATGTGGTTACCTTCAGCTGAAATTTCAAGAAGCCTACACCTTGGTTGGAAGTGAGTTCAATAGAAACTTATCAATAGATTTCTCTTGGAGGAGTCATGATGGTTTGCATATCTTGGAGGAGTGTTCTCATTCCCCACTCTTCATCTACTTGACAGCTTATCGCATGAGAGGTATTGCCCATTGTTTCTCTTAGATGCTTTATGCTTTCTTTCATAGACATGGATCTTGAGCTGCTATTAATTAGATGGTTCTAGAGGATTCATTGTGAGAGATGGATAGCATGGTTATCTCCTTGGGTTTTCATTTTAATTTTTTATGATCATAGGGGATGGTACTTGGCTGATTTCCTAAGATGGGAAATGGAGTAGTTTGATCTTCTTTGAGAAGCTTACATCCATATGGGTACATGATGCATATATTATGTTTGATCTCTTGAGGTTAAACGGGTTTGGATGTTGTTGTGGATTTTCTATTAGGGTTGTGAAGGAGATATTACTTGACACAATTGGTACTTAGAGGTGTATGTAGAAGGGCATGCTACATGTTTATGTTTTGCAAATTTTTCTCTTTAGTCTAGTTCTTCTTCCTCTATGTTCGGTTTCATATGACTCTAGATGTGAGATTTCTATGTGGAGCTATGATGATCACTAGTTTTTGGTCATGTGTCGTCACTTGGGTGATGACATAGAGGTTCTTGTATTTTTTTCTTTTGTTGGATATGGAGAACATGGGAGAGGTATGGAAGATTGTTGAGAGAGATGTTTCTTGTAGTAGTTGGTTGTCGGATTTGTAGATCTTTGTGGATGGTACTTGGTACTACATAGTTACACTTTCTATGTGTTGTGATTAGTAGACTTGATATTCCTTTGATATTTTCAGATTTGACATTACCAATGCAAGGGAAGTTCTTGGATGTGTTTGGTCTTCTTCGACTGGCTCGCACATGGAACTTGTATTTGTAGTTGAAGGGTTGGCTATGTAGGTGGCATGAGTTTACTGATGTGGATACCTTCAAGATATGGGTGATTGGATGGATTCTCATTTGTTGTGGGTGCTATTTTCAATCACGTCATTTGGTCAATTGGATGGGAGCAGTCATTTTACTAGTTGTTCAAATTGATTTTCTATCTTGTTTTTCGGAGGATGACTTCATAATTGTGTTCGGGTTGTGGGCTTTGAAGTTGATATTTTTGATGCTTAAATGTATAGCTTGTGAGCACAATGGAGTGGTGGCAGTATTTTATAGCCTTTGCTATTAGTTAGATCTGATGCTTGTGTTCTTTAGACTGGTGCATATACACCATGACTCGTTCCTTTCCTTTGGAGGATGGCTGGAACTATTGCCTGAGATGGTGGACATCTTGGATGTTGTTGTAGGTTTCTTCGTTTGAGCAAGAAAGAATTGTTCAAGATTCTTGTGATTGCATGTATGGTTGTGATGATGTGTTTTCATCGGTTGATTCTTAGCAGTTAAATCATGTTACTTTCATGGACTCTTCAAAGGTTTTCAACAAGTGGGGGAATGTTAGGAAAAAGAAAGTGTCTCAACCTTTGAATTTTCCCATAGCATTGATTTTTTTAAATATTGAATGTTGCTAATTTTCTCACATTGTCTTTTGAGTTACAACTTGCAGTTTCTTTTTCTAATGAGTCAAGTTGGAAATTTTATTTTACAGGTGGAGTTGTGCATGAAGGAATTTTCTATTTCCGTGTTGAGTTTTGATAATTGATTTAGAAATGTCTAATTTGTGCATTGTAAACTCTATAAATATGAGGATTTTCTTGAGTTGAGAGAGGAGATATTGAATTCATAGGGGTTGAGATGGAAAAATGAGTGCAATTTGATTCCAAAAATTTTAAAAAAAATTATTTAGAATCTACAGACAAAATATCACGAAACTCTAGTTTGCATCATCTCCAAATTCCTCATGGTTTAGCCAGTATAGGTCCCTGAAAGTGAAGATTTAGTTAAAAAAAATTATTTCAGTGTCTAGTTTGGCCAAAAATTGTAAATCACTATTGTGAGATCACCCTGACATAGGATGTAAATCTCCATGTAAAGGCTTAAAGCCTACAATTTTATTGTAACTATGTATTTGGTTGTTGAATAATACAATGGATCTATGCTTTTGAAGCGTGGGGTTTTTTACCTGAAATAGTTTTCCCCACATGAATATTTGTGTTCATGTCTTCTTTCCTTTCATGTTTAATGATTTTGTTTATTGAATTTTTTTAATGGATATTGTTGAAACTGGTTGATCTTGCATGATCTAAAATTGCATGAAATTTCCTCTAAGGATTAATGGTGGGAAATAAACTATGTCTGATTCTACTTTATGGCATAGTAGTACATGCATTTTGAGGTTCTCTGAAGAAACATAGCTTATCGAAGGCACCTACTGATTTCAAATGTTCATTTTGGGATGAATCAATTTCCCTTTACATAGAAATTCACCTTTCTCATTCTTGATTATGCATCCCCCCCAAAAGGCACAAGGGTTTCCTTTCGAGGCACTTCCAAAGTTAAGTATTAGGCATCCACTAGGATGGGTTTGCCATTTGGTGTCCTTACACTTATCTTCCATGTGTTATTTGGAAGCCAAACCAGAAGGGACCTTAATGCATGGAATACACTTCATAATATACTCATCCTAGCTAGAAAAGGGAATGTTAGTCTTCTTTGCAACCACCAACATATATTCGCTTATGCCATTTTTGATCGTTGTGATGACCTATCTTGGGAATGTCGTTTCCTAGAAAATCATTTAGTTTCTTTCTTTCCAAAGGTGCCATATCACCATTGAGGGGCCAATGCAATGGTAATTTTATTTAATTATTATTATTATTATTATATAATTATTTCAGTAGAATAATTAATTTTTTGATTGTATATGTAATCTATATATTATACTAGTTGGACATGATAGTAAAATGGTTATAAAATTTGACTAGTTTTAAAACATATTGAGTTTAATTCATTAAGTACTAGACACTAGAGAGTCAATAAATAAAAATAATACCTTTTTTGAAATAAGGAAAAAAAGTTATTCACATACATTCTAGGTGAAAAATCTTAGATCAAGTTAAAATTTATTCCAAACACCCCTTTGGGTATTTTCATTAGAGTATTATTTAGGTTTCTAACCTTGTTTCACTTGAGTGATTAGTAGCTGACAAAGAACTATCAAGGGAAATTGAACCCTAGAAAGGGTTGGTAGATGACAAAGAACTATCTATGGAAATTGAACCCTAGAAAGGGTTGATAGCTAACAAAGAACTATCTAAGGAAATTAAACCCTAGAAAGGGTTGTGTACCCACTCAAATAGTTGCACAAAACATATTTTTAAACATAACTACATATTTTAGAGACCTTGTCCTTTACTATCTTGATTATGTGGATACAAGGTATGTAGGTAGTCTGAGAAACAAAGTATGCTCCCAATACTTAGATTCAAAATACACTGTGATATTTTGTGACCTATTTCCTAAAGATACAAAAAATTTAATCTAATCAGTATAAGTATAAAATATGATAGTCATTGATACTCAAAAGAATCCCCATAGTGGGTTAGTCTTATACTTGATTATTTTCCAAAAACTTGAGGAAGGTTAGAAGATATTTTTAGGACTTGCAAAAAATATTGGACGTGCTATGATTTTTTTGAAAGTGACTCAAGACCCGATTGGTATTGATGAGTCAAAATATCTAGCTAGAGAATATTTATTGCTATTCCTATCCTTATAGGCCCGTTTGACTATTTTAAGTGGCCATCCAATATTGGAAGGAGAAATAGATTAAATTGATCATGTTATATGGATCATTTTGTATGGATGAGTTAGCCCAATGGATAGAAGAAGGGTAAGTGCAAAAATATGAAGGGTGATGAAGGCGACTTAAGTGGCCACTTTTTTCTAAATTCAAGAAATACTGACCTTGGATGAGAGATTGAGGATAGTTACACTCAAAAAATTTAGATGCAACAAAAACAAGGGCTATTGTGCTCTGATTCTACTTTCTAAACTACTATTTTTTTTAAAAAATGGTAGAGATTAAGTGATTCAAAAAAGTGAGCCACATAAATTGGTGTTGTTTTTGTCCAAAAAACATAACATAGCGTCTATTATAGCTCCCTTAAAAGGTTAACTTTTTTTTTTGTATTTTTAAAATCACTTTGATGAGAAATTAGCCAACAACATGTAGTTTATGCTCGATTTTTCTGATAATTTTTAATGAATATATATTTTTTTAATAATTTTGAAAGTGGACACATCCTGAAAAATAGAAATTTGGTTGTGCTACCCCTATAATTTTTTTAAAACTAATCAAATTTTTTTTTGAATATGTGTAGAATGGGTTCTACTTTATAAAAATGAAATTTATTTGAAAATTCAATGAATGGTTAAGAAATAAAGTAAAAATACCAAACATTGGTTTTTGAAAAAAACAAACACACAAACAAAATAAATTAAAGATGAAAGAATTAACATAGTCAAAATGTGAAAAAAAATTACATCATTAAATAGTTAAGAGAGAGCTAACATTACCCATGTGTTTGATTTAATCGACCTTGGAACACGTGCAAATCTGATGGCTAGCATGAATGAGATTAAGTGAAATTTTGTAGAATATTCAAAAACACGTCTTTGTACATTGGGAAGGCACTCCAAGCCTTTGGGTTAGAAATCCAAAGAAAATCCAAGCCAAAGGCTTAGGGATTCCCAAAGCAAGACATAATGTGCTCACATTATTTCATGCTTTATGTTTTTGCTTATGTTTTCTTAATTTTGATTTATGTTTTGGATTCCCAAAGCAAGTCATAACACCAAAATGTTATAACGTGCTTGCATTATGGATTGCTTGAAATTATTTTTGTGTAACTTTGTTAATTGTGTATTTTATGTATGTATTTTTGTATATATATTTGTATGTATGTATGTTTGTATGTATGCTTGTATGTATGTCTATTTGTGTGCTTGAATGTATATGTATGCTTGTATGTATGTATTTATGTATGTATGTATGTATGTATGTGTCCTTGTATGTATTTATGTATGTATGTATGTGTAGACGCGTAAAATATACCGATTAACATTGTGCATCTGATCCTGACTTACTAACATTGTTTCTTCTTGAATCATCCCTCAGTCTAACCATTTAATCAAATCTCCTTATCTAATTAAATTCATCAATATTCCTCTCTTAATTGAATAAATCATTAAGTCAATCTCTTTTGTTAATTAAATCAATCCATCTGATCTAATTATCTCTATTTAATTAAATAATCAATTTATTTGATTAAATCTCTAAAGTCTATCCATTAAATAAAATAAATTAAACCCTTATTTGATTTAATCTAACACCATCTCTTTTAATTAAATAAATCAAAATATTTATTTAATTAACCTCTTATCATATTCCTCTCTTATTTGATTTAAATAAATCCATAAATTTAAGTCAAATAGGTCACATCATCGAACCTCTCTTATTAAATTAATTAACCCTTAATTAATTTAATCTCATCTCATGTCCCATCCTCTAGATAATGCAAGTTGCACATGAAAATAGATTTAATTCATTTATTAAATCCTATTTTCCTCACAAGGCATCTTTTGGAATATTCTCTCAATTTGAATTCAAAAATTCCAAGTCAACATGTACATCCAACAAGGCAATAAATTCATCTTACATGTCCTTTGCCTTGAGCCAAGTGGAATTTACTGCATTTTCCCTTCCCTCTTACATGTCATTTCAACAAATTTGAAATTCAAAATTATGCATTTATTGGGACAAACCCCAAATCTTGCACATCCTCCATCCATTCATAGCTTGACAAGTGACATCATGCCATTGGATGAATGTTAGTCCCACATTGCTCAAATTTGGACATTCATCCATGTTGGAATTCTATAAATAAAAAGCTCATATCCTCATTTGATCATCCACAATTTAGGCAAAGTTACCATGCTCAAATCATTAGCAAATTCTATACCTTATCATTGAGTCTTAGCTAGGTTTTTGCAGATTTTGGCTTGGAGCTCTCACCCTTCATCAACAAAGTGGATCAATCTCATCAACATATCAAGTTTACATCTTAGGAATTGGGAAAGGGCCAATTTTCACATCAAATTGGCACTAATTCCCCCATGGGATCATGTGTTTTCTATTCTAATTAGGATTGAATCTATGTTTCTTTGTTTCATTAGGCTTTTCATTGTTTTCTTTCCTACTTTGAGTTTGTAAATGGATTTCATGGGGAATCCTTGATTTGGCTTGCAATCTCTTGTCTAACTTATTTATTCTTGTTGTTTTGCAGGTACCAAGGTTGGGGTTCGCACAATATGTATGTATGTATGCTTATATGTATGTATGTATGTATGTATGTATGTATGTATGTATGTGTGTGTATGTATGTATGTATGTATTTATGTATGCTTGTATGTATATAGGTAAGGGTTTTTTGTTTAGGGTATATAAGGGTGAAGATATAGGGTATAGGAATGAGGGTTGAGGTTGTAAGGTTTAGGGTTTAAGGTATAGGGTTAAGGGTTGAGGTATTAGAGCTTATGTAATAGGTTGAGGGTTTATAGTTGAGGGATAATGTTCACCTCGTTGAGTGTATAAGATTAAGTGTATAAGGTATAGGGATTAGATTTTAGGGTGTATGGTATGGATTGAGGCTATAAGCATAGGGTGAAGGGTTGAGAGTGTATGGTTTAGGGTTTAAGTATAGGGTTGAGAGACAATATTCAAGGTTTAGGGTATAAGGGTGAGGTTATAGGCTATAGGGATGAGGGTTGAGGTTGTAGGGTTTGGGGTTTAAGGTATAGGGTTGAGGGTTCAGAGATTAGGGCTTAAGTGTAGGTTAAATGGTATAGGGTTGAGAGTTGATGGTTTACAACTGAGGGATAATGTTCAAGGTTGAGTTTATAAGGTATAGGGTTCAAGTTTTATGGTTGAGGCTATAAGGAATAGGGATGAGGGTTGAGGGATTAGGGCATAAGTATAGGGTTGAGGGTATAGGGTATAGGGTTGAGGGATAATGTTCAAGGTTGAGTGTACAAGGTTAAATGTATAAGGTATAATTCCATTAGGGTTTAAGATATTGGGTTTACATATTAGGGCTTAAGTATAGGGTTGAGGGTTGAGTTTGTAGGGTGTAGGGTTGAAGGGTTAAGGATTTAGGGGTTTAGGGTTGAGGGATTAAGGGTTGAGGGTTGAAGGTTTAAGAGTTGAGGATTTATGGTTTAGGCTTAAGGTTTTAAGGGTTGAGGGTTTAAGGGTGTAGGGTTGAGGGTTTAAGGGTTGAGGGTTGAGGGTTTAGGGTTTAAAAAATCCAAAAAAATTCAGAAAAAGGATAAAAAAAAATAGTAAAGAGAAAAATCGTCCTCTAGCGAAAACATCGGTGGCACTTTGGGCAAGTACATTGGTGAAAACCTGGAAAATAGGCACCTTACGTAAATAAGAACTTTTCATCCACCAGGATCTTTACGGCTTGTTCGACATCATCCATTCATTTCACTTCCATCATGCATCACATTCAGGTCTCCATCCATCACTCATCCACTCACATCCACGCCATAGCTTGGTCATGTTTTCATATCATGATCCCTCCTAGTACTACTTGGCCCATCCTTAAGGTCATTTTTTCCTGCCTTTATCGGAGTATTCTATTACATCACGCTGGGGGCATGTTCTTATTGAATCGAATTCCTGTATGATCTTAAAGTCCCAAAATCAAAAAATCCAAAAACATCAAAACATCAAAAAATCCAAAAACAACAAAACATCATCAAAATCCAAAAATAGGTCAAAAAGTCAATCAAAAAGTAAAAAACAAAGTCATCTTGTCAAACTACGTGGTCTCTACATGTATAATGTAGGCAAGGCTAATCTGTTGATCAGCCCCCTAGGCCCCTAGGATAGGTCCTTAGGTCAGTCTCTTGGTCAAAATCTCAGAAAACCCCAAAACATTGGAAAATAAAAAATCAAAACATTTGTAAAACCTCAAAAAATACCAAAAAAAGCCTCAAAACATTGCAAAACATCAAAAACATCCAAATATTTGAAAAAATCCATCCAACTCATCTCGCTTGCACCCGCAATAACATCATCAATAATAAACTAATCACCATCCTCAATCTTTGGCAAGATAATCAGAAACAAGCCTAGCAAGTCGAAAGTGAAAACTCAAAACGTCAAGTCTTAGGTCTAAGCTAGTACATAAACAAGTTGGTCAATTCTTGGTGTCGATAGTCCATCATTCAAATAGTCTCATATCAATCATCTAATAACATCATGTCCTAGGATGAATCCTTCCTACAATGGGAATTATTTATCAAAGGAAACACTTTCGATAAACGAAATGACATTCCTCCATCCACTAACATGTCCTAGGATGTATCCTTCCTACAATGGGCATTATCTTTTGGCAATAGTTTTGGTTCTTATCCTTAAAAAACACATTCCCTTTTGGTTAGCGGTATTGAAGAACATCAACTTGTTTGTGTGATTTGTCTTTATCTTTGGACGTATCTTATTGTGCTCAGTCCAAGGACCTCTCGAGGATATCCAAATGAAGGATTTAGAGAAATAGGAATGGGAGAAAATGCTCATTATCTTTTATCTGATGTTGGACGTTTTTGTAAAATAACCTTGGTGAATACTTTCTTTGTTAGGTATGTATGGAGGAGGTCTAGGGAAACTTGTTGACTATTGCATGGATAGGTTTACCTTTCTATGTTTTGGTCTGAGGTTTTTGAAACCTCTAAAGTGCATCCTAGCAAGGTTTTTGTATGTCAGGTGTGAACAAGGATACTCCTATATGATTGTCAAGTCAAAGTCCATCTCACTAGGTACAACTCCATCCTAGTTTTTTATACCTTGATGCATCGTACCACATGTGTTATCAAACATTAGAAAATGTGGCCCTTTGAAAATACCAATTCCTCGGCAAGTAATCATCATCATCATCATCATTTGCATTTGTATTATCTTGTGTCTTATTGAAATGACTTCTTCTTTCCTGGCTAACCGCACTAACAAAGTACTATGACAGTTCATCATCATCATCGTCATTGATCCTGCATCCACAAATCATTAGCATATTGCATGAACATATCATATATGCATTGCATTTCCATCATCATATATGCATGTCATCATAAGCATTTTTCAAAAAATAGATGCATCCATTTCATCGCATTTGACCCATTACATTACATTACATCCAAATCATCACATAACATTTATAGAAGCATTTCATAATCAATTTTTGCATAATCATACATAATAGGTATATAAGCATACATACTTGCATAACATCATGGCATTATCCCATCTCATTCATTACGGATCATCACATCACTTTGCATTAACATAACATCACATCCTATTAAATGTATCACATACATTAAATCATCATAAAACCATCTCATTTGCATAACACCATCTCATTTGCATCACACCATCTCATTCACATTAATATCATCTCATTTGCATAAATAGCATCTTAAACATTCATTGCATAAATAATTTCACAACATTCATTACAAACAAGGTGTATATGCATCCATAATCATTCATAAACATAAATCATATATCATTTCACATGTACATCATAAGATTATAATTAAAATCCATATCACATATTATATTATCCTAGTTGCATCAACATAAATAGATCATCATATACATAACATCATTGCACATTGCATTTTACATATCATAAGTTAACATAATATAGATTTGTTAGTCATAATCATAATGCATACATCATTATAAATAAATACATCCACAACATATAGAAGTAAAATCATACATAAAGAGTACACATTGCATCGCATCAAAATCATCATCAACTCATATATACATATCATCAATGTCATCAACTATCATAGTACACAAAGAAGTAGTAAATCAGATCAGTGTACATATGTGTCAATCAGTACAAAAGGCCCATGGGGCTATAAAAAATGAGCCCATAAGGCACAAAAATTATCATAACATCTCGATCAAGCTTGATCCCTGTGAATGCTACCCTCGTCCCTATGACCATAACCCTATGTTGATCTGTGGCTAGCCCACTCTCAATACTCTGGGACCAGCTCTGCTTTGGGTACGGCCTCATGATAAAACCATCGATAATACTCTGCCTCTCAGACGACATCCCTGTAAGAGCAAACTGGTTCTATACCCTGGGAGGAGGAGGTTGTCATGCTCTCTATCTGTTGTCTCCGGCCTAGCTCAGTAGCTGCTTGCAGCTCTGCAACCTGTCTCTGTTGTACAGCCTGGTCTCTCTTGGCCCTCGCCTGATCTCTCTCGGCTGCCACGGCCTAGACCTGGGCCTGCAACTATGGAATCAAAATATCTCGAGCATCCACCTGCCCTACGGGTTGTACCTGTGGCTACACCCATGGAGGATCCTCGACCCATGGTGGTGGGATTGGTGGCACCTACTGCTAGTCCTGCATGTACACATCTCCCTGATCTGGCTAGATTGGAGGCATGAATGGAGGGTTTTGTCGAATGTATGCTCTTTGTCCTCATCCTCCCCCTCTGCCTTAGACTCTCCACACATCTGGGACTACACCTGGTATGGTCAACCGAAGCAAAGGCCAAAACCAATCCCTATAAGCCTGGGTGGTGCCTGGATCTACTAGCCCCTGATCATAAGCCCATGGTCGGGCTACTAGTTGTCAAAATTTGTCCACTACCTCGGAAGCAGGAATATATCACCCCCATGAGACCTGTGTCATGGTGCAGGAAAAGACGGCTACATAATCATCATCGGGATGATCCTACGGCTCCCCAAACTGACATTGCACACACCCAAGTAAGTACCTCTCGAGCATGGTGTGCTCCCGCCCCTACATGAAATGATCATAGCGGTAGTAAAACATCTGGTCAGAATCATCAGCCCATCTAGGCCGACCGAGGTAGGGGCGCTAGGTAAAAACCTGCATATCATCCAAAACCCTCCTCCAGTAGGGGATCCCATGCTCGTCGGTGTGAGTGAAAGACACACCGTCTCTATATTGTGCCATGAGGGGATCGTCTGGCTCCATCAAAACTGAAACAACACGTGGACGTAGCACAAAAATGTGCTCCCACGCCCAGATGTGAAGAATGGTCACCCCTGCTCCCAGCGCTCTACCGTCCATGTAAACATACTCGTGGAGGTCTATGTATAGTGAAGCTAGCAGAACAAGCCCCCATGCAAAAAGAACTAGCCTGTCTTGGACCATCTGCTCCCAGCAATATCCCCAGCTGGGACTGAAATATCACCCTCACCTGTCAGGGGCAACAAGGCTCAAAATAATAGCTACAATCACCCACTGGTAGGGAGGTGCTAGGATCCTGTGATGCTCAAGTGCTATCTGCCCCTCGCTGAAGGCAATCTCATATGTAGCAAGGACTCAGAAGTAGGCCTTGCGTCCCTCGTCCATGTCAAAGATCACCCGACGACTGTGAATAGTAAATTGTAAAATCCACCAAACGTCCTGTAGAGTGACGATGGCCTCACCATTGGGAAGATGGAATGAAGATGTCTCGTTGTGCCATCTCTCAGCTAGTGCTGACAACATCCCTGGGTGAGTGTGAATCGGTGTCGCATATGCAATGTGCCACAACCCCACAATCCAGAGTCGATCCTGGTCCCTGTTGCTTAGGTCTTGCAAGTAGCTAGCCAGGTCTTGCAACCTGTGCTCCTGGGAGTAGAGCTCCCTCGCCCCGTCCTGCATCAAGGAAGTTCATCATGTTAAAAAATTTGAAAAAAAATTCTTCATCAAGCGTCCAAAAAAGCTTCCCCAGCGGTGCAACCTGTGATGGCGTCGCAATTTGATTGTAATCAAACTCTGACACTAGGGCTTAAAAGAGCCAAATTGCACTGTCGTGGTGTAGTTCCCCTCCCAAGGGCACACTTTGGACAAAATTAACGCCACCACGTTGCACTTTGTAAATCCACCATTCAGCCCCGAGCTCATTGTCAGAGTTTCTAAACTCCAAACTGCACCACGATGGTGCTATATCACACCGAGCGACACAGTTTGACTCCTGAGCGGCATTATATAGTGCCACTATAGGCAGACCAACTCTTTAAAGCATTAATTGAAGCATTAAATGAAGGACGAGGCTCGCGTAAGGACCACTTAACAGTGCCCTAATGCCAGGTGGTCGTTGGTACGTCCGAACTCGATCTAAAATGTGTAAGGGAAGCTTTCATTGCATCATATCATCAGGAGGTCTGAGCTCAAATCTTGAGGTTACTATTGGAGGTGTTTGAAAATGACTTGAAAGTGACCCCTTGGGCCCCATTTTAGCACAAAAATTAGGTTTTTTCACTGTAATTGGCTATCTTGTTAGGGTTTTGGACCCCCAAACCTGTTTTTGTCTAGTCGAGGCTTGTTTCTCATTGTTTTACTACGTTTAGACACATTTTTAGCCTCCTAGAGCCTTTTCAGACTTGTCAGATACTTTGTCCTTTTTTAATCGCGAGATAGCCCAAAAAATGGAATTTTCGTCCAATCTCTTGAGGGGGCATTATATTGGCATATTCTCTCCTACCAGGCAGCAGTGGGGAAAGTTTTTAGATAACGAAATTTTTGAGCTTTGATCAAGATCGGTTATTCTTTCAACCAATGCAACAAGTGCATTGCTTCAAAGAGGGGAAAAATGTAGACACGTAAAATATACCGATTGACATTGTGCATCTGATCCTGACTTACTAACATCGTTTCTTCTTGAATCATCCCTCGGTCTAACCATTTAATCAAATCTCCTTATCTGATTAAATTCATCAATATTCCTCTCTTAATTGAATAAATCATGAAGTCAATCTCTTTTGTTAATTAAATCAATCCATTTTATCTAATTATCCCTATTTAATTAAATAATCAATTTATTTGATTAAATCTCTAAAGTCTATCCATTAAATTAAATAAATTAAAACCTTATTTGATTTAATCTAACACCATCTCTTTTAATTAAATAAATAAAAATCCTTATTTAATTAACCTTTTATCATATTCCTCTCTTATTTAATTTAAATAAATCCATAAATCTAAGTCAAATAGGTCACATCATCTAACCTCTCTCATTAAATTAATTAACTCTTAATTAATTTAATCTCATCTCATGTCCCATCCTCTAGATAATGCAAGTTACACATGAAAATAGATTTAATTCATTTATTAAATCCCTATTTTCCTCACAAGGCATCTTTTGGAATATTCTCTCAATTTGAATTCAAAAATTCCAAGTCAACATGTACATCCAACAAGGAAATAAATTCATCTTACATGTCCTTTGCCTTGAGCCAAGTGGCATTTACTGCATTTTCCCTTCTCTCTTACATGTCATTTCAACAAATTTGAAATTCAAAATTATGCATTTATTGGCACAAACCCCAAATCTTGCACATCCTCCATCCATTCATAGCTTGACAAGTGGCATCAAGCCATTGGATGAATGTTAGTCCCACGTTGCTCAAATTTGGACATTCATCCATGTTGGAATTCTATAAATAAAGAGCTCATATCCTCATTTGATCATCCACAATTTAGGCAAAGTTACCATGCTCAAATCATTAGAAAATTCTATACCTTATCATTGAATCTTAGCTAGGATTTTGCAGATTTTGGCTTGGAGCTCTCACCCTTCATCAACAAAGTGGATCAATCTCATCAACATATCGAGTTTACATCTTAGGAATTGGGAAAGGGCCAATTTTCACATCAAATTGGCACCAATTCCCCCATAGGATCACGTGTTTTCTATTCTAATTAGGATTGAATCTATGTTTCTTTGTTTCATTATGCTTTTCATTGTTTTCTTTCCTACTTTGAGTTTGTAAATGGATTTCATGGGGAATCCTTGTTTTGGCTAGCAATCTCTTGTCTAACTTGTTTATTCTTGTTGTTTTGCAGGTACCAAGGTTGGGGTTCACACAGTATGTATGTATGTATGCTTCTATGTATGTATGTATGTATGTGTGTATGTATGTATGTATGTATGTATGTATTTATGTATGCTTGTATGTATCTAGGTAAGGGTTTTGTGTTTAGGGTATATAAGGGTGAAGATATAGGGTATAGGGATGAGGGTTGAGGTTGTAAGGTTTAGGGTTTAAGGTATAGGGTTAAGGGTTGAGGTATTAGAGCTTATGTAATAGGTTGAGGGTATATGGTTGAGGGTTGAGGGTTTATAGTTGAGGGATAATATTCACCTCGTTGAGTGTATAAGATTAAGTGTATAAGGTATAGGGATTAGAGTTTAGGGTTTATGGTATGGATTGAGGCTATAAGCATAGGGTGAAGGGTTGAGAGTGTATGGTTTAGGGTTTAAGTATAGGGTTGAGAGACAATATTAAAGGTTTAGGGTATAAGGATGTGGTTCTAGGCTATAGGGATGAGGGTTGAGGTTGTAGGGTTTGAGGTTTAAGGTATAGGGTTGAGGGTTCAGAGATTAGGGCTTAATGTAGGTTAAAGGGTATAGGGTTGAGAGTTGATGGTCTACAACTGAGGGATAATGTTCAAGGTTGAGTTTCTAAGGTATAGGGTTCAAGGTTTAAGGTTGAGGCTATAAGGAATAGGGATGAGGGTTGAGGGATTAGGGCATGTGTATAGGGTATAGGGTTGAGGGATAATGTTCAGGGTTGAGTGTCCAAGGTTAAATGTATAAGGTATAGGTCCATTAGGGTTTAAGATATTGGGTTGACATATTAGGGCTTAAGTATAGGGTTGAGGGTTGAGGTTGTAGGGTGTATGGTTTAAGGGTTAAGGATTTAGGGGTTTAGGGTTGAGGGATTAAGGGTTGAGGGTTGAAGGTTTAAGAGTTGAGGATTTATGGTTTAGGCTTGAGGGTTTAAGGGTTGAGGGTTGAGGGTTGAGGGTTTAAGGGTTGAGGGTTGAGGGTTTAGTGTTTAAGGGATTAGAGTTGAGGGGGTAGAGATTAGGGTTTGAGAGTTGAGGGTTGAGGGATTAGGGTTTAAGGTATAGGGTTGAGTTTTTAGGTATAGGGATTAGGGATATGGTTTAAGGTTTAAGGTTTAAGGGTTGAGGGTTAGGGTTTAGGGTTTAGGGTTGATGGTTTAGGGTTTAAGGGTTTAGAGTTTAAGGGTTAAGGGTTTAGGGCTTAAGGGTTGAAGTTTAAGGGATTAGGGTTTAGGGTTTAATGTATAGGTTAGAGGGTTGATGTTTTAAGGGTTGAGGGTTGAGGGTTGAGGGTTGAGGGATTAGGGTTTAAGGGTTGTGGGTATAGGGTTGAGGGTTTAATGTATATGGTAGAGGTTTTAAGGATTTAAGGGTTTAGGGTTTAAGGGTTGAATTTGAGGATTGAAGGTTGATGGTTTAAAGGTTGAGGGTTAAGGGTTTAGGGATAGGGATTAGGGCTGGGGGCTAAGGGATTAGGGTTTAAGGGTTGAGGGATTAGGGTTTAAGGTATAGGGTTGGGGGTTTAAGGGTTGAGGGTTGAGGGTTGAGGGTTTAAGGGTTTATGGTTTAAGGGTTAAGGGTTTATGGTTAAAGGGTTGATGGTTTAAGGGATTAGGGTTTAAGGGTTGAGGGTTAAGATATTAGGTTTAATGTATAGGGTTGATGGATTAGGGTTGAGGGTTTTATTTATAGGGTAGAGGGTTGAGGGTTGAGGGTGGAGGTATTAGGGTTAACGATTTAATGTATATGGTAGAGGATTGAGGGTTAAGGGTTTAAGGGTTGAGGGTTGAGGGATTAGGGTTTAAGGGTTGAGGGTTGAGGGATTAGGTTCAAGGTTTGAAAGTTTAGGGTTTAAGGTATAGGTTTGAGGGTGCAATGTACCTAGGGTAGAGGGTTTACAGTTTAGGGTTCAAGGTTGAGGGATTAAGGTTCTAAGGGTTGAGCTTTTAAGGGTTGAGGGATTAATGGTTTAAGCTATAGGGTTGAGGGATTAGGGTTAAGGGCTTAATGTATATCGTAGAGGGTTGAGGGTTGATGATTTAAGGGTTTAAGGGTTTAAGGGTTTAAGGGTTTAAAGGTTTAGGGTATAGGGTTGAGGTTTTAATGTATAGGGTTGAGGGTTGAGGGTTGAGTGTCTAATGTGTAGGGTAGAGGGTTTACATTTGAGGGTTTAGGGTTGAGGCATTAAGGGTTTAAGGGTTGAGGTTTTAAGGGTTTAGGGTTGAGGGATTAATGGTTTAAGGTATAGGGTTGAGGGTTTAATGTATAGGGTAGAGGGTTGAGGGTTGAGGGATTAGGGTTTAAGGGTTGAATGTTGAGGGATTAGGGTTGATCATTGAAGGTTTAGGGTTTAGGGTTTAGGGTTGAGGGTGTAATGTATCCAAGGTAGAGGCTTTATAGTTGAGGATTCAGGGTTGAGGGATTAAGGGTTTAAGGGTCGAGGGTTGAGGGATTAAGGGTTTAAGGGTCGAGGGTTGAGGGATTAAGGGTTTAAGGTATAGGGTTGAGGGTTTAATGTATAAGGTAGAGAGTTGAGGTTTGGAGGGTTTAAGGGTTTAGTGTTTAAGGGTATAAGGTTGAGGGTATAGGGTTGAGGGTTTAATATATAGGGTAGAGGGTTGAGAGTTTAATGTATAGGGTTGAGGGTTTATAGTTGAGGTTTCACGGTTGAGGGATTAAGGGTTTAAGGGTTGAGGGATTAAGGATTTAAGGGTTGAGGGTTGAGGGATTAAGGTATAGGGTTGAGGGTTTAATGTATAGGGTAAAGGATAAAGGGTTGAGGGTT
Organism: Sequoia sempervirens; assembly: GCA_007258455.2. NCBI lineage: Eukaryota > Viridiplantae > Streptophyta > Pinopsida > Cupressales > Cupressaceae > Sequoia > Sequoia sempervirens. Next base: position 371,064,608 of record VDFB02058242.1, on the reverse strand, counting down.
GAGGGTTTAAAGTTTTAGGTTTTAATGGTGAAATGGTGAAAATGTGGTTGGGGAAATGCTAACATATGGTTTAGGACATAGAGCATACCCACACACACTTTTCTAATTTCATTCAAGGGTCACCCTTGAGATCTCTTTGCAATGGGGAAAGAAATCTAACTAAGGGTTACATCCTATCTATTGAGGGGTTCACCACCAAGTGTAAACTTGGAAAAGACAATGTAATGCACAATGAAATGTAAAACCCTAATTGAATGCAAGACAACACTAAATGACCTTGAAAGATGAATAGAAAGCTATGAGACTAGAAATGTGCACTTGGAAGACTGAAGAAGGTGGAATGGAGGTATGGATCACTAAAAAATATGTTGTTGATACTGACTAGGACTCATTCACTAATCTAGGTGAATCAGTCCAATTTTTGGGAAAATGTGCAAGAACATCTTTCAGCCAAAAGGGTATCCAGATCTGTGAAAATATCTATCAGGATTGTACAATGGGACTCATTTTCCAATAGTGGCGAATTAGTCCACTTCTACTTTTTTGGAAATTCTAAATTGGATTTTGTGCTTCTCAGTTTTCTCTGGTCTTTTTGACTGGTTTTTGGATTTGAAATTGTAGATTACCACCTATAAGTCTTCTCCAAGTTTCTTTAATGCTTTATGACACTCTTGACAACTTTGAATGTTTGACAACACTTTTCCACCCTTGTTCACTATGGAATATTCAACCTAGCCTTGCAAATCACACATGAAGAGGAGGAAAAATTTTGGGGGGTTAGTGACTAGGGGTTTTCCTTGGTCAAACCCCTTGTTGGTAATTAAACCTTGAAATAAAAGCAAATATGAAAAGAGAATGATGAATGAACAAAGAAAAATGCTACAACTCACCAAACCCTAGCAATAAGGTGTTGCAAGCATGCATGCAATGGCTTGAATGGATGTAGACTTTGAATATTGCTTCAAGGAGATAGATCTTGAATGTAATGCTTGCTTGAATCACAAAGCCCTACACCACAATTGTTAGCATAATAAGAAACATGATGTAAGAATCCTTTGACATGATGATTGATGCTTGAAGAATGCTTTAATATGCTTGATAATTTTCCCTTGAATGCTTTTGAATTCTCTTTTGAATGCTCAAATGTTCTTGTGAACTCTCTTGAATGCTAGGTGCTAATATGAGTGAAAGAACCTTATATTTATACTCAATTATGCAAGAATTCCCAAAATTACAACACTACAAGCCAACATTGGATCTAGGAGAATAAAACTCTGCCAAATATTTAAATTAAATTTGATTTTAATTTAAACAAGACTCATTCGCTACTTTGGGAGAATGGGTCCCACCTAAGGGGACTCATTCGCCCAAAATGGAAAATGAGTCCCACCTTAGGAATTTGAGGTGGGTTTCTGAGATTTTGGAGTTTTAAATGCTTTTGTCAAGATTATCCTCAAAAATACACATAAATAAGGATTTTAGATGCAAAATGGGGCCAATTAAAGCATAATAAAGCCCAATTATTGATGATAAGCCTAGAAAAGTGTGAAAGTGTGTCACAATACTTTTCAACACATTGAAATAACGCAAGATTAATGATAAAAATAGGTATTGAGGTGTAATTCATTAACAAGACCTTAGAAAAGTGTGGAAGTGAGCTACAACACTTCACAACACTTAGGCCAAGTACCACTTAAATCCATTTAGTTCACAAGGGCCCAAGACCTAATGTGAATATGTTAAGCATATTACAACACTAAATCAAGGCCAAGTTAAGGGGACCTTTTTCTGTCATTACCAATGGTATAGGGTTGAGGGTATAGGGTTGAGGGATTAGGGTTGAGGTTTTAATGTACATGGTAGAGGGTTGAGGATTGAGGGTTTGAGGGTTTAGGGTTTAAGGGTTTAAGGGTTGAGAGTATAGCGTTGAGGGATTAGGGTTGAAGGTTTAATGTATAGGGTAGAGGGTTGAGGGTTGAGGGTCTAATATATAGGGTAAAGGGATTATAGTTGAGGGTTTAGGGTTGAGGGTTTAAGGGTTGAGGGTTGAGGGATTAAGGTTTTAAGGTATAGGGTCGAGGGATTAGTGTTGAGGTTTTAATGTATAGGTTCAAGGGTTGAGACTTAAAGGGTGAAGGTTTGAGGGTATAAGGTAGACGGTTGAGGATTAAGGGTTTAAGAGTTTAAGGGTTTAGGGTTTAAGGGTATAGGGTTGAGGGATTAGGGTTCATGGTTTAATGTATATGGTATAGGGTTGAGGGTTGAGGGTATAATGTATAGACTTGAGGGTTTATAGTTGATGGTTCAGGGTTGAGAGATTAAGGGTTTAAGGGTTAAGGGTTAAGGGTATAAGGGTTTAGATTTGATGGATTAAGGTTTTAAAGTATAGGTTTGAGGGATTAGGGTTGAGGGTTTAATGTATAGGGTAGAGGTTTGAGTTTTTATGTTTGAGGGTTTAAGGGTTTAGGTTTTAATGGTATAAGGTTGAGGGATTAGGGTTGACGGTTTAATGTATAGGTTTGAGGGTTGAGGGTTTAGGGTTCAAGGTTTTAAGGGTTTAAGGGTTGAGGGTATAGGGTTGAGGGTTTAATGTATAGGGTAGAGGGTTGAGGGTTGAGGTTCTAATGTATAGGGTAGAGGGTTTACAGTTGAGGGTTGACGGATAAGAGATTAGGGCTGAGGGTTTAATGTATAGGATAGAGGGTTGAGGGATTGGTGTTTATGGTTTAATGTATAGGGTAGAGCATTGAGGGTTTATGGTATAAGGATAAGGGTCGAGGTTGTAGGGTTTAGGGATGAGGGTTGAGGCTGTAGGGTTTAGGGTTTAGGGTAGTATACAATTAAGGTATAGTGTTAAGCATTGAGGGTATAGGGTATAGTGTTAAGGTAAAGGGTATAGTGTATAAGGTTGATGGATTGAGGGCATAGGGTATAGGGTATAGGGATTGAGGGTATAAGGCATAAGGTGAAGGGTTGAGGGATTGAGGGTATAAAGCATAGGGTTGAGGGTATAAGATATAGGGTTGAGGGTTGAGGGATTGAGGGTTGATGTTGTGTGGTTTAGGTTTTAGGGTATAGGGTTAGGGTAGAGGGATGAGGGTTGAGGTTGTAGGGTTTAGTGTTTAAGGTATAGGGTTTAGGGTTTAAGGTATATGGTTTAGGGTATAGGGTTAAGGTATAGGGTATAGTGTTAAGTGTTGCAGATATAGGGTATAGTGTTAAGGTATAGGGTATAGTGTTTAGGTTTTAGGATTTAAGGTATAGGGTTGAGGGTTGTGAGTTAATGTATAGGCTTGAGAATATAGGCAATTGTGGTGAAACTTCATATCACACACAAAAGAAGACATACATAGAACTTACAAGATGTCATAATTTCTCAAAGAAAGGTATCATATATGTACCTCAACTCAAGCCCCTATTAACACATGATGATAGTCAAAAAACCTTTACAAAATCAACTTTTGTCAAACTGCGAGCATGCTTTGAAAAAGTTTAAATTTGGCCATTTTTAGAGCAAGCCAAAATGTGCTCATGTTATAACACACTTGTGTTATATAATTCAAGTGTGTTATAACATGAGCATGTTTTGTCTTGCTCTAAAAATGGTAAAAGAAGGTATGACACTCGTGATCCAGTGCCACATGCTCTATTATTCTCCTACTTATGCGCATTGTTCAACAAAAAATATTTTTTCATTCTATTGTGGAAATTACATGCAGTTTTTACACATTCCACCACCTTTTATTTTGTTATCATGTTGATTTTGGGATTATATTTTGCTAAGTATCCAAAATTATGAGTGCTCAACCTACATAGCCTTAATCAAATGCATTAAATTTTTCTAAGGAATTAAATTAGATTTTATTAATATAATCAAATACAACATATTAATCATAGCTTTAACTTCATTAGGTCTTTCAAAATTGTCTTAGGATAGTCATAGCTTCATTGGGACTGTCATAACTTCATTATGGAAATCCTAATGAATCTATGCCAGTCCTAATGAATCTATGAACTCAACATTCCTTCTAATTAAAATATTTTATGTGATAGGGTTATACAATGTTATGCCTTGGCTTCTTTAGTGTAGTTTATGAAGATGCAATTTCTTCTTCTATCATCTAATTTATGTATTCTTTCCTTTGTCACAAATGCATATTGCATGTATCCTATTAAATTTGAAGTGCATTATGCTCCATTTGCATTTTTTCCATGCTTCTTGTGAAATCATGTCACACAACATTTGTGGGAGATCTAGTTGGAAACTATAGTATTTTTGCAACAACTCCACATAAATATTCATTTGAAATCCCCTTAACCTTTGACATATTTATTACAATATCCATGATGGTCCTATTCTTTTTCTTTGCTACAATATCTTTTTGTTAAGTATCAATAGTTGTAAACAAAAAATGAAAAACAAAGCTTGGGTCAGGCTGGCTCACTAGTGATCTAGTGTCGAGAATCCTCTGATACATCTAGACTTGGTAAGAAATGTGCATGGGGAGTTATCATTGCACCATCTCGCCAAGTTATCAGAGCTCAAAATTGCAGAATCTCCTAAGGCTGAGTGAGAAAATGAATTGGAAGTGGCCCCTCGAGGCCTATTCACTACTGAATTTGGCTCCATTTTTCAATGAACGTTCATTAGTCGTTTGACAAATATTTGTCGAAAAAGAGACAAAATGACGAAAACAATTTCATCACTATTTTTTCATTGAAATTTTGATGACACATTAAACGTTGAAATAACGGAGCAGATTCATTGGTCGTCAGCATCATAAAATCACTTGGATGTTCGTCAGAATATCGACGAAAAGTTCATCGCTATTTTTTATGTGATTCGTTGGTAGAGTTCATCGAACTTGTGACGAAATGGGCAAGGAGTTACGATGAAGCCTTCGTCGGACCTTTTATGTGATTAATCGGTGGACTTCGTCAAAATTGTGATGAATTGGGAAAGGAGTTACGATGAAGGCTTCGTCGCGACTATAGCAACTTCGTCAGACCTTTTTGGTGATTCATCGGTGGTTTTCGTCGAAATTACAACAAAAAAATGCAATTTTTTTTTTTAAATATTCGTTAAAATGTACCATCGTGGAGACTCTTGGTGATGACCACCGAAGCCAACCCATAGGTGAGAGACCAATCATCGGCATAGGATAGAAAACTCACTCTGATAGTCCATGTCTTGTCGATGACTTCCGTCAATAAGATAGATCCAATGTCACACCGATCTCATCAAGAGAACAGAACTTGTAGAACATATTCTTCACCTAATCAAGCTCTTGAACAACTTAAACAAAATTAAAATACTAACACATACATGAGACATGTAATGAACTTCCAATATTTGCTATCCTTTTTTTTGTATTGAAAATAGTTTAAGGTCCAGTACATATCATGAAAATGCCTATCTGACATTACGATCAATACAACATCAAAGCATTTCCATAACAGGAAATATACCTTATTAGTACTTTACAGAGCAAGAAAGAAACCAAAAAACACCAGTTGTTTTCAAAACCAGTATATACAATACAAATTGTTGTTAATAGCACCACAGGGTGTTGCTATTCAAATCAGCATAAACAATAGATAGTGTTGATTGCATTCTCCTCATTGCTGACTTCTTCAATATCAAGGTTCACCATTGTTTCTCCTTGGGGATCCAATTGCTAGGGGTCGCACTATATTTCTAGGCTTGTAGCTTCATCAGTTGCTCTCTGGAGCTCATCAAATGTCTACTAGAACAACACGGTCTCTTCCAAGCTCAACCTACAGGCGGGTCCACTTCTCAAATCCTCTCTGGTATTGTTAGCAACACCTTCAATTATTAACTTCAATAAATTCTCCATTGAGATCTCCACAAGAGTTGAAACTTGCAAAGCAACAGAGTAGAAAGTGAGTCTCTTGCAAGACTTAGTAAGTACCCTCTTGATACCCTTAAATTTATCATCATTTATCACCTTCTACAAATGCCACATGATCTTATTGGATAAGAAATACCAAAATAGCTTACATCAAACTTGAGCTTGAAATTACAAAACAAAATATCATGCCAATTAATTTTACCATTGCTATTCTAGACCTTCAGCTTATGGCAAAATAAGTACCAAATTTCTTGAGCATAAAAGCATTCAAAAAGAATATGTTTGATAGTTTCTAGAGTCGTGCAGATACTGTAGATTTCAACACTTTCATGGTTAGATTTATAGGGATCTATCTTTTTCATTAATGCAGAGGTAGGTAAAGGAGAAATAATTATAATTGTAACACTATTTCTAGTCCAGTAAATTATGTTTGTAATTTGTGTTCAATGGACCTCATTTTTATCATTATATTGCCCATCTAATACCATATTTTAATCCAAGGTTCAACTATCTTAGATCTAAAGAAGCACCTTCAATTAACCATTTAAAGTACTATAAAATAAGGTAAGACTTTTACTTGAGAAAGATTGGGTACACTTGTAGGATTAAATTTCTTACAACCATTAGGATTTATTGGCACACAGACACAACCTGCAACATATGAAGTAATGGATGACTATAAGTTAGTGAAATGGTCCTTAATATGTGAGTGGTTTGCAAATCGATTGGTAGAAAATAAGGTTACAAATAGATCTACATGAAAAATTATGAGGACAATCTACTGTAATCATCAAAATAGATGAAAAGTGCAAAGGAAAGAGTCGAGCTACATCTCTAGAGCCTAAAAAAACACATGCAAGAAACATAAAAAAAAGAACAAACCAGTTTTTGGATGAATACAAAATGGTGCCTTCAGCAAGTGATTCATATGCTTTCACACCTAACACAGGACATTAAGAATATTTTAGTCTTCCTCTATGAAATTAACTACTTATAGAATAAACCCAGAAACCAATATTATATACCTCCATGTCTAGCCAAGGGTAGGTATAAGAGAAAAAAATGTCTTCAATGCAATGCTAAAAAATATCAATGTGTGTGTAGGTTTGTATTACTCAAAATATCATCTCACTACCTAAGGAAAATACCAAAGTGATGTTTTAAATTTCAATCTTCACATAGGCTCCCTTATTGCTACACATGCATATACAAGCATTATTCAAGCTCTAAACTATTCAAATATTAAGGATTTAATTAGCTATAAGATAGAAATTTTTTGTTTAGACATAATATATCATCTTTTACATATCTTTATTCACTCCTAGTGCTTCAGATAAATTTGTGTAAATGAGATAGAAATGTGAATATTTTATGACAAAGAAAATTCTTAAAAGGAGGGGGGAGAGAGAAAAGGGTAGAGGGAAAGAGAATGCTTGAATGTATAGCAAAGTATAACATTTTGATCATTATAACAATGAAATGAATCTTAAGTTTGAAGCATTAATATCATTTACAACATTTATGATCAAGAATGAATGTAAGTAGAGAAAATTTTGCATACCCGCAGATGGTACAAAATTTCATGGTTAAGTCAAAGCCTCCCATCAACAACAAGATCCAAATATCCATGTATCTATCTCAATCGAGCCTCTAAACCCTTCAGAGCTGTCAATTTTTCCACTAACCTGTTATGCACAAAAGTCAAATTTTAGAGTTATGTCACCACTAAAAATAGAAGAAACAGAGCTTTGAAACCAAATCCACACACAACACAATGTGGTATTCATACAAAGCCATACAAAAAAACTAAACTCAAACATTGGAATGGAAACAACTTCAAATTATGATGCAAAGCATGGATTCAGGGTATAAAGAATATTTTTTTCTGCCATATAGAAAAGTTAGCACTTTCTTTCATCTTTGCATATTGGTTTGATGCTTCAAATGATGCATTATATTGAAAAGTGCATTACCTTATTGAGCTTGTCTTTGTTTTGAGAATAGTTTAATATTCTCTACTTAATAGGGCCAACCATGTGATGGTGGAAGCTCATTTGGCCCTCCCCCCTCCCTCACATCACTCTCAATTCCCCATATCCAATCATATAACATTAATCATTCATTCATCCATTAATAACATATAACATTCATTCATTCCATTAATAACATATAAAATTCATTCATTAACATATAACATTCATTAATTAACATATTCACATTCATTCATTAACATATAATATTCATTCTTTCAGTTTTTACATATTATCAAAAATCTGGTTGTCATGATATGATTACAATCACTTTTTTTTTTGTTTCTTTTTTAAAGCTAAAAAAATATGAAGTGGAGTATCATTTTCTAAATCATTTGTCCCCCCTTTAGTTGTTATGCCCTCTGTTTGTGATCTTAATGTACGCCTAGTTGTCTGCTCACGATGTGGATGCCGCTGCAAGGGGGGTCTACTTGAATAACAAAGAAATGTTAAACTAATATGTTTTATTATTATTGTTACAAGTATTTCATTAATTAAAAGAACATTATAGTGGTTCTCTTTACCTAATGGGTCCACATCATGTTCATGAACTTCTGTTATAGACTCATGCTCAACATGTTGAACACCCTCTAAATCTTGATCTGTAGTTGAAACATGAAAGGTTACATTAATTAATACACCAATTGAAATTAAATATGTTTACAAGAACATGAGAGTGGTCCTCTTTACCTGATGGGGCCACATCATGTTCCTAATCATGCTCAACATGTTGATCACACTCTACATGATCTAAAATTGAAACATGAAAGGTTACATTAATTAATACACCAATTGCAATTAAATATGTTTAAAAGAACTTTAGAGTGGTCCTCTTTACCTGATGGGGCCACATCATGTTCCTGATCTTCTCTATCCTGATCATGCTCAACATGTTGATCACACTCTACATGCTCTAAAGTACTAGGATGCACACCATGAACTTCATCTGCAAGTTGTGATCCACCCTCACCAGACTACATTCCAATGTCATGTGCAGTATTATCATTGCTTGAATGTTTAAAAAAAATAGGCATGTAATTACTTTATGGTGGAAATTAATATTGAATAGATTGCACAAGTATTCAATTTTCAATAAACTTTATTGAGTTTATTTACATGCATGTCGGATGTAGTGGAAGGTTGTGTTTTCCCAATCAAAACTCTTAGGCGTTCAGCCACGACTTCATAGCCTTGCTAGAAGGAAATATTCAAGTCATCTTCTGTGGGAACTCTGTTGAATTCAGAGCCCTACATTTTTGCATAAGATCATGAATTTTGCTTCTATGGTGTGATAAAACCAAAATTGTTTTCAATTTATTATTTGGATACTATATTTCATTTATTGATACTTACAATTCGTGTGGCTAATTTCATATAACCACTTGAGCCAAGTTTGTGTTGCCTGTATTTTTCTAGTCTTTCCTTTGTTGCCTTGATATGTCAGCCAGCCTATGAAAAGTTTGAAATATGTTACATTATGTAAAAAGAAAGAGTAATCAGTATATAATTACATTGTTGATAGTATCACATATCTTCCCTAGCCAGATGATGTCTTTCCTTTTTTCTTTTCAGCCTTCTCCTTTCCATCTAACACCAGGTCCTTCCACTCCCTCTCTGGAATCATGGGGTGACACTCATACTTTTTGTTCTTCTCTAAATGTGACCTATATTGGTCCCTTGCATACTTTAGATAGGTACCTGCTTTCTTAAGGACCTTGGTTCGGTTGAATGTTTTATCACCGAACAACACAACTAAACGGTTAATGAGCTCATCTTTTAAATCTTGATTTTGAGCATTCAACTGTGTACGTATGGTGGGCCCAAAGAGCTCCAATGTAATATCACTTAGATTTTTATAAAAAACATCATTTCCTCCAAATGATCATGGGATCAATAGTCTGAAAAGAGCGATCAATAAGTAAATTTCAATTGGATTATATATAATAATAATTAAAACATTTTAAAGTACCTGGGACCAACTCTATCTTTATGGGAATGAAATCCTCGGTCACCACAAATGTGACTGGCAATTTTCCCATACTAGTAATATGGGAAGATCCAAGAAATGTTGCTAAAACATCACCAGTACTAGTGACCTTTGCATCCCTAGGTACATGTCCTGATGCAAGTTCTAGCATGTATTCGCTGCCAAAGGGTGTATTAACGAATTCCTGCATGGTATGTGTTTCCAATATTTCAGATGACAATATAGGCACGGATGATGGGGTTAGATGATTTGATGTATGCACAGGAAGATCAGGATGGAAACTTGTACCAACCCTTACTCCTCAGGCAGCACTTGCAGTACCCTGGTCATGGCTAGGAGCATCATGAGGAGGCAAATAATCATGTAAAAACAACACATATTTTAGTTCATGACACAAAGAGTACAAAATATAAAACCATGAATGAACCTATGTTATAATTAAAGACATCATAACAGCTGACTTGCAAGTTTTGTTATCTCTCAGTCAATATTTTAACCCTCTCTCTTATCTCATCTATTTGAGGCACTATGAATATCAACTTAACGATTTCTTCGTTGCATTTTTTTTGGATCTTCCTTATTGTATCAAGAGGGTTTGTTGAATAAGTGATGTCATCATCACAAAATATTGAATGCACCTCCCTATGGATGCTCTCATCTACTGCTAGTGCCTTTACCTGATCAGTCAACTACAACAAGAATATTAAAAACATTATCAAAATTAACCCAATAAACTTATGAAAAAAACATAATAATAAAACATTTTGCTCATATATAATTTGTACAATTACAATGAGGTAAACCTATCGGGTAGAAGTGCCTGAAAATACATCACGATTTGTGCTCTGGGCCAGATCCTTCTCCGTATGATCAATGTCTCGCTGTGACAAAAATTAATTATAAAAAAATATTACTGAAATGAAACCAATAGACTTACAAAAAAAAACATAAGAATAAAATGGTATATTTGAGTCATTAATTGGAGGTTGGGTAAAATGGTACATAGTACGTACCACCCCCATAGTAACTGTGTTTGTAACTAAGTGATTCAAATTATAATCGATTAGCAACTCTTCCCCTATAGTTATTGATTTTATTGCACATATGAATACACAGTTTCCTTTGCACGCCTCGAATATGCAATTGGGTTGCTTATTTGTTGACCTAGGTCATATACTATTTATAAACCCTACAATATTTACTGATGCTTTTGGTCTTCCATCAATGTACATAGCCACTCCTTTATTTGATACTTATCTTTTAGTTGTATATAATTTGCTGACAGTGCATACCTACGCATACTTCATGTATATCGAACTAGTTGCATCCAATCTTTGTAACTGTAACAGGGTATGACATACTCCATCAATTCAGTAACATTTTTCGTAACATACCTTTATGTCATCCATACAAAATAGGCCCAAACCATGTAATGATGATGGTGCTATGTGATATATCCTCTCATTGACACAAAAATCAGTGTTTATTGGAGTAAGTTCCTTGGGTACCCATTGTTTCCATAGATGTTTGTACCTCAAGGGAACCTCAACGTCACCTATGCTCTCATCATCATAAGAACATGACCCCCCTTTAGCAAGAAAAAATTCCATGCATTTACGGAATTTTCTTCTAATATTTTGACCTCTAGCTGATCTCCCTCTTTTAGACATACTACATGTCTCACTTTCCTCTTCTCTTCCTGAATTTTCCTCGCTCAAGGAAGAAAGATATGACAAATACCTATTTGGTGGTACCTACACTCATAAGGATGTTGGATGAAGTTCTTTCATGGTGATGTGATCCCAAGGTGAAATTGTGACTAATCTATCATTTCATCACTAGAATTTCATAGGTTATAAGGTAATCAAGTCTTGATAGATTGCAAGTTATTGTTACTACCATCCAAATGTGTCCATCACAAATCAAATCTACTTAATGTTTTAACTCCCAAACTTTGTAACAAGTGTTAAATGTGACTATGGTCCACCAGTTACACAACCAAGTCCTCAAATGTATTCCCTAATTGTAATCAAAGGACTTTTACTCTTCATTCAAGTAAATAAACTTGTAGGGAAACACCACCAAGTGGTTTATTGGACACCTACATGACTAAAAATAGCAAGAAATTTGCATTTAATTTCCACATGTCTAAGTGGTTAATGGGGAGGGAGTGTGTACTAGGCCTAGTTAAGTCATCATAAGTTTATGCTTTGGCAATAATTTTGTTTTAAGTCATCTTAAATCTTCCTATGTCTAATTGCTAGGAGACTTTTGGTATGTTTTAAGGTAGGATGATTGATGAAAGAGCCCAGAGAGCCTTTCTCCATGGTATTTAGGTACACATAGCAGTGATCTTCTCTTATACGGTTGGACATGATTTAAAGAACTTAGCTGGGAATTATTCATTTAACCTAAGGTTTTTGTCATAATGCCATCATTGAAAAAGTATGATCAAATTCTTCTATTATGAAGAATTGGTCTGTGTGCCTCTAGTAATCAATATAAATGTTTGTAAGGATAAAATGACTAATTGTGTTAGGTAGGAGAGAATCAACTTTGAGTTCTTCAAAGATTATATTCCTCTATTCATAATTTTTAAGGGTTGTGTGTGGAGGAGGTTATCACTACCAAGAAAGGAGGAGACCTTTCCTTGTATTCTTTTATAATTTGCATTATTATTATTTATTTTACACTTACATTTACAAATACACATACATATGCATTTACTATTTTTATGCATCCTACAATTACAACAGTATCCATGGGGCCTCTTACACAAGCTACAATAATCAAAAAAATTGTAAGAGCCCCTTTATATCATGTTTCAACTACAAAACCCTCAAAAACAGAGTAACTTAGATTATGATGTGTTGGTGAGCTGTATGGACAAAATCATTAGCACCAACTCATTCTTGGAGTCTTTTGAAAGAGAAGCAAATTAGGTGGCAGTTAAGTACAAACCTTATATTGTCAAGGTGAATGAGGTGATCAATTTTGATTGGCCAATTGATGAAGAGTACCAGAAATGGGTAAATGTATATTTAACTGAGGAAGAGTGAAAAGGAGTAGGCTGCTAATGATTGAAAAATCAATTGTTGCATTTACAACAGATTCTAGTTTTTTTTTGGCGACAGTCTAAGCGTGGAATTCTTGAATTTTTTGTTACTGCATCAACCATTCTCAGCGGGCACGATGAACAAGAAGATTCTCTGGGGAGATTGTTGTTGTAAAAAAAATTTGGAATATCACAAGGCGGTCCAATTAGTAGGTGACACGTGTGCTTTCTAGCCCAATGCTTGTTTTCTCTTTTTTCTATAAGAAGGATTTCAAGGCCAGAAGTACGGGTTAGCAAGTTAGATATTTTTGGTTGAGTCTAGATGAAGTTGCAGAGCAAATTGTAAATTCTAATAGTTTTAGGAAAAATGAAATTTAGGTTTTGAATTCATGGGGATTTGATATTTTATGATAGTAATGGCATTTGAATTGATATGATTAATTCAAACTCATGTCTCTCCATTGTACAAGCATATCTGAATTTTAAATAAAATGATCAAGGGTTGTTTCGTTCATCTCACTGTTGTGTTGTGTATGATTCTTGTTTTAGGTTTAATTCAAGGAATTAATTAAAATGCTTGAATGGGATTGTAGGTGGATATGTTTTGTATAAGGATTTGATAAGTAGTATTGGGTTAGAATACATATTGATGAGATTGTAAAGCAATGTTATCAATGATATTATATGTTATGTGTTAAATTTGTCATAAACCCTTAGATGCTTATAAATTTGACTCCTCCAATGGATATATGGCACTGATCTAAGTTGTACATATTCATATGGTTCAGTATTTGTTTGCCTTTACCTAAAGCTTGCTACAAATTGTAAATCAATGACTATCTTATACTGTGAAATGTTGTTGTAGTTATCTCATACTCCAAATAGTTGATATTATTGATAAACTACCAATTCTATTCGGTATTATCCTATTATGTTGAGCTATTAAATGAGATTATATGTTGTTTTTAATGTTGTTTATGATGATGGTGCAGAGGTTGTAAATGCATTAAGGGATCACCCTCTCGGGTCTTGCAGAGCCCAAAGTGTAGGAGGTCTTTCAAATCCTTGTTAGTTGGTCTAGGTCCTTCAAGCTGCCCTTTATTGGAATTGGAAATTCCATAGGTAGATTAGAAGATCAACCTATTTACCGTAAAAACAACCAATACCTTGCATATGTTTGTGGTGGAGGTATTAAAGAAGAATTCTATGCCTCTATTTCCATTCACTAGATCTACCTTAGCCTAGCATATACTTGGGCTAAGTCTACAATTTCTTCAGACTCATTGGATGAAGGCTATGTGTGATGAAATCCTAGACCTCAACCAAGATGTGGGTAGATTATGGGAGTTTTTCCAAGACCTGGGGCTAGTGGATAAAAATGTGAAAGACTAAGCTATTTTATTTTTTTTGTCTTATCTTATACCATTTTATGAGAATGGGGGTCCCAATGTACGAGAAGATCTTTGGAAACTAGGCATTAAAATTGAAGGTTAAAGAGAATGGGGGTTCCAAACTTACAACACTCATTGCCCCTTAGTTGTTGATTTTCCCTAAGTGCCCTCAACCTCATCCT